>CM050167.1:154408266-154720766 GCA_027410445.1 Discoglossus pictus
GATTATCCATTACAGTTTTGAAAACGCCATTCAGTCACTGGTTTTGGTTTTCAGAATTTCGTTCCCTTTGGACTGGCTGGGCTCTCAGCGTTTGATTTCCCGGCATATTCATTCCTGCCATGAGGGCAGTCATTTGCTGGGTCAGCAATTTAACTTGCTCCTCTAGGTTAGAGTTTTGTTCTACATTTTGGTTTCGGTTATACCTATTCGTAACTCTTTGGCTTTCTGAATTTTCTGAAGTACTGGGCCTTGGAGAGCTCAATCTTTTTTCTACATTGGGGCTTTTAGGTTCCCACCAATAATCTCTAATAGGATTATTTCCTTTGTAATTTGGGCTTACATAAAAAGAGTTATTGTTTCTATTTTGGGGCCTTTCAGGGGTAACTTTTATAGGTCTAGGTTTGGGTGGTATGTATTTTGGCTTATTTTGACTTTTAACCACATCAGCATAGGATTTAGTATTTGTTTCGAAAGGTAGTTCTGGTTGGATAGAGATTTCAGCTATTTTATGAATTTGGCCCTTTTCTTTACGTTTAAAACTATTTTCCTCATCCTGTTGAATCTCATATATCTTGGAACATTCGTTTACCAACCAGCTGAGTGGTTTAGAGTCATCATAATCTCTGATTATATTTCTTTTCATAAATGATGGTAAGGCATGAAAATATATCCTCTTGAACTCTGCGGATTCTATATCTGCTCTTTTATCTGTCTGCCGATATGCATGTTTTAGTGTGACTAAAAATTCTTTTGGACTTTCGTCAGGCTGGCATTTGAGATTGTGTAAGGCCCTTAAAGCTGCTTGGGGTTTACGAAATTCAGAAAAGTACCTCCTCACCTCTGCTCTGTATTGATCCCAATCAGTTATATCGCTATCTTGAAGGGAAGTAAAGAATGATGTATAATATTATCAAATGACCAAGGGAGATATGATATCTTTGCATAAGATCCCCGTACATTTAATTCAAGCATGATTCTCTCCACAGTAACTAGGTGATCCTCAATGGATAATTTAGATCCTTTAGTGTAGGGCTTTATCAATTTTCTGATAGCCTGCGCTGTCTCATGGAAAGATAATTTCTTATTTGTGGGGGCCTCCTCAACATGGATTGCCTCATCTCTATGCCTCTCCGGAGCCCTTATAGCTGCCTTTTTATGAGTATCCCTTGAAGGGGATGAATCAAACTCCTCATCAAAATATCTAGGATGCCTGGCAATCGTTATGTCTGGTACATGACTTTGGGCCTTATCTAGATCTGCTTTTAACCTGCCAATATCCTGCTGGTAATTTTTAATCTCCTTTTGGGCATTATCAAGTAAATGTTAAATCTTTCTAGCTTCCTGGTAATTTTCAGCTTCTCTTATTGTTCTCTTAGTTATTTCATTAGTAAGGGTGGTAAGTTTATCTTCTAAACTTGATTTTTCTCTTTTTAACTCCTCACAGTCTTGTAAGTATTTTTGAGACAGTCCCTCAGCCTGATATACTTTTTGAGCTAAATGATCACATTGCCCAGACAACTCTTCAATTTGGTCAGTTTTTCTATCTCTGTCTTCAGATAACTCATCCCATTTTATTTGAAAATCCCCTAATTTCCTCATTAATTTATCACACATTGCTGTTAATCCCTCATATCCTTGTAATCTTTCCTTAGCATCTTCTAATTACTTTTCTAACTCACCCAGTTTAACTACTTGATGTTCTGACATTTTTATCCTACCTTCGTGTAAGTCTCTCAAATGGTTGCATGCCTCAGATATCTCATTAATTGTCTTATTTAAACCAGTTATGACCACCTCCTTTTCAATAGTCTGGCCTTTCCAGTATCTGGCGACTTCCATCCAGCTAATCGCTACACGGGCAAGATTCTTTATACGTTCAAAGTTATCCTGAACTGCATTTATGACACCATTAATATTCGGTAATAATTCTGTCTTCTGACTCCAATTGTCTATGGAATTTCCATCAATTATTGGTTTGATGTGACTAAAATATTCTGACAATCTTGATGGGTATTCACACAGAGGATACACATTGCTTATTAAACTTTTGATCAATGTTTCAAATCCTATTGCATCTAGTTTCAATATCTCATCCAATGACAACACCCCTGTCCTTTCTGAACTGGATCGGCCTTCTGCCATTTTGTTTTTATTTTAATAAACGCTGTTGTATTAAAAAGTTTTAAATTGATAAATATCAATTCACTTATCTATAAAGACGTTATCTCAAGCAGCGCCTCCAAATTATGTCCTGGTATTTATAGTAAATGATATTTGAAATAGTCAATTTAACTTATTGTCCGAGTCTAACGTCAATTCATAGGTAAATATCACTTTTTAAACAAAACAGCGTTTATTATCAATATCGAATCGAATTCTAAAGTAAATAAAAAGTTCTAAACAGTACTATATGATTTTCAGATGTCAATAACCCAATTAAGTCTATTGCAATATAAATATGATAAAATGTTAATAAAACAAGAAAAACCTTCTAACTTCTTTATCAACAAAATCTTCTAGGGTAATAGAAAATAACAATAAATTACTATTAATCAATATTTCTTATTTTTAGCTACTTATAATAAACATGAAAATCAATCTTAT
Source organism: Discoglossus pictus (assembly GCA_027410445.1). Lineage (NCBI taxonomy): Eukaryota > Metazoa > Chordata > Amphibia > Anura > Alytidae > Discoglossus > Discoglossus pictus. Next base: position 154,410,871 of record CM050167.1, read on the forward strand.
TAATATAGTAAATCACAATAATATTGTTGGCAGAATATATAATATACCCCAATAGACCTATATAACTAATAATGGGGTGATGCTATAATAATAACCATATATTGAATAACAAAAATACCATTGGAACAAACCAAAATATATCACAATTTGAATAATACCTGCAGTAGATATATCGGTGGCTTCTGTGATATAATTGATTTAGTGGAATAATTAAGATCAATTTATCTATTATATCACAGAAGTTTGAAATTAAATCTATACATTACCAGATACCAGAATCAACCCAATATCACGTAGAGTCAGCCTGGATAATCCCAAATCGATTATTATATGAAAAATGAAATATATCAGGAATCAAAAATATGTCCTCTCTTTCTTAGTGTCTTGCATCTGTCAGCCTCCCTCTCTTTCTGTTTTCCCTTTTTCTTTTTTCTTTTTCTTTGTCCTAGGCCTATTTTAAATAGCCATTCTTATCTAGATATCACTTAAATCACATCCTGGAATTATTTCTCACTATTGTGTTAAGTGGGGATACATGAATATCAAATGCCCAGTCAAACAAATATTGTCAGTACCAGAGCCAAATGGTGGATTTCTCGTCTCCAATTTGAGGTGTGACTATTTCATGACATTTGAGGATCAAAAGAATCTAGTATGAATACTAATGACTAGCCTTTTGGTGGTTTCACTGTTTACATTCTCATTACAATGTAGACATTTAGTGAAGCTCAGAAAAGATGGAATATGTGTATAAATTTAAAAACTCAAAAAAAAATGATGATGTGCAATACAGGTATAACATAACATATAGATATGAAAAGTTTAAGATATTTCCTATCCGATGATATCAAACACCGTTATGTTTGAGGAATTTCTATATGTGTATTAATTAAAATATTAAGAGGATATATTTAATCAGAAATATATAATGAAATGGTATATATATATAGGAGTATACTCATTTATATATTTAATAGGTAAAAACCCTGACAGTATGTATACATTTATAAATTGTTTGTTGAATTTGATTTACATGTTCAATTGATCAGGGAGAGAAGGGTTTGATGGCTCAAGGTGTCAATTATAGTAATGAACTTTCCATAAGGTGCTACTAAGGGTCAAAGACATATATCAGATAAGTTAAAGAAAAAGGTATCCTTTTTTATGGCACACCTATTGATCCCAATTCTTTAAAGAGACCCAATTACAATAAAACCTAGCTTTTAATAACTTGGTTTAAAAACGTAAAAATATTTAGAAGCTGCAATATAAAACAGCAACGTGAGACGCAGAAACGTGAGACGCGTGTTAGTGATGTAATCGCGAGGCGTCCTAACCGAGATCTCCACGCTAAGGGAGCTGTACAGAGTCTCAAGGACACAGTGATAATCAAATAACTTAGAAATAGAATTAGAAATTGTCCTATGAATCATTCTACTCTCCTAACAGGCTCTAATTACAAGAGAATAATAATAACAAGGATATTCGAGTGATGCCAATTAATAAAATGTTACACCCCCAAAAAAAAAAGGAATCATAGCACTTTTATAACACAGTTTAACATGAGTCATATCAGCTGACTGTATACTATCACTTTGGGATACTCCTCTCAGCACTGGCACTTTATAATAGCACTTTATGATAGCACTAAATAAGTTCAAGCACCTTATATTCAATTTGCATCAAGAAAGAACCTCCATGTAATTCCTGTTTTATATTGCAGCGTCTAAATATTTTAAAGTTTTAACACCAAGTTATTAAAAGCTACGTTTTATTGTAATTGGGTCTCTTTAAAGAATTGGGATCAATACGTGTGCACTAAAAAAAGGTAACCTTTTTCTTTAACTTACATGTTCAATTGAGCCTGAACTAGAAGGCGCTGAATTTGAATCTGCATAAAAAATTTCAAACGCCTCTGTAATATCATTCGGCCTATAAATGGTCTTGTCATTCTCTACCTTTAATTTGGGGATTAATGAGTTTGCCCTTTGCTGGTTAAACTTTTTAGCTAGCATTTTTGTCTGATGTATGCGAAGTACTTGGATTGAGTTCTTTGTAACACAGTGACCACTTTCCTCTGGATAATCTCATGCAATTCCTGTTTGATTTTATGAACTATGGGACCCAGGCAGTCTTAGAGGAGGAGAAATGGCTTGAAGGGCTGATATCTTACTATTTAATGTAAAAGGCTGCCCTCACAAAACCTACAGTGAGGAGTCAGGCAACTTTCCAATAAGGTACACCGGCAACTCCCCTAAAAAACAAAAAAAAAGAAAATAGAATAAAAATAGACAAAATGTAACCCCTATGGGGCACTTCTGTAGAAGTGTATTAGTAAGTAAGTGACTAAACTATTACTATTGGGTTCCAATAAGTGGGAGACCTCATTTTTAAACCCTGAACTAGTATCAATAAATGTACGTAAAAAACTTAAACATTGCAACCATATATCTAGACTATGAGGCTTATGGTCTTTGCATGGAAATTTACAGATTTCTACATCCCACATACAACAGCATTTATGTGCTAAATCAGCAACTTACATTTTTCAGGATTCCCATTTCACTAAATCATATAAAGTTGTTACAGTCTTAAGATCTCTGTTGCGGTCTGCGGCTTCTATGGGTTCTGGAATTCCGTCGCTGAGCATTTTCCATCGGTTCAGGCAGTGGAAAGTTTCCAAGATGAGAATAGCGCTAGACCCTCATCCATGTCCAAAATGGAATACGTTCTCCCATCTCGCAAGATGTTCAATTTGAATGGGAAACCCCAAGTGTACCTTCAAACCTGGGCTAAGATGACCTCCAGGAGAGGTATTAGCAGTCTCCTTTTATATAAAGTGGTCGGGGAGAGATCAACATAAATACTAGGTGGTCCACCATCAACCTCTGGAATACCTGATCTTGCTGCCTTTATGAAGAGAGAAGAAGAGATCTTTAGTCTCATAGTAGTGGAATTAAGCAATCACATCCCTAGGCCCTCTACAGAAGAAGGGCATCCTGCTAGAGCTCTCCATTCTGAAGTCTTCTTCCTCTAGATTCAGCAGTAGTGTTTTGCAGAGGTCCAGTATATAGTTGGAGAGATCCGTTATTGTTTTCAGTAAACCGCGGATGCAGACATTTTGACGGCGGAATCGATTTTCTAGGTCCTTGTGAATATTGGAGTTGTCTTTGCTCATCTCTCAAAGCAGACATCAAACCCTCCAGTTGGGTATGCGCCACCTGCAAATTATCACATTTTGCCTCTATTCCAGTCACCTTAGAGTCAACCGCTTTTATTTCCAGAGTGAGGTTTGCAGCTACCTTCTGGATTTCTCCTGTAATCTCTGTCCTAAAGGAAGAAATCAAGTCCTTCAGATCCTGGATGTCTGCCTTTGTGCTGGGTGCTGAGGACTCCATAGTCATCGCTGGTGAATGTTTAGGTGTTGAAGAAGACCGTTGGTAAGATTGGGCACTTGTTTTTGTCATTCAATAGTCCTGTAAGGATTTAGAAGATCTTCGTGTTGAGATACTGGCCATCTTCTTGTTATGAGCTTTAAATATGGGAACCAGCTTTATTTGTCAGGTTAGTCACTTCGCTTTTGGATGTGCCCCCATACTTGGGGTATAAAATGTTCGTATATAGTGGGCATGATTTTAGTTTCTTCTATCATAAAGTAAGGCGAGCAATATATAGCTGCTGCTGGGTTGTTGTCGCTAGAGCAATATAAGCTACTTGAAAGCTATAATTTTCCCACACAGGGATGCAGCCTCATTGCTGTTTGTGCTGAGGATCTGTGTCTTATGTCTCAGCGTGTGTCTTTATTACATGTTTGTGGTTTAACTGCTCACAATGTAAAATGAGGATGATAGTCACCTTTTTCTTTGTTAGGTAAGATTGGTGCGGTTGAGCATAAAGTTTCAAAGACTTGTGATAAAAGAACAGCCAGCAGGTGGCAGTGGGGTGTTGTGTTTGAGTGTTTCTCAAACTGACCTTATTCTTGTTGTTGCTAGCCAGTTGCACTTCTGTGGTAGAATTAACTTGGTGCTTCAGATCAATACAGCCAATTGACAATTCTCTCAGGTTCTTAATATGGGCAAACCACTGTCCTGACCCAGTTCTGGGCATGCTTGGTGAATGATGCACCCAAGTTTATTTGCAAATCATAGAGTGAAGCAGCAGTGAATTGTATAAATAGGTTTTATTCCCTTGCAGTTCTATTCATGTATTATTATCAGGTTGGCCAGTAGATGGCAGTATGAACTTGTACAGTTTATAGTAAGCAGCAGAGAGAAAAAAATTGTTAACTCTTTGTTTGCAGTTTTTTTACATATTATATCTTCAGAGGTAGGGGATATATATGAAAAATATATGCATTGTTTATCTGAGTACTGTCTTAAATATCCCTATGTGGCTGGTAGGGGGGTTATTATGAGAGACAGATGTAATATAATAGGAAAATCTTAGCATTCACTCACCTCCCTCAGATAGGTAAGTTTGCTGTAGCAGTGTCCGCAAAAGGGTTTAAAGATGTCTTTCTCTTGTCCCCAAAACTCTTTCACCTGGTTCAACACTCAGATGTTAAATGTGTGTTGTATTTGAGGTCTGATTCAGATTTTTCTGATTCAGATATGTGTTGAAATGAAATCCACAAGTTGCAAAATAGTCCTAGGGCAACCCAAACTGTTCAGTCTCTGCTACCTGGTCTTGTAGATCAAATATGATCAAAATTGCTTAGTATTTTTATGTTTTTTCATGTCTTTTTCTTAGGAGCTTTGTTGTTTTGCTTCATCTCTGTTTGATGCTAGCCAAACAACTCCAGAATACACCATTTTTATTTAAAAATAAAGTTAAATCATCAACTCATCATATCAAATTAATGACTGATAGCTGAACAGTTTTATCAAACATTGGCATTTACAACCATTTTTTATTCAACAGTCACCAGGCAGTCAGCACCAAAAAACACACTATTCACCTCAAGAAAGGTATTCAACACTTCCTGAGACTGCATAAGAAATACAACAGCTTATTCTCACCTATACCGCAAAGTAAACGTTCTACACAATGCCAAAAATCCACAAACCAGGAACCCAAGGAAACCAATTATCATAGGTTGGACACACTCAGCCACATTCAATTGAGCAATTGTAAGTTACTGTAGCCCATAATGGAGCCCGTAAGTTCATTTGCTATTCAATTGGGTGGGGATTTGCGAGCCGCAAACGGTCTAAGTGTTACGGGCTTGAAATCCTTGCAGTTCTTAAAACCGAAACTTACAGCCCATCAAACCCTTTGATCTTTCACGCCTGCTAGGGTTATGATCGCTAAAATCTCAAATTGCTATTCAATTGCTACAATTCCGCAAGACTGCAAATAAAACTGCAAATGTCGCCCAGAATCTTACGGGTTCCACAATAGACCTGCAAAGGGTTTACAGACTAGTTTGGAACACTGCAAAAGATAATAAAAACCCACCAATTAACTTTAAAATATGAGGAAAGCAATGGAAGGCCTTATAATTTATTGCACTACAATTCCAAATGAACAAATAGCTCTTAAAATTATTTTTTTTTATATGTTGGAATGGTCATGTATATGTTAATATGAAAAGTCATGCTGCAAGATGCTGAAAGCAAATAAAGAAACACTAACTGATTAAATTGCAACACAAAAACATGAAAATGGCTGCCATATTAACCATTTCTCACTCACAGAGGCTCTAATGTTGACCCTAAAAATACAAAGATCATCTTATATACATCTCACTCATCACATCTACGGGCCCAATTACACTGCCACGTGGCATATATCAAGTATTAGGGGAACATTTTATTTATAGTTGTTCAGTCCCTCTGTTGTGTCCAACTCTCTGTGATCCTATGGAATGCAGCACACTTACTTATGTCTTATGTCTCTTTTTGCATGGAAAACATACGGAAGTGAGTTGCCAGTTCCATTTACCTGACCTCTTTGCTATGATCTGCCCACCTAGCGTGGCCCTACATGGTATAGCTCACAGCTTTATTGAGGTACACAAGCCGCTTCACCACTATAAGTTAGTGATCCAGAAGGGGACCAGGGGAACATATTCCACACAAATCTACTCCAACCCATCAGGAGGGTCCACAAACACACATGGAGGCTGTGCAGAGGCAGGCGGACCAACAGCCAATTCACCTCCATCTCCACTACGCCCATCCTGGAAAGTCCCACGCCATTGCTGGTGGCCATATGCCCAGATGTATACCCATTATCATTTAGTGATATCGCATTGAGTGTTTTGATATCAATCAATTGACATTATCACCTATCATATTGTTATCAGGCCTTCAGGGGAATGTTGATACTCCACAGTATCACAAATTGGACTTTGCATGCGTATTAACCCTTTAATATATATATATATATATATATATATATATATATATATATATATATATATTATATGATATCTTATGATATTAGTATTATTATCATCATTATTAGGATGTGTATTAACCTATTCCATTGTAACTAGGGCTCATTAGTTTACTGATATAGGAATGTGACAGAAAAGTGATGTATGGGGATGTCCCAAAACTTCAGCCATTGAAAACACACTGACACAATGAGAACGGTATAACAAAGCTTCATTTCATACTCAGAGCACAATCAGAAATGTACAAGATTGTGCATTAATCTCAAGGGTGTGGGCGAATCCCGGGAGGGCAAAATACTTTTTTGGGGAAAAAGGCGAAACCTAAAGGGGGTATGTCATAGTCTAGAATAAGCATGATGCATAGCACCTACTAGGGTCACATGTGGTCACTACACCACTGCAACCGGAATCTGATGAAAAAAAAGGCTCATCAGAAATCACTCCATTTAAATGAAGAAACCATTAATGTGCATAGCACTCATAACTTGTCTATATCTGCTCAATAAAACAAATGCTTAAACGTTTGGACTATGTAATCCAATTCAGTTGCACACATACAATGTGTTCCCAAAACAAAAAGCTGAAAAAAGTGGTCCAAAACAAATAAGGTGGAGGAAGATAAAAAATAAAAAACATGCATGTATAGTACAGTGCTAAATACTGTAACTGTAACAATATACCAACTCACCTGATTTCCATCTGTAATAATTACTGACCATTAGATAGTTCTCAGGATATCTCACTGTCCATGACCATTACTAATGATGTGCCATCTCACAATAAATGCTTAGCTGTTACCAGCGTCAGTGGTCAAGGTGTACTATCACCTTCACCATATGTTATTGTTAATCAACATTGATATCATATCCATCAGCTATACAGGTGTTAGCACATGTTAAAGGACACTCATGATATCAGCAATAGGGGTAAATACCTATTATTACGGAGAGGACATAAAGGTCAGCAGCCAGATTCAATGTCACTTACATCAGACCCAAGGATCTGTTCTCAGTCTGATATTGAGGTAAGGATCACATGCTTGTAACATGCCATTGTGAGACATTGCAAGTCCACCGCCATAGCTGCATTAATCAACATTTGATCTACCAACAATCATGTCTTAGATATCTGGATATATAATAGCTTTAATATTGTGGGACTACATGTTAAGGGGGGGGGGGGGGGCTGTCATTAAAGGAATGTCTACCGGAGAGGCACTGTGAAAATCTTACACGTAATACATTTCCTTCACAACCATTTGATGGGAGGTAGCCATCTGCGAATAACATATCACCATCACATAGGCCATGATCCTATATTCTGCAGCCAGGCTAGATTACATTAAAATGTGGACCAATAAATTGCCTTGGGGGCCTCGCTCCATGTGGGTGGTGTTGCTGGGCCTGGTGGTGGTAGTGGAGGTCAGTCTGTCGCACTGGTGAGGAGAGGAGGAGATGGGGTCAAGCCACACTGGTCCCTCCAGTAGGAGGGGGCTGGTGATATGCTCAATCTCTGGAGGAGGAGGACAGTGGCCCAGATGATGTCCTCCGAACCAGGGCACTTGGCTCCACTTCTTTCCTCCTCCCCCTGCGCTGGTTCCTGGTGATTGGGGCTCGTTCTTCAAGGTCCTGCTCCGATGAAGCTGAAGCCCCGCCTCTGGCACACCACTGGACCCAGACCTCCTTGATGCTGAAAGAGAGAAAAGAAAGGTATATGTTATTAGTATGATGAATAATACATTGTTTTGTGTTCATTCCTACCTATATGACATCTAGGCTTGAACATGGATGATTCACTTAATTGCAACTATGAATAGCTATCATTTGCTAGCTGTGATCTATTTTTCGTTTCTTGATCTTGATTGTTCTTGGCTGAGGCTATTGTCTGTAATTACATACGCTGCAATGGGCACACCCAAAAATGGACTCTCTATTGGTTGATTACTTTTGTTGTGCCCACAAATGACAGTGATTTGTCAGCTTCATGGATTTAATGACGCATCCATTTATCCCTTGTTAATTCCATAGAGCTGACATGTCAGTGTCCTTGTTGGTCATCATGTACACGTGTAGTGTGTGTGATGTACATCTGGTGGCATGTTGGTGTATGTGATATTCACCTGACAGGGAGGCTGGATCCTGCTGGGCCACCAGGTCTGAAGCTCCAGCTGCAGGCACCTGGCTCAGAAGGTCATTAGCCTCCCTCTCCCACTCATTATATTGCACAGTCACTTTAGGGCCACCACTTGGTGCTGCAGCTTGACTGACCTCCTTGGCCATCATTCTCCTCACCTTGTCCCTGATGTCATCAAACTGTTGCTTCACAGACATCACATGCCTTTCCACTGTTCCCACTGCTGTTACTGAGGCAGCTACCTCCTTCCATGCCTGGGCCCTAGGGCCGGGCCCAACTTCCCTCCCTCCCCAAGGATAACGGGGCATCCACGGATGGCTCCAAGGAGGAGCACATTCATCTGCTGCATGTAATTATGGGCCCTGTACTAGCCTCTTGCCCTCCCAACTGTGGATGGGGATCCCTAACTCCCAAATCTGCCCCTGAGGCCTGTCCCTCCCCTGAACTATCATCCACATGGGATCAGGCCCCTCTCCCTCTGTCCCTGTACTACCCTCTGTCCCTGTACTAGATGTGCCTATCTCTAGGGGCACCCTGACACCACCCACCTCCTCTACTCCACTATCCTCCTCTCCTCTGCTCTCCACCTCCTTCACTCCACCACTCTCCTTTCCACCACTCTTCTCCTCCTCCTCTCCTCCACCACTCCTCACGCCTTCCTTTTGCACAATCGAGTACAGGTTGGGGATTGCCTTTTGTGCAAAGAAATTTCTTCCGGGTACCTTCCACTGCGGTGTCCCAATAGCTACAAATTTTTTGAATGCCTCAGACTCCACTAGCTTGTATGGTAAAAGCTGGCAGGCTAAGAGTTCAGACAAGCCAGCTGTCAGTTGCCGGGCAAGGGGGTGACTTTGTGACATTGGCTTCTTACGCTCAGACATATCCTTGACAGACACCTGACTGTGGGCAGATGAGCAGGGACTGCTCAGGGCAAGACACGGAGTGGCGGATGGTTGAGAGGGGGCAACCAGGGCAGCAGTGGTTGACGTGGCTGAAGATACTGGACCAGGAGGAGGATGGCGGCTTTGACTTTGTGTGCTGCTTGTACTCATGTGTTGATTCCATAGGCGTTTGTGATGTGACATCATGTGCCTTCGCAAAGAAGTTGTACCTAGGTGGGTGTTGGACTTCCCACGACTCAGTTTCTTTTTGCACAGGTTGCAAATGGCATCGCTGTTGTCACAGGCAGAAAAAACAAAAAATTGCCACACTGCTGAGCTCTGCAATGACGGCATTCTGGTGGTGACAACAGCATGCGTTGACTGGCTTGCTGTCTGGCTGACCCCGGGTGCCAATGCATGCTGTCTGACTGTGCCACTAGCTACTTGCGACGACCTCCCCCTGCTTCCAACTCGTCACCTCCTCCTCTCTGTCTCACCATCTTAACTTTTCTCCTGTTCTTCTTCTCTTATAGCGGGCACCCACGTGACATCCACGGACACATCGTCATCATCAACCGCTTCACTTGTATCTGACAACTCAACAAAGGAAGCAGCACCGGGTACAACATCATCATCATGAGACCGTACGTCCATGTGTGTAATGCTGCCTGACTGAGACATATCCCTGTTATCTACATCCTCTGGCACTAATGTTTGCGCATCACTCATTTCTTCCAACGGATGTGTAAATAACTCTGCTGACGGATCAAGTGAAGCGGCTGTGGTGCTAGTGTTGGTGGTGGCGGCAGGCGGGCGAGTGGTAACTGGAGAGGTGCCCAAAGCTAAGCTGGAGGAGGATGGTGCGTCTAGGTTCCGAGCGGAAGCTGTAGAAGATTGGGTGTCCTGTGTTAGCCAGTCAACCATGTCCTCAGAACTTTTCAAGTTCAGGGTACGTTGCCTCGGAAAACTGGGCATTATTCTAGGGCCAAAGGGAATCACAGCACCATGACCAGGACGGCCCCTGCGGGGTGGCCTGCCTCTGCCTGTCATTTTTTTTTCGATTAGTGGTACTATGCGCGCAAACTACTGTGACACCAGATATGAGTGTCACTGTGCACTGGCAAAAGTTGTCAGAGTAGATGCAATAGGCTTCACTCACACGCCTGTATGCAGGCAACTAATATTCAATCGGTTACAGTCAAAAAAGTGATGTCTTATGTCACTGTACACTACGGTTGCACCAGATATGATATATCACTGTGCACTGGCAAAAGTTGGCCGGTATATGCAATAGGCTTCACACACACACCTGTAGGCAGGCAATTGCTATTCAATCTATTACAGTCAAAAAAGTGTTGTTTTATGTCACTGAGCACAATATAAGCTGTGAGCCTGACAAAGGCAGGCAACTGAAATTAGATTACAGGAAAAAAATGGTTGTTTTCAATGTATGTTACACCACCAGGTATGAGTAGTGAAAATAAGCACAATATAAGCTGTTAGGTGTTAGCCTGTCACACACACACGCTGGCAGGCAGGCATAGATTACACACAAAAAATGATAAAATAAAATAAATAATGTTTAAAGTTTCCTCAATGATAAAGTATAGGGGGCGAACCGAAAAGCACATGTGTTCGACGTTCGCGGCGAACGCGAACATGCGAAAATCGTCGCGAACAGTTCTCCGGCGAACTGTTTGGGACATCACTAATTATGTGTAAAATCATAATTAGATTAATATAAAATAAAAAAACAGGAAGATGCTGCTCTCAAAAATTGCCTACCCTCTCTCTAAAACTGCTGAAACTAACAACTACAGGACCTGCAAGCTACTTTATCAAAATCTACAATACAGTCAATGCATGGGTGGGTTTGAGCAGTGATAGAGAGAGAGTAGGTGATTTTTAAGAGCAGGAATTTACGGTTTTATTATTTTATATTATTCTAATTACGATTTTACACTTAAACTTTGATTACACATATTTACAGATTACATATAATACAAATACACATATATCAAATAACACACACAGAGCTAGGTCACTCCATACACACACCCCTATCCCATACCCCACACCCCATCCCCAACAGTTAATAAATACACATAAAACACACTTTTTTTTCATCATATACATACAGAAATACTTATATTGATTTATCCTTATATTTTTGTTGGGATAATTATGGAGGGAGGAGTGAGGAAGGAAGAGGAGTTGATAGGTGGGGAGGAGGAGAAGAGGAGAGAGAGGTGGCCCTGGGGAATGGTGGAGGAGAGGAGGAGGAGGAGGTGAGGAGAGGAGGGGGTGAGGAGTGGTGGAGGAGAGGTGGCGGAGGAGAGAAGGATGAGAGTGGAGGAGAGGAGGAGAGTGGAGGAGAGGTGGTGAGTGGAGTGGGAGGAGGAGAGTGGAGGAGAGGAGGAGGAAAATGGAGGAAAGGAGAAGAGTGGAGGAGAGTGGAGGAGTGATGGAGGAGGCAGGGAGTGGAGGTGAGGAGGAGGTGGAGTGTGAAGGAGAGTGGATGAGAGTGGAGGGTGCCCATAGGGACAGGGGAGGGGCCTTATCCCATGGGGGTGGTAGAGTGGAGGAAGGACAGGCCTCAGGGTCAGATGAAGGAGCTCAGGATCACATACTCCATGCCATCCGTGAGCCTTGCTATCCTTGAGGGGGAGGGAAGTTAGGCCCGAGCCTAAGGCCCATGGCCTGGAAGGAGGTAGCTGCCTCAGTAACAGCAGTGGGCACAGCGGAAAGGGATGTGAGGTCCGTCAAACACCATTTCGATGATATCAGGACCAGTCAAGCTGCAGCACTAAATGGTGGCCCCAAAGTGCCTGTGCAATACAATGAGTGGGAGAGGGTGACCAAGGACCTTCTGAGCCAGGTGCCCACCGCTGGAGCTTCAGGCCTGGTGACCCAGCAGGATCCAGTCTCCATGTCAGGTGAATATCACATACACCAACATGCCACCAGATGTACATCACACACACTACACATGTACATGACGACCAACAAGGAAACTGACATGTCAGCTCTATGGAATTAACAAGGGATAGATGGATGCGTCATTAAATCCATGAAGCTGACAAATCACTGTCATTCATGGGCACAACAAAAGTAATCAGCCAATAGTGAGTCAATGTATGGGTGTTCCCACTGCAGCGTATGCAGTTACAGAACGCAGCCAGAATCAAGATAGCGATAAAAGCCACAAACAATCGAGATCAAGAGCCAATGAATAGATCACATCTAGCAAATGGTAACCACTTATAGTTGCATTTAAGAGAATCATCCAGGTCCAAGACATTGTCAGATATTTGGAATGAACACAAAACAATGTACAGTATTATACATCATACTTAACAAATATACCTTTCTTTTCTCTTTTTGAGCTTCCAGGAGGTCTGGGTCCAGTGGTGAGCCAGAGGCAGGGGCGTCAGCTCCATTGGACAGGGGGAGGAGGAACCGAGAGGAGCAGAGGGCCCTGGTTCTGAGGAGGATATCATCTGGGCAGTGGGGTCACCTGCAGGACAATCAGCCACAAAGGTGGCATTTGTCCCCAGTGCCCCCTCCCCAAAAGACCGAGCCTCTCACCAGGGTCCTCACACTGAAGGGATGCTGAGGGCTTGTCACCACCTCCTCCTCCCCCCAGCAGTGCATCGGACTGGCTCCCACCACCACCAGGCCCACCACCACAACCATTCCTATGGAGCCAGACTCTAGCTGGGCACCAGACCCTCCCCACTGTGCCACCACCGCCACCTCAACCAGCAATGCCACGTCCCACAGACCTCCATCCCCACCAAGCCAGGCTGATCAGGCAGAGATCTCCGACAATCAATCATGCACATCCTGGCCCGGCGAAATAGGGAGGAGTGGAGGCACCACTTAATGACAGAATCGTACCTTGCTGGGCTGCTAAGTATGGGGTAGACCAGAGTGCAATCCAGCAAGTCACTGCAGATGCCATGCAACGTGCTCATGTCCCCACCCTGGAGGCATCCCCCGCACACCCGCAGCCCAGCCGCTCCTCCCCCATGCCTCCGTCATGACCACCGCCACCAGCACAACCACTGCTCATGCCGCTGCCTCCTGGAGGGATGCCCCCCCCCGTGCCCCCACCACCACCATCAAGGAAATGGCGGCCGCCCACGGGGGATTGGAGCCCTGATGCAAGGCGGAGGATGATGTTGGGGCTGCACATATTTTTTGGGCCTTCTCAACAGCACTCCTCAGTGACAATCTATTGGTCCAAATGTTAACGCAATCTAGCCTGGCTACAGTCTTGGATCTTGGCATATGTGATGGTGATATTTTGTATGCAGATGGCTACCTCCTATCAAAAGGTCCTTGATCCTCTTCTCTGTCGACACGTAGGGTTCTGTTTAACATTTCACCAATTGATGGTCACTGAGAAATGCTGTCGAGAAGAGTTGCTGCAGTCCCTATATTTTTGAATGGCCTTATTTTGAAGTTGCTATTTCTTTTGTTTTGTTTTAGGTCACAATTCAGGTCCATGAAAGCATCTTCTGCATCTGCAAGCATTGTCAAAGAAATTAAGTAATTGTAAGGTTTTTCCCAGAGCCTCTCAGTTGGACATTCCTTCAATGACAGCCCACCCTCTTAACATGTAGCTCCCGCAACATTAAAGCTATCATATGTCCAGATATGTAAAACATGATTGTTGTTAGCTTAAATGTAGACTAATACCGCTATGGCGATGGACTTGCAAAGTCTCACAATAGCATGTTAATTAAAACCAGCATTAATATATGCACTAGTGAAGCATGTGGTCCTGAACTCAATATCAGTATGAGAACAGATGTTTGTGTCTGATGAAAGTAACAGTGAATCTGACTGCTGACCTTTGTGTCCTCCCTGTTTTAATGGGTATTTTCCTGTATTGCTGTTATTATGAGTATCCTTTAACATGTGCTAACACCTGTAAAGCTAATGGCTGTGATGTCAGTGTTGAATAACAATATCATATGGTGAAGGTGATAGTACACCTTGACCACTGATGGCGGTCACAGCTAAGAATTTATTGGGAGATAACACATCATTATTAATGGTCATGGCCAGTGAGATATCCTGAGAACTAGATAATAGTAATGCTTGCAGATGGAAATCAGGTGAGTTGGTATATTGTTACACTTTCAGTATTTATCACTGTATTGTACATGCATGTTTTTTTTTGTTTTTTTATCCTCCGGGTTTTTTTTTTGAACACTTATTTTGAGATTATTGTTTTGGGACCACACTGTATGTGTGAAAGTGAATTGGATTACACAGTCCAGAGTTTTGCATCTGTTTCATTGAGTAGATACACACAAGTTGTAAGTGCTATGCACATTACTGGTTACTTCGATTAAATGGAGTGATTTCTGATTATCCTTTTTTTCATCAGATTCCGATTGCAGTGGTGTAGTGACCACATGTGACCCTGGTATGTTCTATGCATCATGCTTATTCTAGACTATGACATTACTCCCTTTTCGGTATCCCCTTTTTCCAAAAAAAGCCTCTTGCCCTTCCCGGATCCGCCAACACACCACACCCATGATATTAGTGCACAGTCTTGTACATTTCTAAGAGTACTCGGTGTATGAAATAAAGCTTTGTTATATCGTTCTCACCGTGTCAGTGTGTTTTCAATGGTTGGGGTTTTGGGACATCCACATAGATCACATTTGTGTCACATTCCTGTATCTGTAAACTAAAGAGCCCTAGTTACTATGCAATAGATTGATACATATAATGATAATAATATAATTATATATACAAAAAAAAAAATATATATATATATATATATATATATATATTCAGTGGAGGGGGAAATGATTTGATCCAATGCTGATTTTGAACGTTTGTCCACTGACAAATAAATTATCAGTCTATAATTGTAATGGTAGGTGTATTTTAACAGTGAGAGACAGAATATAAAAAAAAACAAGAAAAACACATGTCAAAAAAGTTATAAATTGATTTGCAGGTAAGTGAGGGAAATAAGTATTTGATCCCCTATCAATCAGCAATATTTCTCACTCCCAGGTGTCTTTTATCCAGGTAACGAGCTGAGATTAGGACCACTCTCCTAAAGGGAGTGCTCCTAATCTCTGCTTGTTACCTGGATAATAGAAACCTGTCCACAAAAGCAATCAATCAGTTTCCAAATTTTCCACCATGCCCAAGACCAAAGAGCTGTCCAAGGATGTCAGGGACAAGATTGTAGACCTACACAAGGCTGGAATGGGCTACAAGACCATCGCCAAGCAGCTTGGTGAGAAGGTGACAACAGTGGGCGCGATTATTCGAAAAATGGAAGAAACACAAAATAACTGCCAGTCTCCCTCGGTCTGATGCTCCATGCAAGATCTCACCTTGTGGAGTTTCAATGATCATGAGAATGGTGAGGAATCAGCCCAGAACTGCACAGGAGGATCTTGTTAATGATCTCAAGGCAGCTGGGACCATAGTCACCAAAAAAACAATTGGTAACACACTACGCCGTAAAGGACTGAAATCCTGCAGCGCCCGCAAGGTCGCCCTGCTCAAGAAATCACATGTACAGGAAGTTTGCCAATGAACATCTGAATGATTCAGAGGAGAACTGGGTGAAAGTGTAGTGGTCAAATTACACCAAAATCAAGCTCTTTGGCATCAATTCAACTTGCCTTGTTTAGAGGAAGATGAATGTTGCCTATAACCCTAAGAACACCATCCCCACCGTCAAACAGGGAGGTGGAAACATTATGCTTTGGGGGTGTTTTTCTGCTAACAGAACAGAAGACAACTGCACCGCATCAATGGACGGAGCCATGTACCATCAAATCTTGGGTGAGAATCTCCTTCATTCAGCCAGGTCATTGAAAATGGGTTGTGAATGGGTATTCCAGCATGTCAATGACACAAAACGCACAGCCAAGGCAACAAAGAAGTGTCTCAAGAAGAAGCACATCAAGGTCCTGAAGTGGCCTAGCCATACTCCAGACCTTAATCCCATAGAAAATCTGTGGAGGGAGCTGAAGGTTCGAGTTTCCAAACATCAGCCTCGAAACCTTAATGACTTGGAGAGAATCTACAAAGAGTAGTGGGACAAAATCCCTCCTGAGATGTGTGCAAACCTGGTGGCCAACTTAGTACCTTCGACTTAGTACTTGCCACCAAGTACTAAGTCGAAGGGGTCAAATATTTATTTCCCTCATTGACCTGCAAATCATATTATAACTTTTTTGACATGCATTTTATTGTTTGTTTTTTTTTGTTATTCTGTCTCTCACTGTTAAAATACACCTACCGTTAAAATTATTGACTGATAATTGTTTTGTCAGTGGACAAACGTTCAAAATCAGCAGGGGTTTAAATAATCCCTTTATTTGCATTTACAGTGCTGTGGACAGGGGTTAAACCCCCTTGCGGGTCCTCTCTAGTACTGATAGGATTTTCTCCTACATTTGTCGTTTGGGTGTTTGCAGCAATTGAACAACGATTTGCGATTTTAGCGATCGTAACTTTTTTAGCGATCAGGAGGCCTTAAGTTCCATGTTTAACCACCACAAAGATTTCAAGCCCGTAACCGGTAAACCTGTTCGGAGACCGCAAAAAGATACTAATTAAATAGCAAATTAACTTACGCCTCACTTGCAGGCTCCAGTAACTTACGATTGCTCAATTGAATCGGGATCATAGTATTTATTACACTCTTAGGTATTTTAAAACATAAAATATTTTGATTTTAATAACATTTCTTAATCTTCATTACGATGGCCCAAAGATGGCCGAAACGTACATCTGGGGTTTGCTGTTTCTCCTGTTCAGGGTAGAATTGCCTGGTATTTCTGGGCTGGACCACTCTAGTGAGTGGGACAAGACTGATATACTACAGGATATTTATCCCTGTGAAGGGCACAAGTGAGCTAAAAGAGGTTGCTCTCAGAGTGGGTTATCATGTCCATAGAACTAACCTATTAAGATTAGTCCGTTCTCTGATTGAGTACCTCTTTTTTGATTTTTTGTTCATTACATTTATCGATAATGTCACATGAGAAAGTCTTTCTTTTTTAATTACAAGGATTATATGTACCAAGTGGTAGAAAAAACTTGTAATGAACACTGTATCCTCTATTGTATCCTCTGAAATATAATGTACCATCTTTAAACCAAATTAATTTTTATTTGGTTAAATAACTTGTTCTTAGACAATCTTCTTATGAATAATCTACTCTACTATTTCTAATGATATTTTTGTTAATGATATTTTGTATTATAAAATCACTCATTGTTTACAATCTTTTAAATTATTATTATCATTTTTATACATGACAAGTATATTATAATGACCTGACTATTAGCATTGGATTTTGTGTACATAAAGATACATATCTAAGATAATTAATATTTATTATCTCTTTATATTATCATGTGCTATATTGTTAGATAGAGGTGATATTTACTAACATTTGAAAGAATGACAGAGATCAGTAATCATACACTGCTGTAAAAAGATTGCTAGCATCCTCTGAGTATCAGTCGTTTGAAGCAACATAAACACACTGTGATACCTTTGTAATAGATCTTTATCTAACTAATTAGATGTGCTGTTGGAATGCAAACTACTGCAATTTATTATTGAAGTTAGTGCATTGAAGTTAGTACAGTTAGTTAGTTAGCCGGCTTTAGGTCATATGACATAGCCATTCAATTAAAATGCCTCTTCCTTGTTTACATTGTTTATCAGGCTTTAGATCATATGACATAGCCATCCAATTAAAGGGTTTATTGACTACAAAGGGTTGTTGGTTCTCATCCACAATTAAATCACATGATTGAAATTCACCAAACTGTTATCTTGATATACATAATTCATTCTCTTCATTGATTGGTCCATGATACTATAAAGGACTAGTTTGCAGTTTTCACTTTGAGAAAAAATTTGAAGCATGTCAGGTTGGACTAGGGATTCCAAGCAGGGACCCTATCCTCTATTATATCTACTCTAGTTTCTTAGTTATATGTTAAGAAAATTAAGAACAACAATAGAGATCCCCATGTTCCAAAAAAGATTTATTGAGAAAAGAATAAGAAAAAAAAAAAAATTAAATTATAATAAAAAGATTGTGAAAAATGGGTGAATCAAATTTATAATAAAAAATATAATTAACTAAAATATCATTAGAAAATGATAAAGTAAATTATTCCTACGATGATTGTCTAAGAACAAGTTATTTAACCAAGTAAAAATTTATTTGGTTAAAAGAACATTATATTTTTCAATTTAGAAAGGCTCCAAGAGGATAAAGTGTTCATTACACTAAAATGTTTTCTATATCTTGGTACATATAATGCTTGCAATTAAAAAATCTTTTTCACATGGTATACTTGCTAAATGTAATGAAGATTAAGACATTTTACTAGAATCAATACAAGTTGTTTTAAAATAAGCAAGAGTGCAGGAATAAAAACTGTGTTTCTATCCTAAAAAATATTTTCAATTGTTCACTAACAATATTGAAAGGGATTTGGGAGTGCTTGTGGACAACCACCTAGGTAACAGTGCTCAAAGCCAAGCAGCAGCTGCAAAGGCAAATAAAATATTAGCATGTATTAAGAAGGGTATAGAAGCCAGGGAAGCAAATATAATTCTGCCACTATACAAATCTCTAGTACGCCCTCATTTGGAGTATGGAGTACAATTTTGGGCACCACTTCATAAAAAGGACATTTTGGAGCTGGAAAAGGTACAGAGGAGGGCAACAAAACTAATAAGGGGAATGGAGGGGCTAAGTTATGAAGAATGACTAACCAAATTAAACCTATTTTCTCTAGAAAAAGGCGTCTAAGAGGAGATATGATTACCTTATATAAATACATCTAGGGTCAGTATAAAGATTTGTCAAGGGAGCTTTTTGTGCCAAGAGGTTTTCAACTGACAAGAGGACATCCCTTGAGGTTAGAAGTAAAAAGATTCCACCTTAAAGAAAGAAAAGGGTTCTTCACAGAAAGGGTGGTTAATCTGTGGAATTCTCTACCAGAGGAGGTGGTGACAGCGGATTCGATAGATAACTTTAAAAGGGGACTGGATTTATTTCTAATTAAAAAGGGAATTCAGGGTTATCATCGATAATTAGAGAGGCAGTATTGATCCAGGGAGAAGTCCGGTCGCCGGTGTCTGGGATCAGGAAGGAATTGATTTTTTTAAAAATAATTTTATATACAACTAATTAATTAAAAGTTAATCCGCATATTGCAGATCAGAGGAGATCTTAAAAGGTTGAACTTGATGGACTGAAAGTGTTTTTTCAACCTTAAATACTATGTAACTATGTAACTATGTAATTAACCATAATCCGTACAGGACCTCCAGTTGATCTAAAACAAACGTATATGCAACGCAGATCCTTACAGGACCTCAATGGCATCTAACTATAAGATATATGCCATTGGGGTCTTGCAAGGACCTTCATGGTACCTACCATTAACCCTTACACCACTGAGGTCCAACAAGGTTCCTAATGTACACACAATGCCACAGAAATCCTTAACCCTAAAATTTACTCTTGCCATAGAGGTAATTAAAGGATACTCTGCATTCAGAAGATAGAAGAGGACATGAAACTACAAGCAATGTGAACAATCTGCTTATTAAGGGCAGAAGAGTGAGGACATTGGCATCATCACTAAATTGTCATAAAAGGGTAGGTAAGTATGAGATTGTATTATTCACAGGTTTAATTTTTTATGTAATTACATTTATTGTTTTATTTATTTGGTTGAATTTATTTTTTATTAGTAAGCCTTTTTTTTAATTTCAGTCTTTTTTATTTTAATGTTTATTTTATTATTTTAATGTAATTTATTTTATTTTATTGTAACTGAGCTCATTTGATGTAATGTAATTTATAGTTTTTAATAGTGTAGTGTGATGTTTTTGTTTTATACTGTATGACAATTGGGAGTTATTTATACAGTGGTCCAGTATGAGAATGTAGTTTATATAGGTAATTGGGGTAGAGGTATAGAGCTGTGTAGTATCAAACAAAAGCAATATACAGATAAACACCACTTAGTACCATAAAATATCACAAAATAAAAAATAACTTTATTGATATTACAAAAAAAACAATGTCGCTGTTAAAACCAAAGAACTTGGGGCAGGGGCATGGGCAGAAGATGGGTCCTCTAAGACTTTCAGGCAAAGCCTATGATTCTCAAGGGATCCTTCTGCCTGGAAGGCACAGCTGGCTTGATTCCCCAATCCTGGCTAGGGTCCCTACAGGTAACAACAACTTAAAATTAACTCCTGAACTGCCATGGAGAGGTATTTTGGCGGCCCTTTCCTGGTCCAGAAGGGAGGATCATTGGCTTCAATCAACAAAGAAGAGGATAAGACCTTCTACTATCAACACAGATAGTCTATCTAGTCCAGGGCAGAAGAGTGAGGACTAGGGCATCAGTAATCATTGCTTGTTCATTATTTGGGGTAGGTAAGTATTATAAAAAATGTTTTATAGAGTTCATTTTATTTTTTAATGTAACACTTTATTATTTTATGTATGATTTTTTTATTTTAATTGTAATTCTTTTGTTGTTTTTATGTATTTTTTTATTTTTGGTAATATTAGGTTTTATTTTTTTATGTAATTATTCAGGTTTTATTATTTTTGATCATTTGTTATTTTTTGTAATTAATTGGGAGGTTATAATGTGTTAAGCCCCATGGCATTTCTGGAGTTACTTTTAGGTTACCATGGGGGTCTATATAGATGCTACAGGGTCCTTTAAAGACCCTTATGGTTATGGTTATTGTCATTGGTGAATGTGGAGATTAAGCCACTTAAAGTACATCCACATAGGCATACATACATACATACATACACCCCTTACACTCTGCATTTTGCATAATCCCATGCCTTGGGCTTTACTGAAAAAATAATGGGTTTACAAATTGCTGGTGGAATCAGTACTTTTACGGCTGGGGAGCATTGAATATGGGTGTAACATTACTGAAAAAAAGCTCCTGCAGCCGAAATTTCTCATAAAAGTAATTTACATTGTTCAAATTGAACGGGGCTCTATACCAGTGACAACTACTAATCTATCCTAGCTAAACACAATGCCAGAATTGATTATAGCTGTTAAAATTAAATTGTACACTTTAAACAAAACCTGCCTGCTTCAAGAAGGTAATTGACTGATCACACGTGACACCTAATGTAAGACCTAAACAAACTAGGAGTAATATTCATAAAATAAGAAATGTGATTAATTGTCAGTCTTCCTTTGAATTCACTTCAACACACATACACATTCACAAAATTAATATAGCCTCTACTCTTTTTCTATCTAATGCCATTTGACCTTACTTATTACTACAACCATTTCATGCTCTTATTGAATTACCAAACATACTCGCCTGTAGAATTATATACATACACTAATATCACATTGTCAACCCATGTTTTTTTATCTTAATTTTTGATTTCCATATACAAGTATAAAGGACTGTAGTACTGTATTTATATGAGGGGCCAAGGGTATAAACAATTCATCTCCACAGGCATCAGCTTGTGGTTATTAGTATATGAAATATCTATACTACATCAAAAAAGCTAATTATACCATAGCCATAAAAATAGAGGCCTGTATATTTAGACGGTGCTTAGGGTTTGAGAAAAAAAAACCTTATCCCAGAAGTCTTCATCACATTATTCATCTTCAAATCCCAAAGAACCTGGAGTCACGTTTCAAACTCTATCCAGTTGGCAATTTTTTTCTCGCTTCATGTCTGATTCGTTGCTACATATTTCACTTCATAAGATATCATAAGGTCAGGTGTGTTCAATCTTTTGTTTTGTATTATTTATTTGGCTTTTCATTTGTTCTCTTACTCACTAACAAATATTCTCATTACGATATCATCATTAAATATCTGAGCATAAGGTAATTTCAAGTAATCATCCTGTCATATCTTGTCACTATATTCATGTTCCACTTTTCTCTCAAATTTTAAAGTCTATTTGATTTATCTTAAAAAATAAGCATTTTATATATTTATGTTATTACACTATTTTAAATCTCAACTTCATCATTTTATATCCCTCATATTTATATTTAATTATTCATCTTTATCTCAGTAATCACTTATTTAGTGACACTTCAGCGTTTCTAATCACATAAATTGTTTAACGTGTTATTGACATTTTAGTTTATAATTCTTTAGCCATATGTATTTGAACATATTTACATTTATACATCGCCTAAGCACATAGCATTACAAATACTCCCAGAAATGCTCCACAATTTTGTTTAATCCATGTGGTTAATCAAATGAAGACAAGAGCCAAGTAATGACATCACAACTTTGAGAAAGAAAATCTGTTTCGACATCAGCTGTCAGAGGCTAGGTCCAGCTTTTAGACAGCGCCATCTAAAGGGCAACTTTCATTATTACACATATATTTTTTTCTTTCTTATCAGTTAGAACTGTTTAACATTTATTGTTTTATTTTTTAAGCTACCTTATTTATTTTCACTTGCATAAATTGTTAAAGTTACTTTTGATTTCTTTCAATAGCATATTTTTAAAAATATTCGTAACAATTTTAGTTTTTTTTTTAAATCTAAATTCATAACCATATTTATTTATACATCCTGTTTTTATTTTGAGGCTTCCTTATGTATCTTGTACATAACACTACAAATATTTATTTATGTTTTTAAACATCATTTTAATCTTACCTAGAATGATTCCACCCTTTTGTTTAAGTATATTATTATTGTTTTTTTTATGTTTTAAGCTACCTTTTTTATTTATTTTTACATTAATCATTTAAACTTATTTTACATATCTTTTATCGACATAAATCAGTTAAATTTTTTTTGACATTTCTATTTTAGATTATTCTTTTTATTTAAATGAACAACCATATTTATTTGCACAATCTATTTTCTTCATTTTGTATGTTTTTATACAATGTCACTAGAAATGCTCCACCATTTTACTTAAGTCATGTGATCAAACAAACAGCCAAACTAAATAAAATTATTACAAATTATAGTTAAAAAATACAGCCAATCAGTTTTGTTAAACATTAACCATTCAGCATCGACAGGTTCTACTTGGCTAAAAGCTTAATCAATCAGGCGAGGGGAGGTGGGCTTCCCTTGTTGGTTACTCAGTAAAATCAGATTTAATATTTCAAATACATGATTCTGAAGACCTAGAAAAATCATATAAAAGGAGGTTGAACCCAAAAGCTGTTTACTGGAGCAGGAGCTTCTCTGAGAAGGAGTTCTGTTAGTATATTTTTTTAGAACAGCGCAACTTTTTATTTTTGAATGACCCTTTCCACAAGCTTAACAGGGCAAAGCTTATCTTTAATCAAGAAAGGAAATGATCATTTCCAGGATGCCACAAAGTTCAGGATTGTGAACTTCACTCAGGACCTATGACAATTCTCATGAACTCCTATGGAGTCATAAGGACTCTATGAAAGCAGATTAGGATATCATGAGAGTTCATTTTAGATGTCATGATGGGCTATAGGCACCCATCTGGGGGAAAGTTAATCAGGGAGCATGCAAGTGTTTATTTTATTTTTTTTTCTGGGAGAATGTAATCATGACCATAGTAAATGTTTTTTTTGTTTTTTTTACTAATTTTAACCAATTAATTGTAGTATTCTTTTTATGATTTTCATTATTTTGTTATTTTCCTATTGCATATAAAAAATTCTGTAACTAAACAATATGCTATTATCAATCATATCTTATCTATAAAATAGATTAATGAATTTCCATAGTAACCTCAAATAGAAGTCCTACACTTTGGCCCTCATTCAATTGCAATTTGGCCAATTGAATAGGGGTCTAAATAAGCACATAACATATTTTTTTAAAGACGTTTTTAGTTAGTAAACATCTATCCAAAAGCAAGGTTTTTTAACTAACTAAAAAATTATTTAAAAAAAATATGTTATGTGCTTATTTAGTGCACTATTCAATTGGCCAAATCGCAATTGAATGAGGGCCTTAGACAGTAACATCTTTGGCCAATCCATTACTAAATGTGTATAACATAAGTCTTCAATTCTTTGTTCATACTTACCTAACAATTTACTTGCCATGCTAGTTTTATACTTCAAAACTGATCACATATATAGTTGTTGGTAGCGCAATGTTAAATAAGAAAAGCAGAAAAATTGCATACCTCGGAAAAATTACGAATTTAATGGCCAAACCACCCAACTGACAAGACCACCAAAAACCTCAAATATGCCTTGAATTAACTTACACACTCACACACAGTACAGCGGGAGAGCCAGGGAGCCTGTGAGTGAGGTTGCAAGGTATTTTGAGGCATATTTGGTGTTTTTCCGATCAAAAATCGCCTAAGCAGGAAAAAACATGGCTGCCGAAAAAACGTAACACGACGAAAACAAGGCCGAAGGTTGTAAAACGAGTCCGAAGGACGTAAAAAGGAGCCCTAAGTAGTAAGACTTAACGCAAGCCAGTAACACTTAATCCAAGCCAGTAACCATTTACCCAAGGCAGTAACACTTAACCAAAGGCAGTATCCTTTAACCAAAGGCAGTAACACTCATCACAAGGCCCCTAAACTACACGCGGGGGGGGGGGGGGGGGGGACATACTAGCAATGAGTGCCGAAGGGGCTATCATAAACAACAATCTATATATTACCTTATTGAAACCATACCATAATCATAAATAACTACAAATGTTAGTTAAGTTTTTTAAACATTTTTAACAGTTTAAATACTTATTCCCCTTCCTGACACTTTTACTGTTGCATAGATACCAACTATTATTTGTTCTTTATTTCATCACTCATTTCGAATTATACAAGCTTGTGGCTGAGGTACACAATGGAGTCCTATTCAACATTATTGTACACCTGACTGATCACAGCAACAATCCCATACATTGGTGTTTCCATTTGTACCACGAAACCCTTGCTGTAGTTGGGAGCAGACAAAACAGGAGCTCTGCAAGGTCCCCAAGTGCCGACTCACATTCAGGTGTCCAGGACAGGGTGTGAGGAAGCCATTTCTTAGGCCATTTGGGGCTTACCTAAGGATGAATATTGGGGTGCAAATGTATGATAGTACCCTGCTGTCACTAGGAACTCTAGGACATATTTATTTGAGACTGGCACCCTGTCATGCTTCTGCATGAGCAGGTTCTGGCTTCATTTGCCCTCCCCCAACCATGTGTCCATCTTACTGCACCTCAGCCAACCCAATCTGATATTTGCTGGGCTTGATGGTGTACCCTGTACCTCTGATCCTGTCTAATACCCCTTCTAAGGGACTTTGGCAACCCTCCCAGGTCTGGCTGAAAGCAGCTATATTGTCCAGGTAGGTTCTAGCATGTGCTTGCAGTTCTTCAAGGACCCTGTTAATCAACCACTGAAATGTGGCAGGATCGCTCTTCATCCCAAAAAGCATACAGTAACCAAACATTCTACAGGCCCAAAGTGGTGATAAAAATTGTCCATTTCTGGGCCTTAGGCAACAGAGGTATCAGTAGTCCTAACTGAGGTCCAAACTCATCATATATTTTTCACTTCAAAGCTGATCGAATTGATCATCCATTAATGGCAAAGGGTATTTGCCAGCAACTGTGTACTCATTCAGCTTCCTGTAGTCAATAGAAAAATGGGTGAAGTTGTATTTTTTGGACTACATGGGATGTACTGTTAGACTTCCTGATGACACTCAAGGCTATCATCTCTACTATCTATTCCATCATACGCTGCTATACTTTCACTGAGACACGGTAAACAGGCTATCTTTGGGAAACTCTATCTACATGAGGCTCTGTATAACATGTCTGTTTGTGAACAACTCCCCATGGGTTTACAACATTGTCTTCATCACTGCCTTACTAGGTAGTAGTGAGGATTTCTCCTACAACTACCTGGTAAACTGACCTTAAGACTGTAAGTTTAGACATGATATGATTCTTGAGATTGTTCTCTACCAACACCATGAGGTCCTGCAACCAGTCCTGAAGTTTTACCACATACTCCATAGAAGAGTTCAAAGGAGTGAAGACCAGGTAGATTAACATGGCACCACTCTAGAAGCAAAGAATAGGTGTGGCATGTAGTGTTTGCAGGCTCTATCTCCTCACTCAAAAAACATGCGCAACATGTGTTTCATGGTCCAGTGGAAGCTTTCACACTGTCCATTAGTAGGGAGTGATATGGAGTGACCTCGCACTAGGTCCAACATGAACTGTGGTCTTATCCAAGAGGATCTCGCTAGGGAATCTCAGATTAGAAAAGATCTGCAGCAGGGTATCCTCTATCTTTTCTGCCTTAAGGGAAGATAATGTTGCTTTTCCGGATATTGGTTGGCTTAGTCGCTGTAAGGATGTACCTTGTCAAGGTCCAGCTAGGGATGGATATGAGTCTCCTTAATAAGTAGCATAGCTCTTAGGGGTGTAGGTAGTCACCTGGTTTGTCAACTGTCTGTTATAACAGGAGCAGAAATAATCTCTTATTACCTTGGATACTCCTGGACAGTATAAATCCTTGGTCAATCTGTGAAGCATCCTCATCACCACATGGTGCTCAGCCAAGGTTATATCATGAGCCAGTCTAATCAGCTGCTCAAGTTATGCCATTGGGACTACAAGCACTCTGGTCACAATCCAAGCTTTGTCTGTTCTAGGAGGGGCAGTCTTCCAGAATAACAAGCCTTCCTTCCAGGGGAAGAGGTCATCACACCCTCCAAGGTAGCTTCCCTCATGCGGCTTTGTCCAAGCACTTTCAGGAATATAGATATTGTCAGGGGAGCTCTCAGTATTGTCATGTGCAGTGCATGGCATCTTTCTCTCCACTACTGATGCTGTTGGGCCCTCCTTGGCTTTGGTAGGTGAGGAGAAGAAATCAGCCTTCTGTCATCTGGTGGGATGCTCACATCTGCTGGACAGCTGTCATCTGCTTCTGAGTCTGTCTTAATGTGACAGGAGAGATGTACTGGTAAATCATTTTACCCAAGTCATTCACTAACAGCAAATTCATAAGATTTTTGTTACTCCCACTTCTTTGTAATCCCTGCCCACTACCCATTGCAGCGCTGGGGCTTTGGAGCTGGTGACTCAAGGCCCCCCACCTAAGCCACAATAATGTCCATTTGGTGGGCATGGAACACCTTATCTTTGTTTAACAATCTTGGCCACATAAAAGACGAGGGGCTTCAGTGCCAGTAAAATATGTTTCTGCTGTGTTCTCACTACTATAGGACACAGGTGGTCCCTGTGGTTCTCATGGACTGCACGTCCCACCAGAGTCACAGATTTGTCCTCACAAGGAGCACTCTCATTGAGCAAAACATTGACTGCTAACTGTGTGGCAGTCTGTGTGGCACTCCACCACTCCTCTTCTTCTTCTGACCAGTATGCACAGACCGCTGATTGGCCGCTGGCAGGATGATCAGGTTTTGAGGAAATATGAGTCTTCTGTTATATGCCCTGACCAGCCACACTCGTAACATGTCCTTTCATGCTAGAAGTCATGATTTTGAAGAGTTCTGGGGACGCCAGTTAAGGTTTACCAAGGGCAAATATGGAAGATTTGTCCTGTTGAGCCAGTTATGTTTTGCTGATAGGTGGGAATTACGGTTTGAAAGATTTTTTTTCCCCACAATGAATGTTGAGCTTTGTCAGAGCAATTAACCAAACTATAGCTCTCTTCCCAGACAAAAAGGGTTCCAAACATAAGAAAATTGTGCACTGCTTGGGGACTGATAGGCCACGCACGTGTACTGTCTGCCACACTGGCAGCCAAAGTGTGGGCAGCCTCGTCTCTAGCCAGTTTAAATAAAGGAACATAGGCATTCCTTCAACCCTTTGACGCAAGAAGTTAGAAGAAGAAATAAATGATTATATCATTAAGCATGTTAATTTCAGCCATAACCATATTATCTTCTTACACCAACTTACTTGATGTCTTCATGATGCTAATTCTCTTCACACCTATGCTTTTATTTCTAAGCATTGAACAATAGTAAATAATAATTCCACTAACTTGATTGATTTGGTAATGGAAGATAAACTCACTTTAGAACAATTATGCTAATCATATCTTCTATAGAACACCCTACATAACATTGTTAATCAGAGCATTCTAATTTACTAAAGTTACACTGTTTTAGCTACTTGAGATAAAGGAGTAAATAAATTAAATGCAAAAATATTTCACAAAGAAACTCACTAAAAGGGTTACATACTGAATAACTGGGGAGTGTTGTTTATTTCTTTTTTATTTTAGTTGAATAATGCAACACACAAATCTGTTTCTGGGATAATGATAAAAATAAAAAACAGATTATTAGGTAGGGCAGATGAAGGACAACATCAAATCAACCTCATTCTTGATTATCACTTGAGGTGGATGAATGTTTTCTGACAGTCTGTGACTGGAGGTCATCTGCCAGGCATCCAATATTGTTACTGGCAGCTTGGAGAACATGGCTCTCATCACTGTATCAAGCTGCAATGACAGCCATTCATTGAGATGGGCAAGGTTGTACCCTGTATTAGCTGATTTGATGAGAACCTTAGTCTCAGGATTGCGCTTTAGCAACCGAATTACAGCATTTCTTATTCCACGCAATCTTGCAATGTATACTCCTACAGGGTAACTGCTAAAATGTGCCCAACAGTTCAATATAATGATCATTCCTTTTCTGCCGCCCAGCTGATCAAGCTCAGATGCAATGTAGCGCAGGTCTTGTACCCAAGCTCGTAGCATGCGTAGAGGCTTCTGATGTGCTCTCCACTGGACCAAGTAATTGTGTTCTGGATCTGTTGCCAGTAGAGGACCTGACTGGTGAGGCACATGGAGGTCTATCTTCTTGAGAGCTATTATTCATGAAAGAGGAGCATGAAATACAAGATAAATACCACATTCACATGGTACTATTACAAAAACTTCCTAGCGCAGAATAACAAAAAAGTCTTTATGGCTTTCACATGCGAGCAGAATGAAAATTAAATTTGGAAAAAAAATCTGTAATGTGATATAACACAATAACAAGGCTGCAAGATTTCCTTCAGTAATTCAAGTTTTTCCATTTTTGCTGCACCTCAGTTACATAACTATATTGAAGGAATATAACGTGACATATAAGCATGTAGATAGTAATGCGACTTACATGGAACAAAGTTTACCAGATATTCCCACCACTGCCGGAGTGTGGAATCCCCAAACATGTAGATTATCTTTCCTCCCAGACAGCTTGCAACATTGGAGGGGTGATTAAAACGTTGTGTTAGGCAGACACGAGACTCCCATACATCCTGGTAGTAAAAACCAGAAGGATCGGGATTCCGAAGACCACGGACACAAGGACCTCTTGTATCTGAAGTTAGAATATTTTAACAAAACCTTTTGAAACTGAGATGCAAATAGCTGAATTTGGAAACTTGAAATCTGCATTAAATTTGTGGTATTATTATATTATATTATAGTATTATTCTCTAGATTTCAAGGTGAGTTGTGTCTCAAGAAGACCAGAATCAAAATAGACAATATACTATATCTCAAGATGTTTGCTCACTATGGCCCTCATTCAATTGCGATTTGGCCAATTGAATAGGGCCCTAAATAAGCACATAGCATATTTTTTTTAAAGAAGTTTTTAGTTAGTGAAAACCTTTCTTTTGGATAAATGCTTGCTAACAAAAAACTTCTTTAAAAAATATATGTTATGTGCTTATTTAGGGCCCTATTCAATTGGGCAAATTGCAATTGAATGAGGGCCTATGGAAGTGCTTTCAATAATATAGTTTTTATTTCTTATATGATCTCAACCCTCACAGTAAGCGACCCACAATTGCATTGAAATTAAAGACAAGATTTTGTGGGAACACAACATTGTTCTTTTGCCATTGCTTGACCTCAAGTAGAATTTTATTCTTATTACTGCATCTTTAAATGGAAAAGAAACATGAGATTGCAACAGGTACCTTCACAAAGTTTTCATTAAAACTTTTAGTTTATTTCTATTCTAATTATATACATTTTATAGAATATATTTTACTGTATTTAATGCAGTATTTCAAATCACTGGTACTAAAATATCCTTGTTTGGTCCTTTAATTAATAATATTATTTCTAAAATAATGTATACAAATTAACAGAGAAACACAATTAATCCTCATGCAAATATAGCTTCCAATGAGTGAACAACTCACCATTCTTAAGGCTTTCATTTTGAGGCAAAACTTTTAGTGGTTGAAGCTTTGATGGTATATTCTGCGCAATTAGAGAACTAAAACAGAAAAAAAGAAAATATAGTGTCTTAGCGAATAATTATATCTTTGGCCATTAATTTAAATTAATCAATTAATGCACATGGATTGCCTATGTTATGTAAAGCTACTTGCTACATTTTCAAAATACTCTCCCAACCGCCCCCTTCGTTCTGCTAACGACCTTCTTCTTTCCTCCTCTCTCATCACCTCCTCTCACTCCCGTCTTCAAGACTTTTCTCGTGCTGCCCCTACTATTTGGAACTCCTTGCCTCGCTCCATTAGATTATCTTCCTGCCTCAAAACCTTTAAAAAATTACTAAAAACACACCCGTTTAAAAAATCTTATCACCTTCAGCCTTTATAATTACAACTGCACACTCCACAGCTTAATAACACCCACAATCTACAGTACAACACACAGACCCCTCCAATTGACTAAACAAATTGCATTCACGTTGCCATTTTGCATTTGTCACCCTCTTGTATCACACCTAAACCCTTAGGGCCTCATTCTAATATCGGCCGTAAATCGTCCGCAAAGCTTCGATTCCTTGCGGGCTCCCGTTACCTTGAAATTCAAATAGACGGCGCCGCAAGGATATCCCCTTACGGCCGGCTGTATATCTTGCAACCGGCCGTAAGCTCAGAAATCTTTAAATACAAATATATATTCAAGACGGCACTGTAAAGCTCTGTATATGCTAGGGATCATAATGGGGGACATGAGGATTAATAGCAACCCCCTCTCAAGCTTGCACATCAGCCCAAATCCGAGATTTCATTAACTGTTTATTTTCCGGCCGCAGCGTGGGCGGGTCTGAGGTGTTCCAAGCCCCCTGGACTTTCTCCATGGATATTTGACATAAATTTAAAAAAAAATGATTTACGGATTTGAGTGTAGGGGAATGTTGTGCTATGAATGCTAACACCTACAATCACTTTATAGTCTCCTCAGAGTGCAGGATGGCTTTATTATTGCTTATTTGTGTGCCTGCGGGACTTTTTTGCTGCAAGTAAGCTGCGGCTCGGTTTTAGCCTTGCAGAGAGGGTTCCCGGAGCAATTGAATAGCAACCGGGATTTGCTTGCGGCCGAAACTCTTGCGGCCGTTTAAGATCAAAGGCTTTCCTCCGGCGCGTGCGGCCGCAAGGGATAACAAGGCGCCGGCTGCAAGCCTCCCGGAGTCCCCGGCCGGAAGGGAATAGAATAGGCAAATAGCTTGCGGCCCCGTATCTCCTACGGCCGATAATAGAATGAGGCCCTTAGATTGCAAGTTTGCGAATTTTCAATTGTGTGTCCATGTCTTGGAAACAAGCACTATGTACATTTGATTATATGCTCAAAAACAGGGCCCTCCATTCTTTATAAGGTGTTAAGTTTGTTTTTTGCCATATACTTAACCCTGTACAGCGCTACGGAATATGTTGGCGCAATATAAATAAAGATAATAATAATAATAATAATAATAATAATAATAATAATAAATTGACTGGTTTTATACAATAAGAAAAAGATTGTTACATTCCAAAGCTCAATCAAGTTATTAAAATAGATGCCTCTATCACAATGTTTTCAAAACTGGGTTTTGCGGCATTGTGACTCCATTTTGTATGAATAGGGGTTCCAAGAGACATTTACTTCAAAATAGAAGTAGATAAGCTGATAAGGCTAATTACTCTTTGAGGTCTTCACACTCTCATTCTTCTCAATGTCATAAGGCTATAGTCTGAAAACAATATAGCCAGAACCAATTATTGGAGCAATTATTGGCAATAATCATTCATAAAATGAAATAACATACTGTGCTTGGAGGGTGGATCAAAAGGGCAACTGGTAGTTAAAAATGCAAACTTCATTGTATGTTTACAATAAAAAAAATATAAAAAAATATACATATATATTTAACAAGTACTTGTTATTATCTTTTGTTTTAGCTTATAGTACACTTAGAAGCTTTGGTGTGTTTCATTTCATAATAAAAATGTTATAGCTTCAGTTTTAGTCATTTGTAAATTTCTTTTATAGAAATAGTGTGCCTCCAGGTCTCTGGAAATTAGTCACAATCAGTATTCTCTATCATGTCACAAATTTCTAACAGTCATTTATGTTAATCATGTAGTTTATTAAACAAAATCTTATGCAGATTTGGTCCAGGATCAGCAATGACTATGAATGAGGGCTTGTGGAAAGGTCAGGTAACAGTGAAAAGGTGTGTCCATGGGTGTGGGCAAAGACACAGATGGAGACGAAAATTATTGAGTTGGTACCCAGCGGAGGCTGATTTAGGAATTATGGAAAGCCTGAGGAAAGTTGAAGCTTAGTCGATTTGGGACGAAATCTGATAAGGGCTTGTGAAGAGGTCTCATAACAGTGAAAAGGTGTGTCCATGGGCATGGGCAAAGACACAGATGGAGACGAAAATGATCAAGTAGGTACCCAGCGAAAGCTGATTTAGGACTTATGGAAAGTATGATCAAGGCAATGCATAGTAAAGGCTGATTTGGGATTTATGGATATCGTGACTGAGATGGTGCCTAGCAAGGGCTAATTTAGGACTTATGGAAAGCCTGAGGAAAGTCAAAGCTTAGAAGATTTGGGCCAAAATCTTCAAAGAAGGGCTTACAAAAGCCAAAAAGCGTAATCGTTGACACGAAAAAAGACTCTACTAAGTAGCTTTGGGCCAAAATCTGCTATATAGGGTTCAAGGAAGGTCTGGAAGCTTAGAAGATCTAGGCCGAAATCCACAAAAGAGGGCTTACAAATGCCAAAAAGGTGCAACCTTGGACATGGACAAGGACACTTCTTTATAGATTTGGGCTGAAATCTACTATAGAGGGTATAAGGAAAGTCAAGAAGCTTAATAGATTTGGGGCGAAATACACAAAGGGAGGATTCCGAAAGCCAAAAAAGCTTAACCTTGGACACTGACAAGGACGCTATTTAATAGATTTGGGACAAAAACTGCAAACAAGGGCTAATGAAAGCCGAAAAGTGGACCTTGGACATGGGCAAGGAAGCGGCTTAGTAGTGTTGTGCTGAAATCCACTAAGAAGAGCTTGAGGAAAGCAGGAAAATGTACCTTGGAAATTGGCAACGATGCAGCTTAGTAGATGCGAGGTGAACTGTAAGAGGCACCACCATTGCACTACAGTGATGAGAATGCCCTCACTGACATAAACGGGTCATGCTGCAGTTGTCTATTGGAGAATGTAATAATGATCTGCAGATTTATACACAGACAACTTCATACATTGTCTGGGACCAAAATATTATTATTATTATTATTATTATTATCTTTTATCTGTAACACGTCAACATATTCCGTAGCGCTGTACAGGGGATAGGAAGAGGAAATACATTATACAATATTAGCAACTGCGGAAAAGGAGGGCCCTGTATTGAGCTTTAAGTCTTGTGAAAAGTGCTTTATTCTAAAGCACCCTACAAGAATGGAAACTCGCTACTTACAATCTAAAGGGAATCGAAGACTCAGAAATGGAATAGCAAGGTTGAGGAAAAAAGTGAGAGTTTACATAGGTAGGAAGTTGTGAGAAGTTGGAAGGTAGTTAATTATTTGGAGAGGAAAGGGATCTGATGTAAAGTGAATGGGACTATTATGTAATATGGTATCTGCCCCTAGTGGACAGATAATGTAAACTGCGGATTGGAATGTCAGGAGACACATAGGTTAAACACAGCTTGAATAAAAATATCTCCTGGGAGAAAAAAAAGAGGAATGGAGGGCATGAAAGATGAGATGGTTATGTTGGAGACAAGAAGTGGAAAAGTTGAGATGAAGAGCTAACTGTCTAACTGAAATATAAACTATTTAGGAGTTAATGTTTTTAATTAGTTATGTAACTTAGCATTTACAACAGTAATTACAAACACATAATTTCAAAATATTGTTCAGTTTTAAATACAGGTGTATATTATAAGCCACCAAAAAAGAAACAGTATTTTTAAATTCCTAAAAAAATTGTGAAATAGAATTGAATAGTATAATGTAATGGCAAGCTTTTTATGAATAGTTACATGTTGAGGAACTCTTGTTCTTCTGTGGTTAAAACTTCTCGAGCTCCTCCTGCAGAGTGCTCACGATATGAGTCACACGACAGCTCTTTTGGCTGGACACATACCCAAGTTTCACCGCTGCTTGGGTCATGATATTTGCACACATTCCGTCCTGGGAGATCAACATTACACTCCACCTTCTCGCTGATACCATCATGTTCAAAATAGCCATAGAAATATATCTTAAAAAAAAGCGATACACAAGGAATGTAATTCTGAATTAATTTAATGACAGAAAATAAATTGGTACATTTTTAGATAACTTATGTTGTCTACACTGCTATATATTTAGATATTTATTTATTGCTTTATTTAACAGCAGAAATCTTTCCTCATAGTATAATATGTATTCATTCTTTAGATTTTTTTTGTGAATCTGCATGTACCTTAATAAATTCACCTTAATAGATTACATAGCATAGAGAGATAATTAGAAAGAATTGAGGTCTGCCCCCCCCCCCCCCCCCACTGAGTCTCTCTGTGTTAGCTGTAACACCATCCTAATTTCTATGATATCATATAGGACAGCTGTACTAAGGTGTGATAAGAATGATCCAAGACTTTTATTACATTCCTCCAGCCTTTTGTCAGACTTAAACATTTTAATTGTCTGGGGAAATTGAACTTAAGATGTTGTATACATATTTGACTTCAAATATTACCAATAAGAATATTATACTAAGATGTACCATTCATCAATCTACCTCACACCTGAAACTTAGTCCAAGAATGTTACACAATTTATAGTTATTGACTGTTTTGCATTAGAGTCTCCATGTGTTAGTGAATGACTCAACATAACTAATGATGACTTACCCAAAATACAATTAGCATGGTCGATACAAAATAAATTAATTATTTCATAGAAATGTGACGACTGATAACGTTCTTACAATAACCTCTCTCAGATTGACTTATACCTGTATGATCTAATTTGTACTCCTCATATAGTCATAAACCAGAGTTTGATATCTTCGAAACAGTTTTTTAATTTTCCTTACCAAATATTATTTTTCTCTTAAGTTTTTAATATTTATCACATAATAGGAAAATGTGTTAAATGAATACAAATTAACATATATATAAAAATATAATAAAAATATCAAAACATATGAATTGCATCAAATAATACAATTTGTAATTAACTATGTATATGAAGAATGCATTTTATTTACAACTAGCGACTTGCCCGTCAAAAAATGACGGCAATGAGATGTGTATGTTTGGAAAGTTGTTTAATTATTAATATCCGTATTTGACATTTCAGGAACCGTTTCTAAAAAATAACGGTCAATAAAAGAAAGTGTTGAAATGCTGTTTGTCACACAATGTGAGTGTACTGTGTTCCTCAAGTAACTAAATTCCTCAAAAAGCAGAAATCTACATTACATAAAATAAGAAAAACTAAAATCACCAAAAATAAAAAATGTACATTACAGAACCCCCCAAAAAAGCTGTCACCAAAAAAAAGGAACATTACAGAAAATAAAAAAATACATTACAACCCCCCCTAACTACCAATTTTTTTAAAAAATTACACACCTGAAAATGAAATACATATAATACAATACAATACAATAAAATAAAATACAATGAAATAAAATAAAATACAATACAATGAAATAAAATAAAATACAATACAATTAAATAAAATACAATACAATTAAATAAAATACAATACACCCCTATCTAATATACATGCCACTATCTAATATACATGCCACTATGTAATATACATGCCACTATCTAATATACATGCCACTATATAATGTAATATACATCCCCCTATCTAATATACAATACTATCTAATAATACATCCCCCTATCTATCTATGTAATATACAATAAATGCTATCTATAAATATATAGCTACCCTAATTGTAAGCCACAACAAAATAATTAAGACCACTTACCTTTGAGATGTTTCTTCAGATCAGCAACCTACGGTAAAAAAGATTAAAAAAATTAATACAACACGTTTACATGAAATACCTAAACATTCTAAACATTGTAAATATTCTAAACATTGTAAACATTCTAAATATTCTAAATATTATTCTCACCTTTCCAGCATGTCCCATTCCAGCATGTCACGTCCCATCATGTCACGTCCCAGCATGTCACGTCCTCCATGTTCCGTCGGGCATCATGCTTGTCCGGCGATACTCCTGTAAAAAAAACATTCCATTAGTAAACATAAACCAAATGTAAATAAACACAATCTACATTATACTTACCTTTCCGCCTCGTCGCATATAAAAAAAAAAAACTACACACATCCGCCCTGGCGGATGTCTCCGACACTAATGACCTTCCTATGGAGTGTTCCAGAATAAAATTGGCAATGGCGGCTTCTGATTGGCTGAAAAGGCTGTCTATCAAATTCAGCCAATGAGAAGACCCCATTTGTGAACCAATGAAAAAAGTGTACACACCAAAATACAATGGTGATTGGATAACACACCTATCCATCTTTATTTGAACCAATCCTAAGGCTTTATTGCCATCAGCCAAT
This sequence comes from Discoglossus pictus, assembly GCA_027410445.1. Taxonomy (NCBI): domain Eukaryota; kingdom Metazoa; phylum Chordata; class Amphibia; order Anura; family Alytidae; genus Discoglossus; species Discoglossus pictus. The sequence continues at coordinate 154,448,151 of CM050167.1, forward strand.
CACAATGGAATATACCCCCACGTACTGATTGGTGAAGACATCTGCGCCTTCCCATTGGCTGTAATATTGATTGATATTAAAAATAGCCAATGGGAAAGCGCAAATCCTTCACCAATCAGTACGTGGGGGTGTATTCCATTGTGATTGGCTATTGTCAGTGTAACCAATCAGAATGCGCAGAGGCTCCAACCAATCACCCTGTGAGGGTGTATTCCATTGTGATTGGCTGACGGAATCTGCGCCTTGTGATTGGTTTATATAAAGATTGATAGTTGCATTATCCAATCAGAGTGGGATTTTAAGGTGTATTCGTTTGTGATTGGTGCACACATTGGCACCTCCTGATTGGGTGAATTTGATAGACAGCGTTTTCAACCAATCAGAAGACGCCATTGCTTATTTTTGTCAAGAAAATTCTCCTGCTCATTAGCGTCGGGGATGTCAGGGAGTGCGGATGTAAATATACTTTTTTTTTTTTTTTACAGGGCGTGGCAGAAGAGGATCCGGAGGAGGCAGGAGACATTGCGGGGAGGTAAGTATAATGTAGATTATGTTTATTTTATTTTGAGGTATGTCTATTAATGTTTTTTTTTTTTTAACAGGTGCCGCGCTGGAGAAGGATTTAAAGAATGCTTGACTGGACATGCCGGAAAGGTGAGTAGAATATTTAGAATGTATAGAATGAATAGAATGTATAGAATGTTTATTTTAGAACTGTAAATGTGTTGCACTAATTTTTTTTTTTTTTTTCTTTGTAGGTGGCTGATCCTAATTGACATCTGCAAAGGTAAGTGGTCTTAATTATTTTATTTTAGCTTAGACTTAGATTAGTTAATATATAGATAGCATTTACTGTATGTTAGCTAGAGGTATGCGTTTTATATAGATAGCATAGGATGTATTGTAGATAGATTGTGGTATTTATTTAGATAGATTGGGAATGTATTATTCTATAGATAGCATGTATATTAGATTATGCTATTTATTTAGATAGATTGTGTTATGTATAATAGATAGGTGTGTATTGTATTGTAATTGTATGTAATTGTATTGTAATTGTATGTATTTGTATTGTATGTATTTGTATTATATGTATTTGTACTCTATGTATTTCCTTTTCAGGTGTGTATTTTTTTTTTCTGTAGTGGGGGGGGGTTGTAATGTTTTTTTTTTCTGTAATGTTCCTTTTTTTATTTTTTGTGACTTAGGTTTTTTTATTTTGTGTAATGTAATTTTTTTTTTTTTGTGAGTTAGGTTTTTTATTTCATGTAAGGTAGATATTTTTTTTGTGACTTTAGGCTTTTTTATTTTCTGTAATTAGAGTGGTGGGGGTTAATAGGGGGTAGGTAGTGTAGATGTTAATCGGTTAGTGTAGAGGGTGTTTAGTTGATATTTAATGTTTTATTGGGGCGGTCTAGTGCAGTATAGTGTTTATACTTAGTGTCATGATGGTCCTTGAAGCTCGTTTTCGTTTTTTTCGGGGGCCATTTTTTCTCTCGCTTAGGGGATTTTCGTGTGTCTGAACTCTGGAATTTGGACTTAAATGGAGGTGTAACTTCACTTTCAGAGGTCCAGGGTGCCCCCCTTGCTATGGGTAAGCTTTTTATATCGTTTTTGTGAGTATTACACTGTTTTTAGTGGCGCGCGGGATTCTTAGTTGGTGTCTGTTACATTAAGGTTGCCTCATTCCCTAAGTTCTTTGCGAGGACCAGCATTGCAAATGCGGCCCCTCGCTTCGCGAGGACCTGCATTTGCGGAAGCGAGGGCCTCAGTTGCTGGCACGGAGCGCCGAAGGCGCTCCATGCCAGCAACTGAGGCCCTCGGCCGCGGTGTGTGTGTAACCGGGTGTGAGGCGCCTTTGAGATTGTTTTTTTCTCAAAAAGTCGTGTGTGTGTGTTAACACAGCCAACGTTGGAGCCTCCACCTCTGCAAATGCGGACCCTCGCTTCGCGAGGATGCGCATTTGCGGGGACATTACGTTGGGTTTTTTGGGGCTGAGAGGTTGGGGTTTTTTTGTAAAAAAGTTGTGTGTGTGTTTGTGTAACACAGCCGACGTTGGAGCCTCCACCTCCGCAAATGCGGACCCTCGCTTCGCGAGGACCCGCATTTGCGGGGAACTGCGTCTCTCGCTTTGCGAGGGACGCAGTTCCTGCGGGCTCGCACAGCTAGCCCGCAAGCGTTAGCAACAACTCGTATGCTCACAACTATATATGTGATATACTTGGGCGATGAGAAGGACAAAGGGAAAGAAAAGATTAAAAAAATTAAAGTAAAAACATAAAAATAAAAAATATAAATGTATAAACTTAACTCAAATCTTAATTGATCTAATTGAGTTATCTTTATCGCTGCTTCGTTGATATTTGAAATGTATTTTAGCAATTATAGGCTGTAGTGTTCCCTTTTCCAGTGTGAGGCAATAAGTCTTCGAGTGCTGCAATTTATGTAGAATTAGAATGTTAATTTATTTATTAAGTTTGATTCCTGAATATCCTAATATAAGCTGGTTCCACATTTATTGTGTCATGTATGTCATGCCCAGGAGGGCCCACCACTGAACTTTTTGAACTATGAACTATTGTGGTTCATGAGGGGAACCTGGTACCTAAAGCATGTGCTCTGTTATTTGTTACCCAGCATGTGTGATTGCTAAATATTCCAATGGACATGGGACATGCTAAGGAATAAGACTTGATGTTTTCTATGTGTAATGTAATTTGGGCCACATTAATTAATGTTGGGTGTTGCTAAATTATATTATTTGCATAGGGAAGTGTGTGTGGGTATTATACAGAGCAGTGTGTTTGTGTGGCTTCAACAGCAGGATTTGTATTATTCTATAGATTTATTGATGTAAAGGGAGTACACAGACATGTTTGGTCTTTAAATGCTGCATTTTCCTCAGTGAGTTTAGTGAGGTGTATTGCCAGGGTCCATAGGCAGAGGGGCCATCAATTGTGAGATGCTTGGATATAGGGGATCTAGTACAGTGGGGAAAGAGGCCTCCATGTTGTCATGTTCCTGCCATAAAATGTATTTAGCAATCCTCTCCTTAGATGGGTCAGTAGCATGGGACAGAAGATCAGAAGAGACAAGATACTAAAAAGGGAAAGCAATGGCTCTAATTACAGCAAATAAGGAAATCCTTAAGACCCAGGAGGTAATTAATAACCCTGACTTCATAGTAGTACTGGAACAGGTAATGCACTTTTGTTTTGGACAAAAACTGGTTGCATGATGGATGGGGAGTGACACCAGGTGGGAGTGAATTGGACCCCTATTGAGTTCAAAAGAAAGGATGGAAAACATCTGATTAACTATCAATAGTAATTAATAATCCGGGCATGACACTAAGTGACCAGGTGGGAAGATTAATAAACCTCTTGTGATTGGTCACTGTATGCTATAAGTACTGGATTGTGGTTCAATAAAGGTGGTCAGTTAAACAGACATAATTTGAGGTGTGTGTTTCATTCTGAGGGAATATAATAATTTTAACCATTGGTATTATTACAGACTTTGCCTGTAAATCTGCTCCTAACCACTGGGTCTAGTATTGCTTTCCTGTGCTCCTGTTTCATTAGGACTGGTTGTTTCTGGGCTGACTATGCAGGCTGGGCACTGACAGTTAAACCCCCAAATCCGCAACCTTGAGGAATTCATGTAAGCTAAAAGCAGGGGGTGTGGGGTGGTACATAGCCCCTAATTTCTGGGTAATGACCATGTATAATTTGTTTTATAAGATTATATACCTTAGTCCAGACACCTCTTATTCTTGTATATGACATCCAAACATGCATATATGTAACTTAGATAAACCTGATAAACCTGATAGATAAAAGTTATAGAACAGTTTGTTGGAAAAAGCCTTGTGAAATCAATCAGGTTCATCTATCTCAGGTGTACAGTACTTTCTAAACTTTGCTTTAGAAATCCCTTATTTTTGAGCAAATTATATTTCATGCTTTAAAATTAAAGGGATTTCCTAAACCTTCACAATTCATCATGCATTTTTATTTTTCATGAGAAGTAAACTTGAAAAGCATTTAGTAAATTATTGATATCAGTCATTTTATGCCGTTTTTATTTAAAGTATTAATACCTATATTTTACAAGTTTGTAGTTTGTGTTAATTTTTTGCTGTCCAATTTTCAACATATTTCAAATACTGAACTATTATGTGTCTATAAATAAATATAATCTTTGCACATATGAATTTTCTTTTTTCTTCAATGCTTTTACAATTTCATTTTTTTTCAATTAAGTAATCCAATTGTTTATTTAAAACAGCTTGTACAATTTTTACTTTTATGTTTTTATGTGAAAAAGTAGTGTTAAAGTCAACTTTACACTAATTACAAAGGATTTATTTTAAAGAGTTCCAGCAGTGAACCTAATATTACTATTATATCGGAGAAAAAGCAACTTGACTAACACAGTACTTTTTATGTAACATTTGAATACTTTTTTCTGTGATGTAGTCATGTGCTAGTAGATAGTGAGTCTTATGGGAAGTTGCATTAGCTAAAGTTACTCCGGGAAGAAGATTTTGCAATATATTAGTGACTGGGTGGCTCGGGGTAAGGGCAATTAATTTCTCCAATCCCAATCCCTCCCTTGTGTGGTCAGCATATTAGTGATTTGTAAAGCTGCAGGGAATTTGCATGTTTTTGGGAAATTCTGATTATACCTGATTTGTATATGGAGGAATTTGTCTGTATATGAGGAATTTGTCTGTATATGAAGCCTGAATATAAGCCTATAGTCAGAGAAGTAGCAATAATGTTGAATGTTTGTGGAGCAGCAATGTCCAAAAGAATATTGGTAGGAGTATGCTATAAACCCCCAAATATAATTGAAAGTCAGGACATGCAATTATTGTTACAGATTGGAAATGCAGCTAAGCATGGGCAAGTTTTAATAATGGGAGATTTTAACTACCCTGAAATAAACTTGATAAATGAGATCAGCAGTTCATCTAAGCGGAGCAGGTTCTTGAGTACACTCAGAGATCATTAACTGGCCCAGGTTATGCAAGAACCTACTATAAATGAAGCTATCTTAGATTTAGTTATCACAAATAATATTGATATGGTATCAAATGCTTAAATAGGGCAACCTTTGGGTAACAGTGATCACAACATAGATTCGTTTGAGATTGAATAAAAAAAACAAAAAAACGGTAAGGGGCCAACAAAAACTCTGAATTTTAAAATGGCAGATTTTAACAGTCTAAGGCCAGCAATACAAAGTATAGACTTGGACAAAGAACTGACAGATAAAAATACTGAACATAAATGGACAACATTTAAATCCTTACTAAATATACATACTTATCACCATATACAATTTGTAAATCAAATTAAAAGTAGTAAATCGCATCCAATGTGGCTTAACAATTATTTTAAGATCAAGATCCAGAGTATAAAACAGTCATTTAAATTATACAATCAAGAGGAGACAGATACTGTTTTTCGTGAGTACACGGAAATCAACAAATCAACAAGCAAAAGTGCTATTAGACTGGCTAAAATAGAATTTTAATAAACTAAAAGTTAGTTGCAAAGGACAGTAAGACTAATCCTAAAATATTTTTTAAATATATTAATGGGAAGAAGGCCAGGAAGGACGCTATAGGAACAATGTGAAGCAGACCATCTGATAAATAGTGACCAGGAAAAGGCAGATGAGCTAAATAGGTTATTTTCTTCGGTATACACAAGGGAGGTACCAGTGGTTGGGACACTGCAGCATAATGAGGTTACACTACCTTCACCAAATAATTGGTTAACGCAGGAAGAAATCCAAAAGAGGTTGGAAAAAATAAATGTTAATAAAGCCCCGGGTCCTAATAGAATGCATCCAAGGATACTGAGGGAACTGGTCTCTGTAATAGCCAAACCATTATATCACTTTTTTCAAGATTCACTCAACAAAGGGTCTCTACCAAATGACTGGAGAAAAGCAGAGGTGATACCTATATTTAATAAAGGAGCAAGAGTATTATAGACCAGTGAGCCTCACTTCTGTAGTGGAAAAGCTTTTAGAAGGGTTAATACAGGATAATATACAACAAAATGTCTATTTGAAAAGGATTATGAGTAGGAGTCAACATGGATTTATGAGTGATAGCTCATGTCAAACAAATCTATTTAGTTTCTAGGAGGTGGTAAGTAGGAAGGCAACTTAATGGATTTAGTATTTTTGGATTTTTCAAAGGCTTTTGATACAGTGCCACATGAAAGACTATTGTGCAAACTAAGGGATACGGGAATTGCAGTAAATATCTGCTCATGGATTGAGAGCTGGGGTTCTGGTAAATTGAACATACTCAGAGTAGACTAATGTGGTAAGTGGGGTTCCTCAGGGGTCAGTATTAGGTCCTTTCCTTTTTTACATATTTATTAATGACTTTGAAGTAGGACTAGAAAATAGTGTCTCAATTTTTGCTGATGACAAGGTAATTAAATAAGATAATGATGTACTTTTACCTAAAGGGATTTACATAAATTAGAGTGATGGGCATCTAAACGGCAGATGAGATTTAATATGAATAAAGGCACAGTAATGCATTTGGGAAGGAAAAATAGCCATGCAATTTATCATCTTAATGGAGCAATTCTAGGGGAATTCAGATATTGAAAGGGATTTGGGAGTGCTTGTGGACAACTACCTAGGTAACAATGCTCAATGCCAATCAGCATCTACAAAGGCAAATAAAATATTAGCATGTATGAAGAAGGGTAAAGAAGTCAGGGAAGCAAATATAATTCTGCCACTATACAAATCCCTATTACGCCCTTATTTGGAATATGAAGTATAATTGTGGGCACCACTTCATTAAAAGGACATTTTAAAGTTGGAAAAGGTACAGAGAAGTGCAACAAAACTAATAAGGGAGAATGGAGGGGCTAAGTTATGAAGAAAGACTAACCAAATTAAACTTATTTTCTCTAAAAAAAGGCTTCTAAAAGAGGAAAAGATGACCCTATATAAATACATCCAGGATTAGTATAAAGATTTCTCAAAGGAGCTTTTTGTTCCAAGAGATTTTCAACTGACAAGAGTATATCATTTGAGGTTAGACGTAAAAAGATTCTGCCTCAAAGAAAGAAAATGGTTATTTACAGTAAGGGTGGTTAACCTGTGGTATTCTCTACCAAAGGAAGTTTTGACAGCAGATTTGATAGATAACTTTAAAAAGGGACAAGATATATTTTTTAACCGAAAGGGCATTTAGGGTTATCCAGGTTATTTAGAGAGGGCGTATTGATTCAGGGAGGAATCTGATCGCCAGTTTCTGGGGTCAGGAAGGAATTAATTTTTTTTCCCTTTCGAGACGGTTTGCAATGTTTCAGTGTTTTTTTCTGTTTGCCTTCCTCTGGATCAATTCACAACTACTCCACATATTGCAGATCAGATGAGATCTTAAAAGGTTTAACTTGATGGGCTATAAGTCTTTGTTCAACCTCAAATATTATGTAACTATTTAACAATGTAACACATATAAAGGAAGGCAGGAACAAGCATTTACAACATGCTCAAAAAACACTGTGAGCAACACTTCCAGTTGATGAGCCTGACATACTTCAACAATTAGATATTGGACGGAATCCCCAACTCACCATGATGGTCACTCCCTTGACCTTATTTTTTTATCAATCTTCATCTTTGTCATCTTCCCCTCCCTCTATCTGACCACCACCTCCTTACCTACAACCACACCTTCTACTCACTAGTCTTCTTCAATCCCTGCCACTAGAACTCACAGAAACCTGCAAACACTTACAACAATCTTCTCAGCCCCTCACCATACTCACTTGCCCTGACATTGCCGCCTCACAGTTCAACATGACTCTAACTTCCACCCTTGATATTCCAGCCCCCATAATCACAAGCAGATGTCTTAGTTCTCATCTACAACCATGGCACACTACACAAACAGTCTAGATCCATAGGTGCTCCTGTACTGCTAAATAACTATGGAGGAAATCTTGCAGCAAACTTTTTCCATTACACTTTATTTTGAGCTCCTACTCCTTGTCCCTCAACCTTGCCAAACAACACAGTTTCTCATTGTTAATATCAAATACGTTATCCAATACCAAATGTTTGCTACTTTTAATACCCTTCTCTGCACACCCCCACCTCCTGTCCCTTCCTGTCTCACAGCTGAAGACTTTGGCAGCCACTTTAAAAATAAAATGGAAAATATCCAAAATTAACCCTCCTCTAAACTTGGCTCAAACATGCTGTCCTCTCAGCAAACCGACAACACCCAGCCTTTACCCTTCCCCACACCAACATCCACTATGGACTCATTTGACCCTGTAACTGAGGATGTCTGTACTCTATATCAACATCTCACCTTCCATTACAACTAGTCTCTCCCCTCTCTACCACAATTAGCCCAGCTCTCACACATCCATTATACATTTTCCTAAAGACTAGAAAGTTTCCATGATCTTTAAAACATGCCATCATTACATCCATTCTTAAGTAACCCTCATCTGACTCTGCTTCTGCATCTAACTATCTCCCTACCTTTCTATTTCCCCTGAGCGACTCTTCTGCAATTGCCAATTTATTCCCTCTAACTCCCTCCTTGACCCATTCCAGTCTGACTTCTGGCTCCAACACTCTAAAGAAAAAGCCCTCACAAATGTCACTAATGCCTTGTTCACCACCAAATCAAAGGGTTATTCTCTATTGTAATTCTCCTGGATCCCCTCTGCCTTTGATATAATTGACCACTCTCTTCTAATCCAAACTCTCCGCTTTCCTGTCATCTCAATGGTTCACATTCTACCTAGAAGATTGTACATTTAGTATCTCCTGCTCTGGCACCTCTTCTTTACCTCTCCATCTGTCTGTCGGCGTACCTCAAGGTTCAGTCCCAGGTCCCCTCTTCTCCATCTATACATCCTCCCTTGGTACCCTGAACAAAATTTTGCATTTTAGTATAATCTTCATGCAGATGAGACTCTAATCTACCTCTCAGCACCAGATCCCACCCACCTCCCAGGCCTGTTGTCTTGGCCCTCTCTTTCATTCCTCAGATACAATCAATACTGGACAAAATCTTGCAGTTTCACCTTCAAAACATCTCCAAAATATGTCACTATCTTACACAAGACACATCCAAAATTCTAATCCATTCTCTCATCATATCTCGACTTGACTACTGTAACTCACTCCTTACAGGCTTCCCCATCACCCATCTAACGCCACTCCAAGCCATAATGAAAGCCTCCGCTAGACTACTCTACCATACTCAAAGCTCAGTATCAGCAGCTTCTCTTTTTCAATCTCTTCACTGGCTTCCCATAGCTTTGAAAATAAAATTTCAAATCATGACCCTCATATACATTATAAAGGCCTCAACAGCAGTGCACCCTCTTTTATCTCTCATCTCAAAATACTCCCACAATCCGCTTGTTCACTCTGCTAATTAACTTCTTTGTTTCTCTTCTCTTATCATTTCTTATCCTTACTGCCTTCAGGACTTTTTCATGCAGCCCTAGCTCTTTTGAATTCCTTTTGTTGCTCTTCTAGACTATCTTCCAGCCTCAACCTTAAAAACATTACTAAAAATGCATCTGTTTAAAAAAGGACATCACCGTCAGCCTTAATATGCAGAGCTGCACACTCTACAACATTATATCACTCACACCACTGCAACACACAGCCACCTCCACATGCTTGAGTCTATTGCTTTAAGCTGCCATCACACATCTAACACCCTTCTGTATAATACCCAGACCCTTAAATTGTACGTTTTGTAAGCTGGCAATCTTGTAAGGTGCTCTGGAAACAGGCACAATGTATGTTTAATTTTAAGATCAAAGACAGGGCTCTGTCTGTGAATTTAGTTTTTGCCTTGTATTTAACTTCTGTATAGAGCTATGGAATATGTTGGCATGTTACAAATAAAGGATAATAACGAGATAACTAACCTTAACAAAAATTTAAAAAAAGGTTTGAATACTTGGATGAATTTAAGAACTTTTACAGATCAAAACTGATTGAGGTAAAAAAAGAAGTATAGATTATTAATGGTAAACATGAGAAACTCAATAGAGACATGAAAGATTTAGAAATTGGTAGGGCCTTGAACAATTACTTTCAGACCTGTATACAAGCAGAGTTTGTTAAAATTAAGGTTTTCTCTAAAAATGCTTTTATAGTTTGCTTACACAGGCGCTAATGTTGCTAGCTTATTACATACACGATAATTAATATACTTTTGCAATCTAATAGAATATGTATTACTATGCATAAAATACACTGGATACAAGTGTACAGTCTCCGAGTAAGGCTCCTTAATGGCCGGGAACAGTTAATCCACCATTTTGTAGCAGTACAGTAGTAACAGTAGCCAGTCTCCCACCAAGAAACCATGGCAAACAGTTAAAAGCCCACAAGGTCCCAATGTCCTGGAATTTGTGACAAACATTATAATAATCCTGCCTGTTAAGGCCACATACCCACATATTGTCATAGTCCTGGTACAGCTCCTGGTCCAGTGACTACCAAGAAAATAATCCATAACAGGTTTTGGCCCTGAAATGCTGCTTTTTTGGGTGGACTTAGAGTGTTCCACCCTAGCCCCCCCAAAAAGAGATACAGGGAGTGAGAGGGGGAAGAGACACAGGGGAGGGAGAAAGGGAAGAGACACAGGTAAGGGAGGGGGAAGAGACACAGGGGAAGGAGAGGGGGTAAAGACACAGGTGAGGGAGGGGGAAGAGACACAGGGGAGGGAAAGGGGGAAAACACAGGGGAGGGGGGGAGAGACACAAGGAAGGGGAGAGACCCAGGGGAGGGAGAGGGAGAAGAGAGACACTGGGGGTGGAGATGGGGAAAAGACACAGGGGAGGGAGAGGGGGAAAACAGAGGGGAGGGGGGAGAGACACAAGGAAGGGGGGGGGGGGCGGGGAAGACACCCAGGGGAGGGAGAGGGAGAAGAGAGCCACTGGGGGTGGAGATGGGGAAGAGACACAGGGGAGTGAGAGGGGGGAAGAGACACAGAGGAGGGGGGAAACACAGAGGTGGGAGAGGGGGAAGAGAGGGAGAGGGGGGAAGACACAGGGGCGGGAGGGGGAAGAGACACAGGGGAGGGGGAGAGGGAAGAGAGACACTGGAGATGGAGATGTGGAAGAGACACAGGGGAGGGAGAGGGGGAAGAGACACAGGGGAAAGGGAGACACAGGGAAGGGAGAGGGGGAAGAGACACAGTGGAGGGAGAGGGGGAAGAGAAACGGGGGAGAGAGAGGGGGAAGATACACAGGGGAGGGAGGGGGAAGATGCACAGGTGAGGGAGAGGGGGAAGAGACTTAGGAGGGAGGGGGAAGAGACACAGGCGAGAGAGAGGGGGACGAAGAGGGTGGAAGATACACAGGGTAGAGAGAGAGGTGAGAGATACAGGGGAGGGAGAGGGGGTGAGGCACAGGGTAGGGAGAGGGGGAGGAAGAGACACAGGGGTGGTCTTAGGGGGAAGCCTTTTGAATGAAAGGGGAGGAAGAGACACAGGGGAGGTAGAGGGGGGAAGAGACACAGGGGAGGGGAGAGACACAGGGGAGGGGGGATAGGGACGCTTCAAATATTACCCTGTCATTTTTCATGGGCAAATTACTAGTTATAGATATATTGTATATACAGTAATTGAAAATTTGCTATTTCTCCCAGTGTTCTAACATAATTATATTACCTTACCTACCTTGTCTGGTCGGGAGTCCCTCTTTTCATGTACAAAAGCGATGGCCTCACTAGAAAGAGCAAGTTTAACTGAGATCTCTGTATCTCCAGGCCACATAAGCAGGAATGTGGCTGTGTATGTACCATTATAGTGATCAGTGATAGAGCCACTCACTCCAGCTCTCAGTTTGGTGGAGTGAAGCTTTGCCTGGAAAAAATCTCCACCATAGGTCTTTGGCTGGCCGTTGTGATCCCTGGCTGTGATCAGGACCTCCAACTTCTCTCCCACTATATAAGTGGAGCGCGGATGCAGCAAAACAAACAGACATGATTTGGGGTCAGTAGAGGATTTGAATGTTATGGGGCCTGGTGGTAACGGCCACTCAATTAACTTCAGCAGATGCTCCTCTTCCATGTGATGGTTAGAAGATGAAACAGGTAAGGTGCTTGAAGACAAATTATTTGCAGTATTAACACGAGGGTTCACTCCAGTGCTGGATTCCATCCATTTATTCCTGTATATAAACTACAAGGAACTGTTCGTTAGAAATCATAGATTCAGATTTACAAATAAGACCATTTATTGATGTATCAACAAAATTCTCCAACTCCAAGTTTCTAATGAGTATGTATTTTCATGTTTAATGCCCTCAGATTCATCAGGTTTCGAAGATGTGATCATTTGATTCGCACACATTCTTTTTTATTGCCAGTATTCTATAAAATTACCGGTAATAAAACACTTAACGTATATACTCGAGTATAAGCCAACCCGAGTATAAGAAAAGGCACCTATTTTACCACAAAATACTGGGAAAAATTAGTGACTCGAGTATAAGCCGAGGGTGGGAAATGTGCTGCCCCCTGTGTCCCTCTTGTGCCCTCTGTGTCCCCCTCTTGTGTGCCCTTTTCTTGTGTCCCCCCTCCCTCTCCCGTGTCTCTTCTCCCCTCTCCCTCCCCTGTGTCTCTTCCCACCTCTCCCTTCCCTGTGTCTCTTCCCCCCTCCCTTATCACCCTCCTCAACCCCCGTCCTCATCCTCCCTTACTCATTCTCAACCTCCCTCCTCAACCCCCCTCCTCATCCTCAAACCCCTCTCAACCTCCCTCCTGATCCTCAACCTCCCTCCTCATCCTCAACCTCCCTCCTCAACCTCAACCTCCCTCCTCATCTTAAACCCCCCATTCTCAACCCCCCATCCTCAACCCCCGCCCTCATCCTCCCTCCTCATTCTCAACCTCCCTCCTCAACCCCCCTTCTCATTCTCAAACCCCTCCTCCACCCCCTTTCTCATCCTAAACCCCTCATCCTCATCCTAAACCCCCCATCCTCATCCTAAACCTCCCTCCTCATCCTCAACCTCCCTCCTCATCCTCCCTCCTCATCCTCAACCCCCCTCCTCATCCTCAACCTCCCTCCTCACCCTCCCTCCTCAACCCCCCTCCTCAACCTCAACCCCTCCTCAACCTCAACCCCCCTCCTCAACCTCAACCCCCCTCCTCAACCTCAACCCCCCTATCCTCATCCTCAACCCCCCATCCTCATCCTCAGTTCCCCTTCTCAATCTCAACCCCCCTCCTCAACCTCAACCCCCATCCTCATCCTAAACCCCCCATCCTCATCCTAAACCCCCATCCTCATCCTAAATCCCCCATCCTCATCCTAAACCCTCCCCATCTTCAGCCTAAACCCCCCATCCTCATCCTAAACCCCCATTCTCATCCTCATCCTAAACCCCCCGATCCTCATCCTCATCCTAAAACCCCCTCCTCACTTTACCCCTCTTCATCCTAAACCCCCCTTCTCTCTTTACCCCTCTAAATACCTTCCCCTCTCCCCTCCATTACCTCCATCTGCCGCTGCTCCTCCGCTCCTACACGCTCCTTCCTGCGTCTTGACCCGGCCATTGCTGATGACGTGGCGCGCATGTGATGTCATGTCATTAGCATATGCTGGGTCCTGACGCAGGAAGGAGAGTGGAGGAGCGGAGGAGCAGCCTAAGATGGCGGTAAGTGAGGGGAAAGGGAGAGGGGGAGGTATTTAGAGGGGTAAAGTGATGAGGGAGATTTAGAATGAGGAGGGGGGTTTAGGATGAGGAGGGGGGGTTGAGGATGAGAAGGGGGAGGGAAAGAGTCACAGGGGGGTTAGAGAGAGACGGGGGGTTAGAGAGACACAGGGGGTTAGAGAGAAATGGGGGGGTTAGAGAGAGACACGGGGGGGTTAGAGAGACACGGGGGGAGAGTGGCTCGAGTATAAGCCAAGGGGGCCCTTTTCAGCCTTAAAAAAAGGGCTGAAGAACTCGGCTTATACTCGAGTATGTACAGTAATTTTTATCACAAATTCTGATTTGCAGACCATTTTTTTAAGAATCTACAAATTCACCAAGCATGTTTCTAATTAGAATGTATTTCCTGCTTTATGCCTAAATTTTATCCAGTTTCATGGATGTGAATGTTTAGGTTATAGAGCCCATAAGCCTTCACAAAGACCTGCATGCTCACACCAGCAACTGCGGCCCTGTTGTGAGTATGCGGGCCGCATGGTCACGCCAGCAACTGGGGCGAAAATGACATCACTAAGGGTGGGTGGGGCTTTGCAAGTGCTGCAAGAGCCCATAAGCCTTCACAAAGACCGGCATGCTCACAGCAGCAACTGCGGCCCTGTTGTGAGTATGCGGGCCGCATGGTCACGCCAGCAACTGTGGCCCTTGCTTCGCGAGGGCGCTATGCAGGGCTGCGGGCAAGGGCCTCAGTTGCTGGGATGGAGCAAGCGTGAGCAACGGCCCGTACGCTCACAACTATATATGTGATAATTTTGATTTTTTTTTTAAATAAAAAGTAAAGAAGAAAAAAGATCAATTATTTAAAATGATCGTAATTCCATAATACATAAATGGTATTTTAAAAAAATCTATGTGAAGATGAATATATATCAATATATACATAATTCATGTAAAAAAGTGAATAACAACTGAAATGCAAGGGCATAAATGTATTTTGAAAATAATTCACTGATTGATAAATGTATAAAACTTGATTCATAATTATTAGTATAAAGGGTTAATAAAATACTCCACATAGTATATCAAATGAATGAAGGAAAATTAGTTTTACACCAAATAGTAAAAAAAGGAAATAAATCATGATACAACATACAATGTTAAAAAGCTTCAAGAGTTAAAATAACATATAGGACATTCAGGGATACAAAGAGTTAACTACAAACCACACATGCTATAAGTAGTCGGTACAGACATAGTATTGCAGCCCCTGATGATTGAGATGTAACAGTCTCATGAAACATGCGTCGGGCGCATACTGATAATGTCACAACCAGGAAGTAGCCAAACAAGCTAATACAGAGAAGCATGGTCTAAGAAACGCAGCAAAGAGATAGCTAAAAGCAGGCTGAGGTAACAAATGATCAATATATGTATAAGAGATTACCAGAATTAACAGAAACTCCCCAATAAGACTGCATTTATAAATATAAATGTTATAGCTATTGGGATAGTAATATCAGAGCAAGAGTAGTGGAATTAATAGAGTCACTACCACAGAGCAATTCACAATACAAGAAAAGGGCATATGTGCAATATGTCCAAAGAGGTATAACTAAAAAACTGTGTCACAACTATAAAAGCACTTTAAGGGAGTCTTATTCACATCACTCCTGTTAAGCACTAAAGCACTTTTAAAAAAAAGTCGCACTGACATGCAAAAAGAGAAGTACAAATTAAAGAATTTTTATGAAAAATTCAGGGATAAGACACAGAGTGCTTACTACAGCACAAACACTGAGAAGTTTAAGTTTCAGTACAAAGATATATTATCAATGTAATAAAAGCACAAGCACTTTAGTTTGCAACAATTGCACAAATAAGTTATTTAGCACCTTTAAAGCACACAAGCATTTTTATATCTCAAATAACTACTATAAAACCCTGCCTACAATCAAATACCATTGCTAACATATGAAAGATAGAGAAATTATTCCTTACTAAGAATTGGGAAAGTTGAGACGTCATCACAATTGAGTTAAAAACTAATTTTTAAACGTCCGCATTTTAAAGGAAAATAGTTTTTTAAGACGTTATAATAAAAGTTAAATTTTAAACAAATTAGTTGTGGTTTATAGCAAATATGATAACCACAAAATGTGTTCTACCTTGTATCAACCTAAAAGAATATCAGCCTAAAAGAATATCAGAATTTACCGTCTATGAAGTTCCCACAGAAATAAAAACAGTTTCCGATATGTTTCTAATGCTGAGCTGGAGTCCATATTTTTAAATACTGTATCTGAGAAGGACATTTTAGCGACATCTGCTGTCTTGGTGAAGAGATATAAAGAACGGGGTGTATCTGCTGGGTAGGTTTGGCCATAACAGCCTTATCAAGTTCTTCTGAAGAAAGCAGATCTCCACAACTGGTGTCAGAAGAGGGATCCCTTCATCATAAAACCAGCAGCCATGATGGCATATGGAAACTCATTCAAGGCAGATGTTGAGTACTTTCGGCGGCTTGTAGGAGATGCAGAGACAGACATGTCAGTCTGTAACTGTCAGAGAGAGCAGTTTGGCAGTTGAGAGTATCAGTTACATGGAGAGAGATGTAATGGAGATACTGCTGTGGTGAAGGTCTTAAAGAAGATACATGTTCCTAAATAAAGGGTAAGGTGACACATCTGGAAGGCATATGTTCCGAAAGAAAGAGAAGGTGACATCCTAAAGTCATACACTCCTAAAGAAAAGGGAAATAATTTAACTGTATGATTGAAATGGATGTTGTGAGGCCTTGCACATGAGGCCTTGTCAATGGTGGTTTATACAAAAGCAGAAATCAATATGTCCCAGGGTTTGAAGAATGAACAGGAAAAGCTAAAAAGACATATCATTGAAAGAGATGAGAAAATAAGATATCTTGATGTGCAACTTCAGAATGAGCATGCAAATGTGTCTCTCAAATTTGAGGAAAACAATGCTCTGCATAATCAAAACAAGGAGTTGCAATTATAAATCAAAACAGGGAATGATCAAACAAACAAGAAGACTTAAGAATATTGAAAGAAGAAAAATCCTCATTAAGAATGTATATTTAAAATGTGCAGGCTCAAAAGACAGAACACATGTCACTTACCTCAGCTGTTGAGGAACTGAAGAATGTGATCCATGAGAAAGAGAGGAAACTAAAGTCTGTAGAAAATTGCCTACAGGCTGAAATCCTCCAAGCGGACATCAAGGAGAAAATGGTCCAGACATTGAATTAGAAAATCTAGACTCTGGAGGAAGCCTAGATGAAAAGGCAGAACAGGTGCCTATTATTGCACTGGTACAGGAGCTACAGAATGAACTGAATGACAAGGAAGAAACATTAAGAACGCTGGAGGCTAGATTGAATGAGTGTGAGAACGAGATCATAGACACATAAACACAAATCCAGGAATTGCAGCAGAAGTATGAAGAAAAAAAGGATCAGTTACGGAAGGAAGCTGAGTGTAATGATATAGGAATCACAAGGTTTTGGAGACCAGCAGCCTAGGTCAGCAATGATCCAATTCAGCAACTTGTAGGTGAAACAGGAACAAGCTTTATTGAAAGGAACAGGAACCACAATAATCTGGCAAGGCACATAGACAGGAAGTGCCTTATATAGGCCAAGGACAAGACACCTGACCAGACACAGCTGAAGAGACTAGTCACTGATACTATTGCTAGCAGAGTCAAGGTTTATCAGATCTCAAGGAAATTCACAAAGGCAGGAGGGCACAGTGGTAGAGAAGAGGTTCAGCAGCCTGGGGGCCAGGGTTCAAAACCCAGCAGAGTCAATTCCTCACATTACCCCCGCCTCTATAGGTGCAGCCTCTGGATGCCCTATTACCCGGTTTAACAGGGTACTGCACATGAAAAGACCGAAGAAGATCAGGAGCGTGAATATTGTCCACTGGTTCCCACGAACTATCCTCCACACCATAGCCTTTCCAACAAACCAGATACTAAAGCTTGTTGCGGAAGATCCTGGAGTCCAGAATTTTCTCCACCTCGTATTCATCCTCACCATCCCCGAGGACTGGAGGTGGGGCAGGCAGGGCTCGGCCAGGGAAAGTGTTGTCATGGAAAGGTTTCAGCAGTGCAACATGAAACACCAGATGTATTCTCATGGAATCTGGAAGTTGCAAACGAAAAGTGACAGCATTGATCTGAGCGATATACTCAAAAGATCCCATGAACCTCTGACCCAATTTATGAGAAGGAACCCTAAGCTTAAGATTCCTTGTTGAGAGCCAAACCTTGTCACCAACATGATAAACTGGGGCCTCCGTTCTATGCCTATCAGCAGCTCTCTTGTAACATTCCTGAGCCTCCGAAAGAGTCTCCTTCAACAGGTCTTGGGAATCTCGTAAGGTGGTTAGCCGATCAGTGACTGCAGGAATGGAAGTAGTAATTGGGAGACTCACTAGAAAGGTTGGATGGTAACCATAGCTGGCAAAAAATGGGCTCAGAGAAGTGGAGCAGTGTTGGGCATTGTTATAGGCAAACTCTGCCGTGGGTAGAAAATCCAACCAGTCATCCTGCAGGTAACTAATATAGCACCGCAAATATTGCTCTAAAGTCTGGTTGGTTCGCTCAGTCTGTCCATTACTTTGTGGATGAAAAGCTGACAACAGACTTACATTAATACCTAGATTAGAGCAAAAATGTTTCCAAAAACGAGATGTAAACTGCTCTCCCCTGTTAGAAACTACTTCATCAGGCACTCCATGCAAGCGAAATATTTCCCGAATAACCAGGTCAGCCGTCTGTTTAGCTGAAGGGAGACCACGAGCTGTTATGAAATGACCCATCTTAGTTAACCTGTCCACAACAACAAGAATGGTAGTGTGTTCCTTAGAGGGAGGTCGTTCCACAATAAAGTCCATGGATATAGATCCCCAGGGACGATGAGGAATCGGAAGAGGCTGAAGCAAGCCAACAGGGGATGAGCGAGGAGTCTTATGTCTGGCACATACATCACAAGAGGACACATACTTCTTAACATCCTCATAATACTTTGGCCACCAAAAGGATTGGGCGAGTAGCTTTTGTGTCTTTCGGATTCCTCGATGACCTGCTGGTTTTGAGTCATGGTAGAGACGTAAAAGGTCCAGTCGCACTGACTCCGGAGCAAACAGACGTTGTTGAAAAATCCAAAACCCATTAAGCATCGTCATATGGAGATCACGAGGAGGATCACGAAGAACTGGATCTTCAGCGTAGCCCTTTTTAATGCGAGACATCAGATCAGAAGGAAATGTAACTCCAATAAATATATCCTCCGGCAAGATGGTGGTCTTGGGTACGGTAGTAAGGAGGGGGTCAGCTATTCTAGATAAGGCATCCGCCTTACCATTCTTGGAGCCAGGACGGTATGTAACCAAAAAATTAAACCTCGAGAAGAATAGGGACCAGCGTGCTTGTCTGGCTGATCGAATACATTCCAGATTTTTGTGATCTGTGAGGACAGTAATTGGATGGGTAGCTCCCTCCAAGAGATGTCTCCATTCGGTGAAGGCCACTTTTATAGCCAATAGTTCTTTATTCCCTATGTCATAGTTTCTTTCTGCTGGCACCATCTGGCGGGAATAGAAGGCACACGGATGTAACAGCATCTTAGGTCCACTTATTTGAGACAGTATAGCACCAACAGCTGAATCAGAAGCATCAACTTCCACAATAAATGGTAATTCCGTCTGAGGATGTTCCAGGACGGGGGCAGATGTAAACAGAGTCTTTAATCGGGAGAATGCGGTATCAGCCTTATCGGACCACTGAAAAGGAGTCCCATTACGTGTAAGTTAAGTTCAGTGATCGGTGTAATAACGGCAGAGAAATTCTTAATGAAACGCCTGTAAAAATTGGCAAACTCCACAAATCTCTGAATATCTTTTTCATTCTTGGGGATGGGCCAGTCCAGCACAGCTTTAATTTTACTTGCGTCCATACTTAAATCTTTAGGAGTTATTACATACCCCAGGAATTGAATTTCTGTTTGTTCAAACTCACATTTTTTCAGTTTAATGTATGGGTGGTGGGTACGAAGGCTGTCCAGAACTATACGGACCTGTTTTCTGTGGTTTTCAAGATTATCAGAAAATATTAGGATATCATCCAAATATGCCACAACAAACCAGGAGATCTTGTAGTACATCATTGATAAGATGCTGGAAAGTTGCAGGGGCATTACAAAGCCCAAATGGCATTACTAGATATTCGTAATGCTCGTACCTGGTTCTGAAAGCTGTTTTCCATTCATCATTTGGTCTTATGCGAACCAGATTATATGCCCCCCGAAGATCAAGCTTCCTAAATATTTTAGCTGAGCGAAGTCTCTCCAAAAGTTCAGGAATGAGAGGCAAGGGGTAGCGGTTTTTAACAGTGATGTTATTAATGTCCCTGTAGTCAACGCATGGCCATAGGCTGCCATCTTTCTTTTCTACAAAGAATATAGGAGCTCCTGCTGGAGAAGTAGATGGTCGAATAAAGCCTTTAGCAAGATTTTCTTGTATGTATTCACGAAGAGCTTTCAATTCAGGTTCAGAAAGGGAATATATACGGCCAAATGGGATAGCAGCCCCAGGTAACAGCTCTATTGGGCAATCATAAGGCCTGTGGGGTGGAAGCTGATCAGCATTCTTCTTATCACAGACATCTGCAAAATCCCAATATTGTAGAGGAAGCTTAGTCAAGTTTGTAGCAACCATTTCATTAATTGTTGTGGCAACAGGTGTTACCTTAGAGGGTTGACAATTCATTAAGAAGTGTTCTGAAGGAAAGGACAAAGTTCTGGTCTTCCAATCAATCTGTGGGTTATGCAGAGCAAGCCAAGGTACCCCCAAAATCACTGGAAACTGTGTTGAGGAAATTAGGTGGAAAGATATAGCCTCATGGTGATTCACTTCCAGAGTCAACTTTAAGGGCACAGTCTCATGTGTAACCGGGCCTGACGTAAGTGGAGAACCGTCTACTGTCTCCATTAACACAGGTGAAGAGTTAGGGATAGACTGAATTCTATTTCCTGCTGCAAACTTGATGTCCATAAAGTTTCCGTCTGCTCCAGAATCTATCATAGCAGTAGTTGAAATTTTGCGATCACCACATTGCAACGTGATAGGCACCACAAAATGAGGATGTTGAGTCAACATACCCTCTTCACCATGAGCCAGAGAAAATAAGGGTTGTGTGACAGAATCCAGTTGATCTGAAATCTGGTATTGGTGTCGAATCTGTGCACCCTCAGCCGCCATAGCTATTGTTCTTTTGGATTTGCTAGGGCAATTGATGGCATAGTGCCCTGCACTACCACAATACAGGCATAAATTGTGAGTACGTCGCCACTGTTTTTCTTCATTGGATAAAGGCCCTCTTATTAGATTTACCTGCATAGCCTCAGGCTCAGAGTCTGTAGGTGTTTGTGGGGTCGGAGTAGAAATTCTTGAATAGAAAGTAGGAGTAGCACTTGATCTAAAAGAGCCCTGTCTTTCCAATCTTCTTTCAGAAAGTCTCCGATCAATACGGATAGCCAAACGCACAAATGCATCAAAGTCAGTAGGAAGATCAACACGAGCTAGCTCATCTTTTATAGCTTCTGGGAGACCTTTTCTGAAGTGGAACCTCTGGGCTGATTGGTTCCAGGTAGTATCAGCAACCCACTGTCTGAATTCAGCAGCATATTCAGCCACAGAGCGCCTCCCTTGATGCAAATGAAGGAGAGTGGCTTCTGCTGTAGCACATCGATTGGGGTCATCAAAAACTAGGCACATGGCCTCAAGAAAGTCATTTAAATTACCCAAGACTGGACTGTCCTGTTCCAGAAGAGGGGAGCCGCAAGCCAGGGCTTCATCTTTGAATAGGGAGAAAATAAATCCCACCTTCTCTCTTTCAGATGGAAAATGGTGAGGTAACATCAAACATGCAAACGGCATTGATTCAGGAAACCCCTAAATCTTTTGCGATCTCATCCAAACTTTTCTGGTAGGGGCAAACGGGCATCTTGCGCAGGTGTAACAGTAGCAGCCGCAACATCACGTGCCCTGTAGCTGGTATACTCACTGTGCATTGACTGAACTTTATTTTGCAGTTCAGCTACCTGGTCCTTCAGCACTTGAATGGTCTGTGCCTGGGTCTGCACGGTTCTTGCAGTAAAAGCAACCTGCTGGGCCAATGCAGAATCTGACCCGGCGGTCTCCATGAAAGGGCTAGGTTATTCTGTAATGATATAGGAATCACAAGGTTTTGGAGACCAGCAGCCTAGGTCAGCAATGATCCAATTCAGCAACTTGTAGGTGAAACAGGAACAAGCTTTATTGAAAGGAACAGGAACCACAAAAATCTGGCAAGGTACATAGACAGGAAGTGCCGTATATAGGCCAAGGACCAGACACCTGACCAGACACAGCTGAAGAGACTAGTCACTGATACTATTGCTAGCAGAGTCAAGGTTTATCAGATCTCAAGGAAATTCACAAAGGCAGGCTGGCACAGTGGTAGGGAAGAGGTTCAGCAGCCTGGGGACCAGGGTTCAAAACCCAGCAAAGTCAATTCCTCACACTGAGTCTTTGAAGAAACAAATGGAAAATGAAAGCAAGACAATTTAAGAGTTACAAGAAAACAAGTCTTTGAACAATAAAATTACAAGAGAAAGCAAGCAGTGTAGTGTTGACTTGAATCTGAGGTGAAGGAATTACACATACAACTTGAAGATACTAAAATCGACCATGAAAGAACACTCAACAATAAGCAAAAGGAGATAGATAATGCAAAGTTAAGAGAACAATGTCTTAACAAAGAGGTTGATAGATTAAAAGGTGCTGCTGATGAAGCAATCAAAATACAGAAAGCAAAATATATCCATTGCCAGCATAAGATTACTGAAATGGTTGCATTAATGGAAAAACATAAGCACCAGTACAATAGAATGGTTGAAGAAAATTATCCAGTATTCGGCCCCCACAGATCAAGAGAACAAGAATTAACATCCATTATAGCTTGCCTGGTAATGGATCTGTCTTGCAAAACAGATGAAATAAACTATCTTAAGGAGCAACTAAAACAGCAAATAGAAGAGAAGCAAAACACGAAAGAGGCAGAAGAAACCAAGATTTCCTCACAAAAATATACAGTCATATTTCATGGAGACTCCCAAACAGAATACTGAAAAAAGATATTTCAAGAATCCAACATCACTTTCAGAGGTCCCAGCTGTCACATTTGCCTGCTCCCGTGGAAACAAACAAATTGTCAGATAAGAGAGATACAGCTACTTTGTCGACATCAATAACCCCAATATATACACCACAAAAGAGTTATTCAGTAAAGACTGCATCTAAGTTTGAAAAGCTGCAATATGAAAGAAGCTGCAAAGAAAAGAAAAGTTGCTTTGGAATTTAACTTTTACTCTGATAGCTCTGAACCAACAGATATTCTTCTTATTATGAATATGCTGGATTTCTTAAGAAGTTATACCCAAACTATCCCCCATCCTCAACAGTTTGTGACACAAGGGATGTATTGCTCACTTTTGGTCACATAGGCCCTTGGACTGTTTCAGTCATAACAGGACAGCTGTTGGGACTGGCCTAGTTGGGGAGGGTTGTTATGGCATGGCATCCACTGGAGTCACTTCCAGAACAGTTTTTGCACCTGAACATTCTACAGAAGAAAAAGAACAAAAACCTTCTCTGCACACTCAAAATTAGGTTTCAGGCAGGAGGAGGCCTAGGGGAATTGTTTTCCACATTTGTCCCAATGGGGTTGAGTAGCCCAGTAACTTAGACATGTACTTACACATGGACCTTGTTGCAGCATCTAAAAAGGGGGAGTAGTTGTCATGATCCTCCTGACCACCATTTTGGGGACTCATGTGATCTGGTGGTGTAGTCTGTATATAGTTATATTATGTTATGTTATGTTATGCTAATTAATGTATGTTATGTTGCTTGCCTATGTGTGATATGACTTGTGATGTGTGATTCTGTATGCTGCATGTTTGGTTCATTCAGTGTTAAATATTTTAGAATGTTGTGTTGTCAGGCTGTACTGTCGGAGTTAGCAGATAGTCAGTTTAGATTCAGAGTTGGTGTGTCTCTGTGGAAAAGCCCGTTCTGAATGCAGTCTATTTTTGTTTATTGCCAGTATTCTATAAAATTACTGATAATAAAACTATTAAAAACTAATGTTTTGCAAGTGGATTTACCTTACAAGAAAAGGCTGATAAATTGCAGAGTGCGCTAATTGTGTCCAGGTGAGAGGAGTGTGGCTTGACTGTTAAACTAATATAAAAGGTTTGTGAGTTGTTTTGGGGGCTGTTTGCAAGTGGATTTACCTTACAAGTAAATGCTGATAAATTGCAGAGTGCACTAATTGTGCCCAGGTGAGAGGGGTGTGGCTTGACTGTTAAACTAATATCAAAGTTTTGTGAGCTGTTTTGGGGCCTGTTTGCAAGTGGATTTTCCTTGCAAGTAAAGGCTGATAAATTGCAGAGTGCACTAATTGTGCCCAGGTGAGAGGGGTGTGGCTTGACTGTTAAACTAATATAAAAGGTTTGTGAGCTGTTTTGGGGCTGTTCGCAAGTGGATTTTCCTTGCAAGTAAAGGCTGATAAATTGCAGAGTACATTAGTTGTGTCCAGGTGAGAAGACAAAAGTTAATATAAACAGAAGGGGCAAACTTGTGAGCTTGCGAATATTTTCAGTATCAAGTGAAATTCTAGTAAAAGCGTAGGAGTGTAAATAAAAGGAGGGACTTCAAAGAAAAGGGAGGGCAGATTTATAGTGCAAAGGAGGAAAACTTTATAAAAATATATTATTTTATATTCTTTATTTTTCCCACTGAAATTTCGTAGACAATAATAATAATTATGACTCAGTCCAGTGGCAACCTCATTCAGTGTTCATCCTGTCATATGTATGCAATACTGGAACAGATGATCCAGGGCCCATACCTCTGTGAGAGATGTGAGCATGTTGCCTCTCTGGATGCTCAAATTGGAGATCTGGAGAGGAGAATTGCAGCACTTAGTGATATTGCTCCACTGGAAAGGGGGTTGGTGCTCACTGAGCACAGTTTAGCTGGGCCTAGCATGGAGGGTGGAGCTGGGGCTAGTGAGGATGTCCAGGGAGGTAGCTGGGTTACAGTTAGAAGGGGAATCAGGGGGAACAGGAGGAGGCAGGCCAGTTCCGAGTTGGCAAACACCAACAGATTTGCCAGATTGAGTGAAACTGTTG
Source organism: Discoglossus pictus (assembly GCA_027410445.1). Classification (NCBI taxonomy): domain Eukaryota; kingdom Metazoa; phylum Chordata; class Amphibia; order Anura; family Alytidae; genus Discoglossus; species Discoglossus pictus. The sequence continues at coordinate 154,473,102 of CM050167.1, forward strand.
GGGATGTTCATTCAGGAATGGCAATGCCAGATATAGCTGTTCCCTCTAACAGCCGGTAGAACAGCTCTACCGGAGGAGAGGGAGGGCAGAATAGGCAAAGCAACAGACAGTTTTTGGTTGTACGGGACTCTATTATTAGGAAGGTAGACAGGGTGATTTGTCACCCAGATCCCAGCAATCGAACAGTTTGCTGTCTCCCGGGTGCTCGGGTTCGTCATGTTGTGGATCGGGGAGACAAATTATTGGGAGGGGCTGGAAATGAACCAGCGATCTTGGTACATATTGGTACCAATGACAAAGTTAGTGGAAGATGAAGTGTCTTAAAGAAGGATTTTAGAAAACTAGGTAATAAGCTGAAGGCAAGGACCTCCAAGGTAGTATTTTCTGAGATACTACCAGTGCCATGTGCTAGCCCAGGAAGGCAGAATGAGCTTAAGGAGGTTAATGCATGGCTAAAAATGTGGTGCACTAAGGAGGGGTTTGGGTTTTTAGAGCACTGGTCTGACTTCTCATTTTGGTACAATCTCTACAGTAGGGATGGATTGTGCCTTAATGATGAGGGAGCTTTTGTGCTAGGGGATAGGATGGTAGAAAAGCTGAAGGAGTTTTTAAACTAGTAGGTGGAGGGGAGGGACTAGATATAAGTAATGGGGTAGAAAGTGTAGACGGTATAAGGGATGAATTAACAACTCATAGAGGAGGAGATGGGGGAGGGTTAGTATAGTCAATAGGGAGGTAATACTAAGTAACTCAAGTACAGTGGCAGGCACTTCAGAACTACAGATTCTTAACATAAGGTGTATGCTTGCGAATGCCAGAAGCTTGACAGAAAAAATGGGAGAGTTAGAATTATAAGCAATTCATGAAAAATGGGATTTAATAGGCATTACCGAAACGTGGTGAGATGAATCTCATGACTGGACTCTTAATCTGGATGGTTATAACCTATTTAGGAAAGATAGAGGCAATGGTAAATGAGGAGGAGGGATTTGTCTGTATATTAAGCCTGTATTTAAGCCTATAGTCAGAGAAGATATTTATGGTGGAACTAAAGGTAATGTTGAATGTTTGTGGGTAGATTTAAATAGCGGAGCAGCAAATTCCAAATGAATATTAGTAGGAGTATGCTACGAACCCCCAAATATAGCTGAAAGTGAGGAAATACAATTATTGTTACAGATTGGAAATGCAGCTAAGCATGGGCAAGTTCTAATAATGGGATATTTTAATTACCCTGAAATAAATTGGATAAATGAGACCAGCAGTTCAGCTAAGGGGAGCAGGTTCTTGAGTACATTCAGGGATCATTATCCGGCCCAGGTTATACAAGAGCCTACTAGAAATGAAGCTATCTTAGATTTAGTCATCACAAATAATATTGATATAGTATCAAATGTTGGAATAGGGCAACTTTGGGAAACAGTGATCACAACACAGTCTCATTTGAGATTGTATTAAAAAAAAACATTTTTTAATGGGCCAACAAAAACTCTTAATTTTAAAAGAGCAGATTTTAACGGTCTAAGGGCAGCGATACAAAGTATAGACTGGGACAGAGAACTGATAGGTAAAAACACTGAACATAAATGGACAACATTTAAATCCTTACTAAATATACATACACATTTGCATATACCATGTAGGAATAAAAGTAAAAGGAGTAAATCACATCCAATGTGGCTTAACAATGATTTAAAGATCAAGATACGGAGTAAAAAACAGGCATTTAAATTATATAAACAAGAAGGGGCAGAGACTGCTTTATGGGAATACAAGGAAATCAACAAGGCTTGCAAAAGAGCTATTAGACTGGCTAAAATAGAAAATGAAAAATTAATTGTAAAAGAGAGTAAGACTAACCCTAAAATATGTTTTAAGTATATTAATGGGAAGAAGGCGAGGAAGGAAGCTAAAGGAACATTAGAATGTGACACAGGCCATCTGAAAATTAGTGACCAGGAAAAGGCAGATGTGCTAAATAGGTTATTTTCTTCAGTATACACAAGGGAGGTACCAGTGGTTGGGACACTGCAACATAATGGGGCTACACTACCTTTGCCAAATAATTGGTTAACACAGGAAGTAATCCAAAAGAGTTTGGAAAAAATAAATGTTAATAAAGCCACGGGCCCTGATGGAATACATCCAAGGGTACTGAGGGAACTAGGTTCTGTAATAGCCAAACCATTATATGTAATTTTTCAAGATTCACTCAACACAGGGTCTCTACCAGATGACTGGAGAAAAGCGGATGTGATACCTATATTTAAAAAGGGAGCAAGAGCAAATCCGGGGAATTATAGACCAGTGAGCCTCACTTCTGTAGTGGGGAAGCTTTTAGAAGGGTTAATAAGGGATAATATACAAGAAAATATCTATTTGAACAGGATTATAAATAGGAGTCAACATGGATTTATGAGGGATAGGTCATGTCAAACAAATCTAATTAGTTTCTATGAGGAGGTTAATAGGAACCTGGATCAAGGCAACTCAGTGGATGTAGTCTTTTTGGATTTTGCAAAGGCTTTTGATACAGTACCACATGGGAGACTATTGTGCAAACTAAGAGATACAGGAATTGCAGTAAATATCTGCACATGTATTGAGAGCTGGCTAAAAGACAGCAAGCAAAGGGTTGTTGTAAATGGAACATACTCCGATTGGACTAATGTGGTAAGTGGGGTTCCTCAGAGTTCAGTATTAGGTCCTCTCCTTTTTAACATATTTATTAATGACTTAGAGGTAGGATTGGAGTGTGGTGTCTCAATTTTCGCTGATGACACGAAATTGTGCAAGGTAATTAAATCCCATAATGACGTGCTTTCCCTCCAAAGGGATTTACATAAAATTGAGGAATGGACATCTAAATGGCAGATGAGATTTAATACGAATAAATGTAAAGTTATGCATCTGGGAAGGAAAAATAGCCATGCAATTTATAATCTTAATGGTGCAAATCTAGGTGTATCAGATATTAAAAGGGATTTGGGAGTGCTTGTGGACAAATCACCTAGGTCACAGTGCTCAAAGCCAAGCAGCATCTGCAAAGGCAAATAAAATATTAGCATGTATTAAGAAGGGTATAGAAGCCAGGGAAGCAAATATAATTCTGCCACTATACAAATCTCTAGTACGCCCTCATTTTGAATATGGAGTACAATTTTGGGCACCACTTCATAAAAAGGACATTTTAGAGCTGGAAAAGGTACAGAGGAGGGCAACAAAACTAATAAGGGGAATGGAGGGGCTAAGTTATGAAGAAAGACTAACCAAATTAAACTTATTTTCTCTAGAAAAAAGGCATCTAAGAGGAGATATGATTACCTTATATAAATACATCCTGGGTCAGTATAAAGATTTGTCAAGGGAGCTTTTTGTGCCAAGAGGTTTTCAACTGACAAGAGGACATCCCTTGAGGTTAGAAGTAAAAAGATTCCACCTCAAAGAAAGAAAAGGGTTCTTCACAGTAAGGGTGGTAATCTGAGGAATTCTCTACCAAGGGAGGTGGTGACAGCGGATTCGATAGATAACTTTAAAAGGGGACTGGATTTATTTCTAATTAAAAGGGAATTCAGGGTTATCATGAATAAATAGAGAGACGGCGAGAAATCCAAGGAGAAATCCGATCGCCAGTATCTGGTGTCAGGAAGGAATTACATTTAAAAAAAAAAAATGTTTTCCCTTTGAGACGATTGGCTAAGTTTCGCTTGTTTTTTTTTTTCTGTTTGCCTTCCCCTGGACTAAATAATAATTAAAAATTAAATTAAAAAATAAATTAAAAATAAATAAATAATTGATTAATAATTAATTAAGAACTAATTCATTAATATTTAATCTGCATATTGCAGATCAGAGTAGGATCTTAAAAGGTTGAACTTGATGAACTGAAAGTATTTTTTCAACCTTAAATACTATGTAACTATGTAACTATGTACATATCTTACTGTCCATAGGTTAAGTGCAGTAAAAATATAAAATATTCCCCTTCCTATCTTTTAATGGTATTCTGTTTTATATAATAACTTCTATAGAAAACATAGAAAGTGGAGATATTAAACTCTATATAATAGCTACATGTTTTCAGATTTTTAGAATGTAAATAACATGTTTTTAGATATTTAGGATGTAAAGAAAATATATGGTAGCCTCTATTCACGGGCGGATCTACTGCCGGTGCAGCCGGTGCTATACAACGAGGCCCTCAGCTTCAGACTGCCCCCCCAGGCCATATCTCAGCAGCCCTAGGTCTCCTCAACCCCTCCCACATACTGAGGGCGTCCTGCCTGTTGCCTGTCTTCCACAGTGCAAACAGGACCCCTGGGGGAGGAGCCAGACTCCGAGGGGGGCTCAGCAGCAGGTGTGGGGGAGTGGACCATGCAAGACACAGGTAAGTGATAGATAGGAGAGAGGGGAGGGAGGGGGAGAGAGAAGGAGGGGGGAAGAGGATAGGGGCGAGAGAAGGAAAGAGGATGAGAGGGAAGGAGAGAGGAGTGGGAGACTGAGAGAGAAGGAGAGGGGAGGGGGAGAAGGAGAGAGAAGGAGAGGGGGATGAGAGAGAAGGAGAGGGGTAGAGAAGGAAAGAGGGGCAGAGAAGGAAAGAGGGGGAGAGAGGAGGCGGAGCATGAGAGAAAAGGAGAGGGGGAAGAGAAGCAAAGAGGGGGAGTGAAGGAGAGGGGAGGGGGAGAATGAGAGAGAAGGAGAGGGAGAGAGAAGGAAAGAGGGGGAGAGATGGGGAGGGGGAGAGAGAAGGAGAGGGGGAGAGAAGGAAAGAGGGGGAGAGGAGGGGAGGGGAGAAGGAGAGAGAAGGAGAAGGAGAGGAGGGAGCGAGAAGGAGAGGGGGAGAGAAGGAAAGAGGGGAGAGAAGGAAAGAGGGGGCAAAAGGAAATGGTAGGGGGAGAAGGAGAGGGGAAGAGAAGAAGAGGGGAAGGGGAGAGAAGGAAAGAGGGGAGAGAGAAGGAGAGAGGAGGGGGGGTTGATAGAGAAGGATGGGGGGAGAAGGAGAGAGAAGGCGAGAATGAGAGGGGGAGAGAGAATGAGAGGGGGGAGAGAAAATGAAAGAGGGGGAGAGAGAAGGAGAGGGGGAGAGAAGGGGCGGGTGAGGGGGAGAGAAAGGGGAGAGTGAGCAGGAGAGAAGGAAAGAGAGGGCGATAAGGAAGGAGGGGGAGAGAAAGGGGGGTGAGGGGGAGAGAAAGGGCAGAGTGAGCGGGAGAGAAGGAAAGAGAGGGAGATAAGGAAAGAGGGGGAGAGAAAGGGGGCTGAGGGGGAGAGAAAGAGGAGAGTGATGGAGAGAGAAGGAGAGGGGGAGAGAGAAGGAGAGGGGAGGAAGAGAGGGGGAGAGAGAAGGAGAGGGAAGGGAGGAGAGAAGGAGCAAGGAGTGAGAAGGAGGGATAGGGGGAGGAAAAGGAGAGGGGGAGGGAGGAGAAGGAGATAGATAGGGATGGGGAGAGAAGGAGAGAGGGTGTTGAAGGAGACAGAGGGGAAGAAGGGTGAGAGGAGATGGTGGAGAAAGAAGTGGGGAGAGATGGAGGACACGTGATAGAGAGAGAGATGAGAGTTGGGGGGGCTACACACAAAAAATGTGTGTGTGTATATATATATATATATATCTCACATATTATAATTGTGGAACGACGAGACTTCAGTTTAGATTCAGAGTTGGTGTGTATCTGAGGAAAAGCCCGTTCTGAATGCTGTCTATTCTTGTTTATTGCCAGTTTTCTATAAAATTACTGGTAATAAAACACTTAATTTTTATATGGCACTAACACGCTAATGTCATATAATTTGCGCTGCGGAATATGTTGGCGTGTTATAAATAAAGGATAATAATAATAATAATAATACTATTAAATATGTCACTGTCCATAGGTTAAGTGCAGTAAAAATATAAAATATTTCCCATACCTGTTTTTTTGTTTATGGGATGAAAGTGGAGATATTAAACTCTATATAAGAGCTACAATTGAACATGTTTTTAGATTTTTAGAATGTAAAGAAAATATATAGTAGCCTCTATTCACAGGCGGATCTATCGCCGGTGCAGCCAGTGCTATGCAACAAGGCCCTTTATCTCCTAGGGGCCCTAGTTTTAGCTTCAGACTGCCATATCCCAGAAGCCCTAGGGGGAGAAAAGGAAAGAGGGGCAGAGAAGGAGAGGGGAAGGGGAGAGAAGGAAAGAGAGAAGGAGAGAGGACGGGGGATTGAGAGAGAAGGAGGGGGGAGAATGAGAGAGAAGGAGTGAATGAGAGAGGGGAGAGAGAATGAGAGGAGGGTGAGAGAAGGAAAGAGGGGGAGAGAAAGGGGAGTGTGAGGGGGAGAGAAGGAAAGAGGGAGAGAAGTAAAGAGGGGGAGAGAAAGGGGGTAAGGGGAGAGAAAGAGGAGAGTTAAGGGGAGAGAAGTAGAGGGGGGAGAGAGAAGGAGAGGGAAGGAAGAGAAGGGGGAGAGGGAAGGGAGAGAGGGGGGAGAGAAGGAGAGAGGAGTGAGAAGGAGGGAGAGGGGGAGAAGGAGAAAGAGGAAGAGAAAAGGAGAGGGGGAGGGAGGAGAAGAAGAGAGATAGGGATGGGGAGAGAAGGAGAGAGGGGGTTGAAGGAGACAGAGGGGGAGAAGGGGGAGAGAAGGAGATGGTGGAGAGAGGAGGGGGAGAGATGGAGGAGACGTTACAGAGAGAGAGATGTATATATATATATATATATATATATGTATACTATGTAACTATGTAATATATATATATATATATATATATATATATATATCCCTTATTATAATTGTCGAATTACGAGACGTCACATTTTGCGTGGTGCGTACGACTTAGGCGATGAGCGGCGAAGGTGCTCATCGTTTGCGAGCGTCACAAAGCGAGGCAAGCCGTTAGCTCGGAGCACTTAGGCGATAAGCGCCAAAGGCGCTCATTGACTGTGAGACTTGCGTAGCGAGCCCTTAACTTGCAGCACTTAGGTGAGGAGCGGCGAAGGCGCTCCTCGCTCATCGCAGAATATACGCTATAAAAGTTTAAAATGCAAAGGCTGTGTTTTTTTACTTTGTACCATTCTGCACATTATCAAGTTTTCTTATTTAAAAGAACCATGCTAACAACTGCTTTGATAAATATACACCTCTCACATACCAAGTTAAATGTTTTAAACTGAGCTTAAAAAGCATGACAATAATTAAATTGTATCCAGTTTCATTAGTAGACTCAGTAAGGGAAATTAAACCCCACACATAAGAATAAATACATATGAAATATTTAAGGGCTTTGGTTTTTTTTTTCCCTAAAAATATTTAGCCACTTACCAAGTTATTCAAAAGATCATGCAGACAAAACAGATATGCAGTGAAACTCTAAGGAGTGCCGGAAACCAGTTACTTTTTTGGAAAAGTAATGAAACACAAAAATCTCACTTACCCATGACACAATCAGCAGGTTGCAGAAAAGATACAACAGCAGAAACAAACGCTTCATGATACAAGTGTGAAGTAAATATTATCCAGTATATTACATTCTTTATAGAACTTTCTTATTACCAGCTGCTGCAGTGAGGTGTATATCCTACGTGCAATATGTGTCACTGTTAAAGGCATAGTAACCTCATAGAACTTGCTCTGCTGCATCTGTCAGAGCAAGTTATTTTTTTAATTAAAGATCCTGGTGTAGCAATTAATATACAGTAGACACTCAGTTAACAAGAACTCAAGCAACCAGAAAAAAATTAAATACTGTACTTTAATTAAAAATACACATTTTACATGACTCAACAAATGCCAGGAGCCAGGATGTCATGCCACAAAATGCTTACAGGCACCTAGATTACATCCACTGTACGTCTCTGCAATTCAATTTTACATGGAAGCAGACATACATGAGTGACTGAGCCAGTGCAGTGTTGGCGTTGCATTCCCCGGAAACAGTACCGCACCCTCCAGCCGAACGTACCTTTGTGTAAGTGAGGAGTGAAACCTGCTGCTGCGAGAACAGCCCTCACTGACAAATATACTTAGCAGAGCATCCTATGTGCTGTTAATCTAGGCCTCTTTTACTAGTAACTCTAAAGCAAACAGAAACTACATTTATCTGTCATCCACCAAACCCCATGGGTGCCAGTTAACTGATAGTCTACTGTATATGTATTTAGTTTATTTACAGCAATATTTTTTTAATACATATTTATGGAAGATTCAATGTCCCCCAACCTAATATAGGGTGTGAGCGATGCAGCCACTCGCTGCATCTCACTGAGAGCTACGCTTCAAGTGAATGGGGAAGTATCAACCAATGAGATACTTCCCCGGTTGCGCATGCGCACTGCTCCAAAGCGCAACTAGAGCGTCTCAGCATCTGGAATCTGCACTGACAGGCAGAGAGCTCATGTCACAGCCTCTGCCTGTATCTGGGACATTCTGCCTGACTGTGAGCATGGGTGGAGCAGCAGCAATGTCTCCCATGTATGGAACTGAACCTGTGTCCTGGCCCTGGCCAGTGTCCTGGAGAGCAGCCCGCAGTGCCAGTAAGTATGTGAGTGACCCGGGGTTTAGTGGGCTCTGCACCAGGGGTTGTGCAAGCTGCGGGACTCACGGAACATCTCGCTCCGTAATGGTAAAGGGATTAAGATTTACATTAGTTTTTGTTTACCTACCCTTCTAGTTGCACATGTCGCTGGGGTATTGCAGAGATGATCTGGAGCCCAAAAACAATACCCAGAATCAGGTTGAGCAGCAGCCTCCTAAGCATGGTGGCAGGGCACAGCAAGCCAATGGGGCCAGTGTCGGGGTAATGGGGACAGTGACAAACCAGTGGGGACAAGTGAGAATCCTGGAAGTTGCTAATAGGGGCAGTATATGGGTATTCCTGGTTTCTTTTGGGCTGTAGGCACTTGTCCAGGTGCAATCCCTGGGGCAGTAATGGGCAGTCCTGGTGCAATCCACAGGCTCAGTGTGACACACACATATACATTTATGTACACACACACACATATATATATATATACACAAACAGACACACATACATATATATACACACACGCTTATATATATATATATATATATATATATATATATATATGTACATATATATATATATATATATATATATAGAGAGAGAGAGAGAGAGAGAAATAATGAGGAGAAGCTTAAATAAAGTAATAAAAAATATTTTTATTAATATTCAAATCCTTTGATATGTTTTTTTGATTGCTCCTAACTTACTTTAGAGATAGTTTGTGCCTGCAGAAATTAGTTCTCCGATTTCAGGTTGTACATATAAAAAAAAACAGTGATTTCATGCAGTTCACTGTACAGGAGAGAGGACTGGCAGCTTTTGTTTCTTGTAAAGAAAATAGCTGACAGACAAGGCAGATGAGGAAGAACAGCCTCTAAGCGTGATGTCACTGTGGTGCTGAGCACGCCCCCTCTGTCAGTCAAAAACTTGCTCGTAGAGTTTAATGGAGACACACCCCTGCTACCTGATTGGTTGAAGTATTTTAGGAGGAGTAACAGAACTCTGAGCTTTGAGGCAGGGAGAAGACTGTCTACAATGTAGAACTGATTTCTCTTTAAATAAAAATGGACATATTTCAAAAATTCTAAAATTATTTCAACATGCCTTTTAGAGATCTATAATATTGTGAGGTCCAATATGTGCTGACTTAACTGTCCCTTTAAGAAATTCAGAATTAAGCAACACTACAGATAAGGGCAACAATTCAAAATCGAGATAAGGTTATCTGCATTTACAACTGTTATATTTATTGTTCTCATTCAAGTTCAAGAGTACTATTAGAAGGACACTTGTAAATGGGAGTGAGGTTACACGACAATTTAAACTGATTTGCAGAGTTGCGGCACTCAAAAATTGCCTAAGGAACAAAAAAATGGTGGACGAAAAAACCGAAAACGAGGCTACATGACCCCTAAACCCTCACAACACCACCAAGCACATAAGACTTTTACACAAGAACGTACAAGGTATAACATTCACTAATAGGGAGAACGGAAAATGCTCCACACCCGCGTAACACGCAGACAATCGCCGCCATTTTACAACACTAACTTTGACATTACTATTCGAAAATGCCGAATTACACAGCTAAACAAACGGTTTGCCCTCGCGCACGTAGCCGATTTACACTGCACACTAAACAAATTGCTGACACTTACACCTCAGGTCAACAACAGTGCAAATGTACTTTGTATGCTGCAGGAAAATCAAAACAGATTGTTAGCTCTTCAGGATATTGCTTGCTGCATATATTAATTACAAATAGGTAAAATATATTAATTTATTAATTTATTAATTAATTAATTATCATAAAAAAAAAAATATATATATATATATATATATCACATATTATAATTGTCCAACTACGATTCAGGTAGTTAACTCAATTCAGGTAGTTACTCCAGGAGTTAACTCAATCACCTCTGGGGTCACTATATATATATATATATATATATATATATATATATATATATATATATATATATATTGTAGTTTGTAACACTCCATGAACACATTATCATCAATGCTGGAGGACCATAGTACAATCATTGAGTTGTAGGAGTATGATATAAACTAAATCAGAAACTATATTGTATTGTAGTATAGAACATTGGTATATGTATAGTGTTAACATTAAAATAAAGACGTAGAAATGCTTATCTTTTACTCCAAAGCCATTACAGCTTTACAGCGTGGAATAAGTAATGCACCAAAGTATAATAGATTGCATGATAGATAAAACCCCAAAAATATTGCCCTCATTCATTACCTGAGGTTGTAGTGAATTCCTTAAATAAATCCACCCTGTTTTTTTAATAGTTTTTTCTGAATATCACCACCTCTAATGTCTGGTTTTAAGGTTTCAAGCCCTAACATTTAAGGTGTTTTGGGTTACCAACATGATGTTTTAAAAAATGACTGGTTACTGACATAATCTATTTCTTCAGCTTCATGTCTGTATCTACCAATTTGATGTTACTCTTGTGCTCAGTAATTTGTTTACGTACTTGTCTAGTCGACATACTCACATAGGGCCTCATTCTATTATCGTCCGTAAATCGGCCGTAAGGCTGCGATTCCTTGTGGGGGTTCTGTTACCTCACAATTCTATTATACGGCCCCGCAATAATCTCCCCTTACGGCCGGCCGCATATCTTGGAACCGGCCTTAAGCTCCAAAATTTTTAAAGTCAAATATAAATTGAAGACTGCACTGTAAATCTTTGTAAATGCTAGGGATCATATTGGGGACATGTGGATTAATAGTAACCCACTCTCTAGCTTGCACATCAGCCCAAATCCGAGTTTACATTAACTGTTTATTTTCCGGCCGCAGCGTGGCCGGGTCTGAGGTGCTCCAAGCACTCTGGACTTTTTACATGGATATTTGACATATATTAAAAAATAATTTATTTACGGATTTAAGTGTAGGGGAATGTTGTGCTATTTTTGCTAACACCTAAAATCACTTTATAGTCTCCTCAGAGTGCATGATGGCTTTATTTGGGCTATATTTTGTGCTTAATTGGTGCTAGCGGGACCTTTTTCCTGCAGGTAAGCTGCGGCTCGGTTTTAGCCTTGCAGAGAGGGTTCCCGGAGCAATTGAATTGCAAATAGGATTTTCTTGCGGACGATTCTCTTGCGGCCGTATAGCAAGGGATAGCAAGGCGCCGGCCGATTAGCTTGCGGCCGGTCCTTGCGGACCTGCATCTCCTACGGCCGCTAATAGAATGAGGCCCATAGTGTGCTGCAGGGGCAAGACATGTGGTGTATTACATTTTCTCTGCCACAATTGATATAATGACAAATTGATCTTTTATTCCCAAATCTGTCAGTCAAAATTATTTTTTATGCAAACGGGAACATACACAACAGCACGTGCATGCAATGGATCCCTGATAAAGGGGTTTTGCAATGTTGGAAGTGGCTTTGGATCAGCATGTCCTTAAAATTTCTTCTGCGTCTATAGCCAAATGTTTTTTCTGGAATTAGTCCACACACGATCTCATCAGTTTTGAGCATGTGTCAATGTAGGGCTACAATCTTTTTAACTGTATAGGACTGTAAAGATTATGTTGTTATAATACAGATTGCTGATGCATTATGCTTGGTTTTAGGGTTTAGTAACTATGATCTATTTTTCCCCATTGCTTTTAGGAAGGCTGTTCTCAGAGATTTCTCAACGTATCCTCTTTTTAGTAGTCTAATTTTGAGGTCATCAGCCTCTTTCTTAAATGTCTCCCAATTGGAGCAATTTCATATTATAATAGTCGTTAACTTTAAGCACCATCAGGTCCATAAGGACCACCGTGGTCATAGTTTAGTATATCATGGGAGTCTGCAGGGACTCTCATTGTATAGGGATTAATATTATAGGTACCAAGTGGTTATATAATTACTCCACGGGTAACGGGTTATATTTAGGGTCCATGGTTAGAGTTTAGTTGGGGAAATCCCAGGGCACATAGAATTTAGTGGGTATTAAGGAGCGATCCTGAGGGATATCAGGGCTAATACGAAGATAACAGATATTGAAGGGGAATTCCAAGGGATACCCTGGATCATAGGGGGTAGCTAGTATTTTTCAGTTGATGTAGATCTCTTCTCTTTCCCTTGTCTTCTTCACATGTTAAGCTTTCAGCATCATGACTAACATTTGGTATTATATGTCAAATGTAATATAAATAGTGCAAGTAGATAAATGAAAGCAGGATAATTGTCAAATTACTGAGGAGCTACAGCTCATTTTTTTTTTCACATTAGGACCTACAGTTTACAACCGTCATTGTTATTATTTATTACTAGCGACTTGCCCGTCAAAAAATGACGGCAATAAGATGTGTATGTTTGGAAAGTTGTTTAGTTATTAATATACACATGCAATTGTAAGGTAGCTAATGGTGCTTTGTGTGTACTACTGAAATATATAACTCCAATTAATAAAAAATTAATAAATGAATATACTTTACCAATTTTTATGCATTGTGTTGAAGAGCTGGCAATCTGTAGTGATGTTGCTGCAGCATTAGTGGTGTGGATGTGCTGTGTAAGCGTGATGAACTTGTGCAGTGTAATAGTGTGCGTGCGTGAGCCGAAACCGTTAGCGTAATTGTTTACTTCCGCATTATCGTAAAATGGCGGGTAATGTGTGGTATGCGTCTTAGCGGATCATCCGTACGTCGTTTAATGGCGGGTAATGTGTGGTATGCGTCTTAGCGGATTATCCGTACGTGTTTTCCGTGGTTATAGTGCTGTAGCCTCGTTTTCTTTTTGTTCAGCCGCCATTTTTTCTCTCGCTTTGAGAATTTTTTAGTGTCTAAACTGTTTTATTTTGAACTAAATGAAGGTGTAACTTGTTTTTTTGAGGTCGTGGATGCTCCCTCTTGCTGTCGGTAAGCTTTTTATGTATGTGCTGTGTGTATTTATTGTGTTTGTATTTTTTTTCCTGTTCGCGAGTTGCGGCCCTATTTTTTTGCTACGTATTTTTTTGCCTGCGGCGCTCATTGCCAAAGTGCTCCGTATTAACGGCTCGCCTCGCTACGCAAGGCTCACCTGCAATGAGCGCCTGCGGCGCTCATTGCCAAAGTGCTACAGTTTAACGGCTAGCCTCGCTGTGCGAGGCTCGCCGGGCGATAAGCGCCTGCGACGCTCATCGATAAGCCCGCTAAAGTACTACGGTTTAACGGCTCGCCTCATCACTAAGCCCGCTAAATCATACGGACCACGCAAACAGCTTGACGACGACTCGTAGCAGGACAATTATAATATGTGATATATATATATATATATATATATATATTATAAGAAATACGGTGATCCTATTGCATTCTGGGAATATGCAAATGAGCTCACAACATGTTTCACTCTTTGTGAGTGCATGTATGTGCAACAATACTAAACATATATGTGGTAGCAGTGGGGGAATGAGACGGGTCGGAGGGAGTCAATGAAATGATACATAGGCCTCGCCAGGTAGACCACAATTTAACATTCACAGGAGAAAAAGACTAATATACTTAATACTTTACCTTGATAGAAGTTTTGAATGACAGACGGTCCCCTCCTGCCAATCTTAATCCGCCGGTCTTCTTGTAGTGTCTGTTTGAAAAAGAAAGTGAAATAGTTATTTGTATATTTATAATTTTTCATCTAGCAAAGCATGGCCTTTTGAGCATGTAATGTCTTGTTGTATCTTACCTCTTCTTCTTTGTTGGTGTTCTTTAAAAGGGATTGTGCTTCACAGTGCACGGTGCAAATTGTTGAGAGACGCTGTTGATGCAGAGTCTGTTTGAATATTCAAAGAAATAAAATGATTGAGCTTTATATGATCTATTGAATTGCAGTAAAGGAATGTAATTTAAATATAGTTGTGTAATTTTTTTCAATTAACCTTATTTTTTGTTGGGGGCTACACACATATGTCACATACATGAAGCACATTCCATAGTTTAATGTAATTATTTTGTGTACGTGTGACATATCAGTATACATGAGTCAAATTTAAATGGTTAAATTAACCTTATATTTTTATTTTCCAACACACATAAATGTCTGTGTGTGAGATGTAACTATAGATGATATACATATATGTGCGTGTGACATATCAGTATACATGACATATAATGTCATTTAAATGTAGTTGTTTACTGATTTTGTTGTAAGCTAATTTTGTTGCATTGGCAATACACATAAATGTGCGTGTCACATGTCACTATGAAGGGGCAATACACAGAAATGTGCGTGTCACATGTCACTATACATTATACACATATATGTCCGTGTCACATGTCACTATGAAGCGGCAATACACAGAAATGTGCGTGTCACATGTCACTATACATTATACACATATATGTCCGTGTCACATGTCACTATGAAGGGGCAATACACAGAAATGTGCGTGTCACATGTCACTATACATTATAGACATATATGTGCGTGTCACATGTCACTATACATTATAGACATATATGTGCGTGTCAGATGTCACTATACATAAACCTCTGTTTAATATTAAATTATGTTTTTTTGTTGTTTTGTAAAATGAACCGTATTTTTTTTGTGAGCCTATACACATAAATGTGCCATACATGATGACTACATAAATCCTAGTTTATTTTTTTATTTGTTTGACCTGTCCTGATAATAAAATGTAATATATTATAGCTTACCTCTCAGTTGTAATTTGCACAATGCAAAGTAGTAAATTAGTAAAGAATTGTCTTCTCAAGTAAAAGCAGCAGTTATCTCAGAAGTCACTCCGTTGATCACCTGAGGAGAAATGTATTTTTTTGTTTGAAATAGGCAGTATTTATAAACTTGTAGAAAGTTCTGGAAAGTGAGACCGTTAGAACGCAATACGCATGCGCTATTTGCGTTCCAGCTTACAGTTTGCGTTCCATCCGCCATTTTCTGCGTATTACTGTTCAAAATGGTGTTTAATCTGATTGTGATACGTTCCGCATAGTATGTGTTTCATTATTGCGAGTAAGTGTAGTATAGTTACGTCTGAAGCCTCGTTTTCGTTTTGTTCGTCGGCCATTTTTTCTCTCGCTTAGCGATGGTATTAGTGTCTAAAGTGTTTTATTTTGATTTAAATGTAGGTGTAACTTGTTTTTTTGAGGTGCTGGCTGGTTCCTCTTGCTGTAGGTAAGCTTTTTATGTGTTTGTTGTGTGTCTTTGTTAAGTTTTAAATGTTTGTATGTCGGCGTGTTGCGTCCGATGTTTGCGAAGTCGTAATGTGTGGTAACGTGTCTCGTATGGTGTTTGCGTGTGTAGCCTCGTTTTCGTTTTATTCGTCGGCCATTTTTTGTGTCGCTTAACAAACTATTTATTGTCTAAACTCTTTTATTTTGAGTGCAATTAAGTTGTAAGTTGCATTTTTGAGGTCCTGGGTGCTTCCTGTTTGTGTAGGTAAGGTTTTTATGTATGTGCTGTGTGTATGTATTGTGTTTTTAATTTTGTAATGTTCGCGAGTTGCGTCCGAGTGTTGCGAGGCCGTAATGTTTGTGAACGTGTGTCGTATGTTGTTTGCGAGTGTCGTAATGTGTGTGAACGTGTGTCGTATGTTGTTTGCGAGTGTCGTAATGTGTTGCGACGTAAACTTTTTTTTGCAAGGGTCGCAGTTGCTGCAACTGAAGACCTCGCTTTGCGAGGTCCTCAGGTGCTGGCATGGAGCGCCTGCGGCGCTCCAAGCCAGTAACTGAGAACCTGGCACAGTGCCCTCGCTTCGCGAGGCCCGCGTCTCGCTGCGCAAGCCGCGGCCCTCGCTACGCGAGCCCGCAGCGTTAGCAACAACTCGTACGCTCACAACTATATATGTGATTAATAACAATAATATTAGTAATAATATTAATAATAATAATTATAATAATCTTCATTTAAAACTACTCGGCATGCAAGGAAATAGTAAAGTAATGTGGGTACAGTAACTAAATGAGAATAGACTAAATAATGTGCAGAAAGTACATGAGACAACCCAATAAGGCATCAGACAAACTCATTAAAAGGAGACGTAGTCTCATCTACGCAGAGCTTTCAATCACAGCAGAGCTAAGAAACCTTTTAAGAAGCATGGTGCTGTAACATTATTACTTATCTTTAATCTAAGGTAATGCCGTTTAAAAGGTGTTTTCCTATAAACCCCTATAATGCTGCTTGTAAAGATAATGTTTTTTTAAGCTTAATAAGGTCAAAGGGACACAGAACACCCAAATGTATAAATACTAGCAATTTTAAAATTGTACTATATTTATTGAGAAGTTGAAAAAATGAAATCAACCTTTAAATGACCACTATAGACTGAGAACTACTTCATCTATTTGTAAATTTATATGAGTTTAAAGACACTTAAAGCTGTGCAAGTTTTGGCAGCGCTCAGAAAGAAACGATCTGAGAATAAATTCCAATTATATTGTTATTATAGTATGAAAAATAACTAGATGGGTGTGTTTTGCCCATATGCGCATGGTCGAATTTGGAGATACAATAGTCAGAAAGCTGGATAGTAAAAACATTTTTATAAAACCAAAAATGGCTAAAGAACCCACTTAGTATAAATTGTCATATCAATAAAATCAGTGTTTTTGATGGAGAGATACAAAGTAAGATTCAAAGGTGGACTGACTTAATTAAATCTGCTGTGGAGTTGAATGAAGTTTAATTTACTTAATGTAGAAATTATCAGGATACCATCTATATTGCACATGGAGAGAAAAAATGAATAATAATAATAATGATAGTAATAATAATAATAATAAAACAGGGTTGATCTATTCTATTACTCGATGATATCACCTACATTTGTCTTACTTTAGTCATACACATTTCCAATACCTGATCAATCAGCAACACCTGCTAACAGAAATACCTAGTACATTCTTATTAACCTACCCATTATGACTAACTTTTCATCCCTTCCACTCCCTCTATCTTACCAATTGTGGGCCCTATTATATTGGCCAATTTGTAAATTTAAACACACTTAAAACCCCTCTTTATATTGCCACATATTCTATTAGCTACTTGCAATCCGATTACAAGTTCCCCGTCTGCAATCAATACGGCCCAGCCAAAGATGCAAAACCGGCCTTAGAACTCCATTGGTTTTAGCACAGCTTGAAAATTACAAGCTCTAAATAATTAAAGTTACACAAAATCGATATTCTATTAGACCCATAGCACTAACTCTCAAATAAAGTCTAAAAATATTACAATTGATCAATAGGACTCACAAGGACTTTTTCAAACAATTTTAAAGCTGTAAAAGCTATTAAACACACAATACTGTACTTTAAAAACATGGGAAGGCATGGAAAGACATTAGAATTAATTGCACAACAGTCTCAAACGCAAAAATATGTTATTTCTGAGTAATATCGATCCCGGGACTCAAGGGGTTAATACATATCAAAAATACAGAAGTTGGAAGATGACATCCTAAAGCCCTCTGATAAGGGGGGCAACATTGTCCTGTGGCCAAAGGCCTGGTATTTAACAGAAGCATACAAACAGTTAAACAATAAAGATTGTTATAAACAACTATATGGGGACCTGACGGACATTTATCTGAAATTATATGACAAAATGATCAAAACTGCATCTGAAGGCGCATTATTATCAGCAAAAGAATTTACCTTTCTTCAAGTGAAAACTCCATGTATAGCAACATTTTATATGTTGCACAAAATACATAAATGCCAATTGAGACCTCCAGGCCACCGGATAATATCTGGCAATAACAGCCTGTGTGAGGTGGCGAGTACATTTTTGGATCAAAGACTGCATTCCTTTGTATTAGGATTACCATCTTTTGTACGAGACACAATGATAGTTTGGAATCGCTTAGATGATATTGTTGTTAAGGACTCCACATACATAGTGACATGTGATGTGGAGTCACTATATACCTCAATAGACCACACAGTGGGAATAATGTCTCCTATTTTTTACAAATGGAAGCAGATGACAACATTGCAAAAAATGACTTCATTTTGAAGCTTCTTTGTTTTGTATTAGAGCATAACTTTTTCATTTTTGATGGTGAGTTTTATTTACAGCTAAGAGTAACCACCATGGGTTCAGCTTGTGCTCCCACCTATGCCAATTTATATCTGGACTGGTGGGAGCGTGAGCATGTATTTAATGATAGAAACAACAAATACACTGATAAGATACTAATGTGGTTAAGATACATCGATGATGTATTTATCATTTGGGAAGCAGACAAGAGATTATTTCAAGAATTCATCGATTTATTGAACCACAATGACTATAATTTGAGATTGACTTTTGAGATGAGTAATGACCAAGTTAATGTTTTGGATATTTCCATCAAAAAAGAACCCAATGGCAAACTGAGTACAGTAGGTCACAGGAAACTAACTGCCACAAATAGTATCCTACACAGCTACAGTGCACATCATCACACAAAAAAGTGATCCCCATAGGGGAATTCCTTAGATTGAGAAGGAATTGCTCACAGGAAGAAAATTTCAAAATACAGGCCTTGGAACTTAAGGAAAGGCTGAAATTGAGAGGATATTCTAACACAGTATTGAAAAGGGTATATTACTGAGCTCTAAACACGCCAAGAAAACTATTACTAAATCCCTAACAGAGATTTAATGTACAACAACCTATTAGGTTTATTTGTACATATAATCAACAGTGAAAACAACTTAATGGCATAATAAATAAACATATTGCAGTGCTTAGATCAGACCCCGTAGTTCAGGAACTTATAGGTAATAAAATTGTTATGGGGTGGAGACGCCCCAAAAATCTCTCGGATCATTTGATTCACAGCCATTGTTGGGTTCACTACCAGATAGAACATATCCATGTGGCCGATGTACAGTATGCAAATACATGAAGTCAGAGACCACAATATATGACAGATTGAATAGAGAAATCAAAATTAGAGGCTTCTACAACTGCAGTACTAAAGCGGTTGTTTATTGCCCAATTTGTCCATGTGGTTATAAGTATATAGAGATGACCACTAGGGAATTGAGAAAAAGACTTGGTGCCTCATTCTATTATTGGCCGTAAAACGTCCGCAAAGCTGCGATTCCTTGCGGCCGTCTTACGGCCCCGTGTAGAGCTACCTTTACCTTGCAATTCAAATGGACGGCACCGCAAGAATATCCCCCTTACGGCCGGCCGCATATCATGCAACCAGCCGCAAGGTCAGAAAACTTTAAATGCAAATCTAAATTCTAGATGGCACTGTAAAGCTCTGTAAATGATAGGCATCATAATGGGGGACATGAGGATTAATAACAACACCCTCTCAAGCTTGCAAATCGCCCAAATCCGCTATTTCATTAACGGTTTATTTTACGTCCCGCAGCCTGGGCGGGTCTGAGGTGCTCCAAGCCCTCGGGACTTTGTCCACAGATATTTGACATTAATTACATTAAATATTATTTTCAGATTTGAGTGTAGGGGAATGTTGTGCTAAGAATGCTAACACCTCCAATCACTTTATCGTCTCATCAGAGTGCAGGATGGCTTTATTATGGCTTTATTATGTGCTTAATTGTGTGCTTGCGGGACCTTTTTGGTGCAAGTAAGCTGTGGTTCGGTTTTAGCCTTGCCGAGAGGGTTCCCGTAGCAATTGAATAGCAACCGGGGCTTTC
Source organism: Discoglossus pictus (assembly GCA_027410445.1). NCBI lineage: Eukaryota > Metazoa > Chordata > Amphibia > Anura > Alytidae > Discoglossus > Discoglossus pictus. The sequence continues at coordinate 154,493,237 of CM050167.1, forward strand.
TTGCTGCCGGAACTCCTGCGGCCGTTTAAGATCAAAGGCTTTCCTTCCGGCGCGTGCGGCCGCAAGGGATAACAGGGCGCCGGCTGCAAGTCTGCCGGAGCCCTCGGCCGGAAGGGAATAGAATAGGCAAATAGCCTGCGGCCGGTCCTTGCGGCCCGCATCTCCTACGGCCGATAATAGAATGAGGCCCTTGGCATACATGTATCCAATATAAGGAATGAACAATCTGACATTGCTAAACATAAAAATCCCACATAAGTGGCAAGACATTTCATGACAGTTCACAATAGTAAACCGATACTGGAATGTAGAGTTCTACATAGAATTAGGTTAGGAATAAGAGGAGGCAATTTGGAACAAGAACCACTGAAAAAAGAAACAAAATGGATTACATTACTCAATTCAGTGTTTCCTTATGGATTAAATGAAAATAATAGCTTTATGCCATTCTTATGGATGGCTAGACTAATTTGATATCAGACTTACCACTATATGATGATGATGATATTCATATCCAGTAAATATTCTGGTCTTAAGTATCTTCTATTGCCTATAGTACTCTAAAAACATCTGTCCTTTTGGGGACACTATAGTAATAATAACTTTCATATGTATAGTTTTTAGTCATCTCAATTTGCAGATACGAAATAAGTGTTATTATCTAGATATACCTCTCTGATAATAGTGGTTATGGTAATAGTATACATATTCTCTACCTAATTAGAGTAAGCAGTGTATCTCCTTAGTCATTTAGACTTTATTATTTTTATATCAACAGTAATATATCTTTAATTAAGACTACTCAGGTCTGTCTTTATAACATTTAATATTTTAGGGTATTAGATTCAAACCCAATATAATATGATAGTTTGCATAAACAAAACAACTTCAGTATCCTAAAAGTTACAGGATATGGTGGATTAACATATCTATATACAATTGGTATTGTACCTTTGAGATATAGGATATAAATAATATCTAGTAAAATGTTCTGGTGATTTTTTTAAGATACTATAATCTATATATGGATAGATATACTGTCTAGCAATCTTACTAATAAGTTATGATGTGTATATATCTATGCATTTGATTGTTTCCTAATATTTTATTGTATATATATATCCATTTCCAGATAAGCAAGGCTTTCTTTTCAGTATGGAATAAAGCAATGATCATGCAGCATAGATATACACAGAAGCAATACAAATGGAGGGCATTTTTTTTCAAGTCCATAACTTGGAAGCCCTTCGGAGTCTCTAATATATGTACGTATAAATGAATCCTGGTGTAACCATGAATGTCCAGTTTTGCTTCTGACTTGATAAAGAGAGGTGTACTTCTCAAAATTGTGTTACTCTAAATAAAATGATTATCCAATAAAAATGTGTTGCTGTAAAGAGAGAGAGAGAGATCTTAAGCAGCTCACAGCAAAAGCTGAATAAGCGACACACGTTGTGCTAGGCATTTTAAATACAGTGAAGCCTATATTAAAGGCCCACTATAGTTCAAGCAAAATTGTGTTTGTTAGGTAAGTAACAAAATAACTACATCAGGGGCAGCCATGAGCCTAAACATATTTTTAGAAAAAAGTTTTCAAGTTTTAAATGTTTAGTATCACTCTGTGTTGCATCACTTCCTAAGAGCTGGATCAAGAGGGTATATTTTGTTATATCAATGGAGGGCGGGGTGGGGCGGAGGGAAGGGTGAGAGGTATCATAGTAACATAGCAAGTGAGTTTGTAAAAAAAAACTTTTAGTCCATTAGGTTCAACCTTTTTATGTCTCCTTTGATCCTTATATTATGTGATTTGTTAATTGATCCAGGCGTAAGGCAAAAAAAGGCCAGTTGAAACATTGCCAATTGCTTCATATGGGGAAAAATTACTCCTGTAAGGCTAAATCATAGCTTCAGGAGTTTTGAAAAAAAAAGTTCAGGGAGTTATTCTTTAACTCCCCAACAAAGTACACCAAACAACATACTGACTTGTTTATACCACTTCCCATGCCAGGAAACAGGCTAAATAATAAAACAAATGGGTATCTCTTGGGATTTTCCCTCAATAAGTCAGGACATCACCTGGTTTACCCTCAATACTTGATACGCCTTATGAGTACAGATATCCATGAAATCCCCCCCCCCCCCTCAATGCTCAGAGAACATATGGCCCTCTTCCCCCACTCCTTGTGTTGTGTATGTGGGGTCTCAATTAGCCAAATATGAGCTTCCTATGGGCACTCTAACAATAATTAGGTGGGTCCCTATCTATCTCAATTACACCAAACTTTAACCCGTTATCATAGAGTTACCTATGGCCCCAAATGGCAATCTAAAATGTTAGACACCATGGTATGCTAAACTATAACTGTGGGGATTCTCATGGACTCCTATGGGACCTAAGAATAAAAATACAATTAACCTGGGGTTTTTATGTACCCTGTTGGCTCCTCAAAATAACCCCCTACACCACAGGGTTCCCTAAGGATCCCCATGGTATACTATACTATAACTATGGGAGTCCCTATAGACTACCATGGAAACTAAAGCTTACCCCTTCCACAGGGGTCCCTCTGAACCCCAATGGCAACCTACTTCTACTGTAGGGACCTTATAAATTCCCATAGTCTCGAACACTATGCTCTTATAAATAATTACAAATACACAAAACTAAAACATAATTATAGAAAATTAAAAGACCTAAATAAAACAATGATAAAAAAACAGGAAAACAAAAAAAAAATGCACCTATAGAGGGAAAATTATACTACTATACCTAGGAGATTCCCCAGTGAAGACCTTGAATGCCCTGGTCCCCACTCTTCATCCATGGATAAGTGGTTACTACCATGTTGATTGAAGAATCCATTATTTTCCTGCTTGATGCCCTTGTTTATCTTCAGCCTGTGGAAATGGACTTGATGGGATTGAAATCTGTGCATTTTGATTAGTTAGACTTTTAACCAATCAGAGATTTGGTGGGATTAATTCAAATACTCGATTCTGGTTGGCTTAAGTATTAATGACACTTTTTAGGAATTCAGATTCGACAAAAATAAAGATGAGGGTGCATTCAAAAAAATAATTAGATGGTGCATTCACTTCTTGCAGGAGGAGATCCTTTAGATTCATTATTTTATATATAGGGTGGTGGGATTTTAGGTGGAGGCCCATTTGCAAAGATGATGAACACGTGCTTCAATCAACAGAACACATTATCATCAATGCTGGAGGAGCACAGTACAATCATTGAGTTATAGCTGGATTATGATATAAACTAAATCAGAAACTATATTGTATTGTAGTATAGAACGTTGGTATATGTATAGTGTTAAAATAAAGAAGTAGAAATGCTTATCTTTTACTCCAAAGCCATTACAGCTTTACAGCGTGGAATAAGTAATGCACCAAAGTATAACAGATTGCATGACAGAGAAAACCCCCAAAATATTGCCCTCATTCATTACCTGTGGTTGTAGTGAATTCCTTAAATAAATCCACCCTGTTTATTTAATAGTTTTTTTCTCAATATCACCACCTCTAATGTCTGGTTTTAAGGCTTCCAATCCCTAACATTTATGGTGTTTTGGGTTACCAACATGATGTTTTAATAAATGACTGGTTACTGCCATAATCTATTTCTTCAGCTTCATGTCTGTATCTACCAATTGGATGTTACTCTTGTGCTCAGTAATTTGTTTACGTACTTGTCTAGTCGACATACATAGTGTGCTGCAGGGGCAAGACATGTGGTGTATTACATTTTCTCTGCCACAATTGATATAATGACAAATCGGTCTTTTATTCCCAAATCTGTCAGTCAAAATTATTTTTTATGCAAACGGGAACATACACAACAGCACCAGCATGCAATGGATCCCTGATAAAGGGGTTTTGCAATGTTGGAAGTGGCTTTGGATCAGCATGTCCTTAAAATTTCTTCTGCGTCTATAGCCAAATGTTTTTTCTGGAATTAGTCCACACACAATCTCATCAGTTTTGAGCATGTGTCAATGTAGGGCATCTACAATCTTTTTAACTGTATAGGACTGTAAAGATTATGTTATTATAATACAGATTGCTGATGCATTATGCTTGGTTTTAGGGTTTAGTAACTGTAACGGATCACCTGGCACCCCGACTATCACCTGGCACTCCGACTGGGTACCTCCGTTGATGGACGCTTCCTAGCTTGTGCCGAGGACTACAAGCACCGCACCGGACACCACAACCACCACAGACTCCACAACCGCCGTAGCTTAACTGGAGCTGCGCCGTCTTCCTTCCACCCTGTATGAATCTCCAGCATCCATGACCGTGTGGGGAAGACCTCTCCTCCAAGGAGAGTACATCAGGAACAAGAGTTCAGTAGTTAAAGCTCAAGGGAGTATGCAGCGCATAGCAATCCCCAGTGTGATATAGCAATTCCCTCCAAGAACGAGACGAGGCTACGTTTTTCAGGGTCAAGTAGAACTCCCTTTATTGAAACAACACACATTTTTAAACACTTCACATACACAGTAGGGGCAGTGACTACCTTTGGTCAACCCCTAATTACCTCTGGCCAATCAGACAGGGTTAAGGCGTGGGAGCCAGGAGTCCCCTCCCCCAGGAGCTACCCACTAGGTGTGGCTAACTGCTCATTCTACCTCTGGCGGTGGAGAGAGTAACATTCCTAGGCTCACTTACTCCCCTGCTGGGAGTATGGGGAAACCTCAGGCCATTTCATTATTCAAGAGTCCTTACCCCCATTGTTCATGGTGCCATCTTGTCTGCTAAAACCATTTTGTTCTACTATCTCTTGTGTGTTTTAGCAGATACTATTAAGAGGCAGATGGGCAACTCCTGACCAAGTGTATGAGACCAAAGATATTTGACTGCATACCACACAATACAATATTTTTACAGATATAACCACAACATATTATAACCCAGAACATATCTGCAGATAGCTTAGGTCTGAGCACACATTATTACTGAATGGCGCTCAGACCACATACATACAGTTCAATGGCCATGGAACCAAAGTCTTTCTCATAGTCTTTCATTATATGAATGGGCTCCATGGCATAGCTATCTGGGGTATCACCACTCACACAGGGCAGGTACCGAATGACCCCCCTGTATTTAAAGGGCCAGAATGAGTGACATACACTCTGTTATGGCCGAATACTGTTTTTAAAGGGCAATATGTCCCAGGGCCATAGTCGCAGGGCAGGAGGCTGGCAATAAGTCCTCTCCAGGACAAAGTGGCGAAGGGCACTTTGTCACAGTAACTATGATGTATTTTTCCCCATTGCTTTTAGGGAGGCTGTTCTCAGAGATTTCTCAACTTATCCTCTTTTTAGTAGTCTAATTTTGAGGTCATCAGCCTCTTTCTTAAATGTCTCCCAATTGGAGCAATTTCATATTATAATAGTCGTTAACTTTAAGCACCATCAGGTCCATAAGGACCACCGTGGTCATAGTTTAGTATATCATGGGAGTCTGCAGGGACTCTCATTGTATAGGGATTAATATTATAGGTACCAAGTGGTTATATAATTACTCCACGGGTAATGGGTTATATTTAGGTGCCATGGTTAGACTTTAGTTGGGGAAATCCCAGGGCTCATACAATGTAGTGGGTATTAAGGAGCAATCCTGAGGGATATCAGGGCTAATACGAAGATAACAGATATTGAAGGGGAATCCCAAGGGATACCATGGATCAAAGGGGGTAGCTAGTATTTTTCAGTTGATGTAGATCTCTTCTCTTTCCCTTGTCGTCTTCACATGTTAAGCTTTCAGCATCATGACTAACATTTGATATTATATGTCAAATGTAATATAAATAGTGCCAGTAGATAAATGAAAGCAGGATAATTGTCAAACTACTGAGGAGCTATAGCTCGTTTGTTTCTTCACATTAGGACCTACAGTTTACAACCGTTATTGTTATTATTTATTACTAGCGACTTGCCCGTCAAAAAATGAAGGCAATAAGATAGTAAGGCAGGTAATGTTGTTTGGGTGCAAAATTAATTTTGATGGTGTTTTAAGATCCTTCGGCGCTCATTGTGAGCATCGCGCTGAGCGCCTTCCGCACTCATCGCGTGGCTCGCAATAAGCGCCTTAGGCGCTCATTGTGAGGCTCTTGGTTGTTTGTGTGCTATGAGCAGCATTGGTGTTTTTTTGTTGTTATGGCAATGAATAATTAATAAAATAAGAAATTAATATACTTTACCTATTGTGAAGTAATATATGCAGGAAGATCTGGCAATCTGTTTTCATGTTGCTGCATCATCAGTGCTATGGAGCTGCTGTGTAAGCGTCACGAATGTGTGCGAGCCCGAGGCAAATCCGTTAGGGTAGCTGTGTACTTCCGGATTGTGTACGTTATTGTTCTAAAATGGCGCTTACTGTGTGGTATGCGGCTGTGGCTGATTTAGCGTCCTTGTTTTCGGATGTCGTCCGACTATTTCGGGAAATCCATAGGTGTTTGGTGTTGTTTTGCGTGTTCAGGGGCCGTTAGCCTCGTTTTCGTTTTGTTCAGCAGCCATTTTTTCTCTCGCATTGTGATTTTCGGGTGTCTAAACTCCAAAATTTGGAGTTAATTCGAGGTGTAACTTCACTTGCAGAGGTCCTGGGTGTCCCCCTTTGCTCTGTGTAAGTTTTTTATGTGTTTGTTGTGTGTATTTATTGTGTTTGTAAAGTTTTTGGGGTCGCGCTGGTTGCTTCCTTGTTGAAGGGACCTCGTACGTCTTTTTCGGGAAATCTGTAGGTGTTTGGTGGTGTTTTGCGTCTTTAGAGTGCTTTTTGAGTGTCTAAACTCTTTTATTTGGAGTTAAATTGAGGTGTAACTTCAGTTTCCGAGGTCCTGAGTGCCCCCCCTTGCTGTAGGTAAGCTTTTTATGTATTTGTTGTGTGTATTTATTGTGTTTTTCATGTTTTCATGTGCGCAAGTTTTGGACGTTTTTTGCGAGGTCGTAACGTGTCTCGTATTTTGTTTTCATAACTCTGTAAATTTTTCGAGGTCCGCAGTTGCTGGCAAGGAGCGCCTTCGGGCCCGCAAGCGTTAGCAACAACCCGCATGCTCACAACTATATTTGTGATTAATAACAATAATCACATATAATAGTTGTCAAACTGCGAGACGTCGTCACGCTTTGCAAGGTGCGTATTCGCTTGCGAGCCTCGCGTAGTGAGGCGAACCGTTAGTGTGTAGGACTTAGCCGATGAGCGCGGAAGGCGCTCATCGCTGCGAGCCTCATGAAGAGAGGAAAGCCGTTAAACCGTAGCACTTTGCCCATGCTAAATACACCCCCCAAAAATACAAAAACACTACAGACAGCATGGGGCAACATCCAGGACGTATGAGTAATGACCAAGTTAATGTTTTGGATATTTCCATCAAAAAAGAACCCAATGGCAAACTGAGTACAGTAGGTCACAGGAAACTAACTGCCACCAATAGTATCCTACACAGCTACAGTGCACATCATCACACAAAAAAGTGATCCCCATAGGGGAATTCCTTAGATTGAGAAGGAATTGCTCACAGGAAGAAAATTTCAAAATACAGGCCTTGGAACTTAAGGAAAGGCTGAAATTGAGAGGATATTCTAACACAGTATTGAAAAGGGTATATTACTGAGCTCTAAACACGCCAAGAAAACTATTACTAAATCCCTAACAGAGATTTAATGTACAACAACCTATTAGGTTTATTTGTACATATAATCAACAGTGAAAACAACTTAATGGCATAATAAATAAACATATTGCAGTGCTTAGATCAGACCCCGTAGTTCAGGAACTTATAGGTAATAAAATTGTTATGGGGTGGAGACGCCCCAAAAATCTCTCGGATCATTTGATTCACAGCCATTGTTGGGTTCACTACCAGATAGAACATATCCATGTGGCCGATGTACAGTATGCAAATACATGAAGTCAGAGACCACAATATATGACAGATTGAATAGAGAAATCAAAATTAGAGGCTTCTACAACTGCAGTACTAAAGCGGTTGTTTATTGCCCAATTTGTCCATGTGGTTATAAGTATATAGAGATGACCACTAGGGAATTGAGAAAAAGACTTGGTGCCTCATTCTATTATTGGCCGTAAAACGTCCGCAAAGCTGCGATTCCTTGCGGCCGTCTTACGGCCCCGTGTAGAGCTACCTTTACCTTGCAATTCAAATGGACGGCACCGCAAGAATATCCCCCTTACGGCCGGCCGCATATCATGCAACCAGCCGCAAGGTCAGAAAACTTTAAATGCAAATCTAAATTCTAGATGGCACTGTAAAGCTCTGTAAATGATAGGCATCATAATGGGGGACATGAGGATTAATAACAACACCCTCTCAAGCTTGCAAATCGCCCAAATCCGCTATTTCATTAACGGTTTATTTTACGTCCCGCAGCCTGGGCGGGTCTGAGGTGCTCCAAGCCCTCGGGACTTTGTCCACAGATATTTGACATTAATTACATTAAATATTATTTTCAGATTTGAGTGTAGGGGAATGTTGTGCTAAGAATGCTAACACCTCCAATCACTTTATCGTCTCATCAGAGTGCAGGATGGCTTTATTATGGCTTTATTATGTGCTTAATTGTGTGCTTGCGGGACCTTTTTGGTGCAAGTAAGCTGTGGTTCGGTTTTAGCCTTGCCGAGAGGGTTCCCGTAGCAATTGAATAGCAACCGGGGCTTTCTTGCTGCCGGAACTCCTGCGGCCGTTTAAGATCAAAGGCTTTCCTCCGGCGCGTGCGGCCGCAAGGGATAACAGGGCGCCGGCTGCAAGTCTGCCGGAGCCCTCGGCCGGAAGGGAATAGAATAGGCAAATAGCCTGCGGCCGGTCCTTGCGGCCCGCATCTCCTACGGCCGATAATAGAATGAGGCCCTTGGCATACATGTATCCAATATAAGGAATGAACAATCTGACATTGCTAAACATAAAAATCCCACATAAGTGGCAAGACATTTCATGACAGTTCACAATAGTAAACCGATACTGGAATGTAGAGTTCTACATAGAATTAGGTTAGGAATAAGAGGAGGCAATTTGGAACAAGAACCACTGAAAAAAGAAACAAAATGGATTACATTACTCAATTCAGTGTTTCCTTATGGATTAAATGAAAATAATAGCTTTATGCCATTCTTATGGATGGCTAGACTAATTTTGATATCAGACTTACCACTATATGATGATGATGATATTCATATCCAGTAAATATTCTGGTCTTAAGTATCTTCTATTGCCTATAGTACTCTAAAAACATCTGTCCTTTTGGGGACACTATAGTAATAATAACTTTCATATGTATAGTTTTTAGTCATCTCAATTTGCAGATACGAAATAAGTGTTATTATCTAGATATACCTATCTGATAATAGTGGTTATGGTAATAGTATACATATTCTCTACCTAATTAGAGTAAGCAGTGTATCTCCTTAGTCATTTAGACTTTATTATTTTTATATCAACAGTAATATATCTTTAATTAAGACTACTCAGGTCTGTCTTTATAACATTTAATATTTTAGGGTATTAGATTCAAACCCAATATAATATGATAGTTTGCATAAACAAAACAACTTCAGTATCCTAAAAGTTACAGGATATGGTGGATTAACATATCTATATACAATTGGTATTGTACCTTTGAGATATAGGATATAAATAATATCTAGTAAAATGTTCTGGTGATTTTTTTAAGATACTATAATCTATATATGGATAGATATACTGTCTAGCAATCTTACTAATAAGTTATGATGTGTATATATCTATGCATTTGATTGTTTCCTAATATTTTATTGTATATATATATCCATTTCCAGATAAGCAAGGCTTTCTTTTCAGTATGGAATAAAGCAATGATCATGCAGCATAGATATACACAGAAGCAATACAAATGGAGGGCATTTTTTTTCAAGTCCATAACTTGGAAGCCCTTCGGAGTCTCTAATATATGTACGTATAAATGAATCCTGGTGTAACCATGAATGTCCAGTTTTGCTTCTGACTTGATAAAGAGAGGTGTACTTCTCAAAATTGTGTTACTCTAAATAAAATGATTATCCAATAAAAATGTGTTGCTGTAAAGAGAGAGAGAGAGATCTTAAGCAGCTCACAGCAAAAGCTGAATAAGCGACACACGTTGTGCTAGGCATTTTAAATACAGTGAAGCCTATATTAAAGGCCCACTATAGTTCAAGCAAAATTGTGTTTGTTAGGTAAGTAACAAAATAACTACATCAGGGGCAGCCATGAGCCTAAACATATTTTTAGAAAAAAGTTTTCAAGTTTTAAATGTTTAGTATCACTCTGTGTTGCATCACTTCCTAAGAGCTGGATCAAGAGGGTATATTTTGTTATATCAATGGAGGGCGGGGTGGGGCGGAGGGAAGGGTGAGAGGTATCATAGTAACATAGCAAGTGAGTTTGTAAAAAAAAACTTTTAGTCCATTAGGTTCAACCTTTTTATGTCTCCTTTGATCCTTATATTATGTGATTTGTTAATTGATCCAGGCGTAAGGCAAAAAAAGGCCAGTTGAAACATTGCCAATTGCTTCATATGGGGAAAAATTACTCCTGTAAGGCTAAATCATAGCTTCAGGAGTTTTGAAAAAAAAAGTTCAGGGAGTTATTCTTTAACTCCCCAACAAAGTACACCAAACAACATACTGACTTGTTTATACCACTTCCCATGCCAGGAAACAGGCTAAATAATAAAACAAATGGGTATCTCTTGGGATTTTCCCTCAATAAGTCAGGACATCACCTGGTTTACCCTCAATACTTGATACGCCTTATGAGTACAGATATCCATGAAATCCCCCCCCCCCCCCCTCAATGCTCAGAGAACATATGGCCCTCTTCCCCCACTCCTTGTGTTGTGTATGTGGGGTCTCAATTAGCCAAATATGAGCTTCCTATGGGCACTCTAACAATAATTAGGTGGGTCCCTATCTATCTCAATTACACCAAACTTTAACCCGTTATCATAGAGTTACCTATGGCCCCAAATGGCAATCTAAAATGTTAGACACCATGGTATGCTAAACTATAACTGTGGGGATTCTCATGGACTCCTATGGGACCTAAGAATAAAAATACAATTAACCTGGGGTTTTTATGTACCCTGTTGGCTCCTCAAAATAACCCCCTACACCACAGGGTTCCCTAAGGATCCCCATGGTATACTATACTATAACTATGGGAGTCCCTATAGACTACCATGGAAACTAAAGCTTACCCCTTCCACAGGGGTCCCTCTGAACCCCAATGGCAACCTACTTCTACTGTAGGGACCTTATAAATTCCCATAGTCTCGAACACTATGCTCTTATAAATAATTACAAATACACAAAACTAAAACATAATTATAGAAAATTAAAAGACCTAAATAAAACAATGATAAAAAAACAGGAAAACAAAAAAAAATGCACCTATAGAGGGAAAATTATACTACTATACCTAGGAGATTCCCCAGTGAAGACCTTGAATGCCCTGGTCCCCACTCTTCATCCATGGATAAGTGGTTACTACCATGTTGATTGAAGAATCCATTATTTTCCTGCTTGATGCCCTTGTTTATCTTCAGCCTGTGGAAATGGACTTGATGGGATTGAAATCTGTGCATTTTGATTAGTTAGACTTTTAACCAATCAGAGATTTGGTGGGATTAATTCAAATACTCGATTCTGGTTGGCTTAAGTATTAATGACACTTTTTAGGAATTCAGATTCGACAAAAATAAAGATGAGGGTGCATTCAAAAAAATAATTAGATGGTGCATTCACTTCTTGCAGGAGGAGATCCTTTAGATTCATTATTTTTTATATAGGGTGGTGGGATTTTAGGTGGAGGCCCATTTGCAAAGATGATGAACACGTGCTTCAATCAACAGAACACATTATCATCAATGCTGGAGGAGCACAGTACAATCATTGAGTTATAGCTGGATTATGATATAAACTAAATCAGAAACTATATTGTATTGTAGTATAGAACGTTGGTATATGTATAGTGTTAAAATAAAGAAGTAGAAATGCTTATCTTTTACTCCAAAGCCATTACAGCTTTACAGCGTGGAATAAGTAATGCACCAAAGTATAACAGATTGCATGACAGAGAAAACCCCCAAAATATTGCCCTCATTCATTACCTGTGGTTGTAGTGAATTCCTTAAATAAATCCACCCTGTTTATTTAATAGTTTTTTTCTCAATATCACCACCTCTAATGTCTGGTTTTAAGGCTTCCAATCCCTAACATTTATGGTGTTTTGGGTTACCAACATGATGTTTTAATAAATGACTGGTTACTGCCATAATCTATTTCTTCAGCTTCATGTCTGTATCTACCAATTGGATGTTACTCTTGTGCTCAGTAATTTGTTTACGTACTTGTCTAGTCGACATACATAGTGTGCTGCAGGGGCAAGACATGTGGTGTATTACATTTTCTCTGCCACAATTGATATAATGACAAATTGGTCTTTTATTCCCAAATCTGTCAGTCAAAATTATTTTTTATGCAAACGGGAACATACACAACAGCACCAGCATGCAATGGATCCCTGATAAAGGGGTTTTGCAATGTTGGAAGTGGCTTTGGATCAGCATGTCCTTAAAATTTCTTCTGCGTCTATAGCCAAATGTTTTTTCTGGAATTAGTCCACACACAATCTCATCAGTTTTGAGCATGTGTCAATGTAGGGCATCTACAATCTTTTTAACTGTATAGGACTGTAAAGATTATGTTATTATAATACAGATTGCTGATGCATTATGCTTGGTTTTAGGGTTTAGTAACTGTAACGGATCACCTGGCACCCCGACTATCACCTGGCACTCCGACTGGGTACCTCCGTTGATGGACGCTTCCTAGCTTGTGCCGAGGACTACAAGCACCGCACCGGACACCACAACCACCACAGACTCCACAACCGCCGTAGCTTAACTGGAGCTGCGCCGTCTTCCTTCCACCCTGTATGAATCTCCAGCATCCATGACCGTGTGGGGAAGACCTCTCCTCCAAGGAGAGTACATCAGGAACAAGAGTTCAGTAGTTAAAGCTCAAGGGAGTATGCAGCGCATAGCAATCCCCAGTGTGATATAGCAATTCCCTCCAAGAACGAGACGAGGCTACGTTTTTCAGGGTCAAGTAGAACTCCCTTTATTGAAACAACACACATTTTTAAACACTTCACATACACAGTAGGGGCAGTGACTACCTTTGGTCAACCCCTAATTACCTCTGGCCAATCAGACAGGGTTAAGGCGTGGGAGCCAGGAGTCCCCTCCCCCAGGAGCTACCCACTAGGTGTGGCTAACTGCTCATTCTACCTCTGGCGGTGGAGAGAGTAACATCCCTAGGCTCACTTACTCCCCTGCTGGGAGTATGGGGAAACCTCAGGCCATTTCATTATTCAAGAGTCCTTACCCCCATTGTTCATGGTGCCATCTTGTCTGCTAAAACCATTTTGTTCTACTATCTCTTGTGTGTTTTAGCAGATACTATTAAGAGGCAGATGGGCAACTCCTGACCAAGTGTATGAGACCAAAGATATTTGACTGCATACCACACAATACAATATTTTTACAGATATAACCACAACATATTATAACCCAGAACATATCTGCAGATAGCTTAGGTCTGAGCACACATTATTACTGAATGGCGCTCAGACCACATACATACAGTTCAATGGCCATGGAACCAAAGTCTTTCTCATAGTCTTTCATTATATGAATGGGCTCCATGGCATAGCTATCTGGGGTATCACCACTCACACAGGGCAGGTACCGAATGACCCCCCTGTATTTAAAGGGCCAGAATGAGTGACATACACTCTGTTATGGCCGAATACTGTTTTTAAAGGGCAATATGTCCCAGGGCCATAGTCGCAGGGCAGGAGGCTGGCAATAAGTCCTCTCCAGGACAAAGTGGCGAAGGGCACTTTGTCACAGTAACTATGATGTATTTTTCCCCATTGCTTTTAGGGAGGCTGTTCTCAGAGATTTCTCAACTTATCCTCTTTTTAGTAGTCTAATTTTGAGGTCATCAGCCTCTTTCTTAAATGTCTCCCAATTGGAGCAATTTCATATTATAATAGTCGTTAACTTTAAGCACCATCAGGTCCATAAGGACCACCGTGGTCATAGTTTAGTATATCATGGGAGTCTGCAGGGACTCTCATTGTATAGGGATTAATATTATAGGTACCAAGTGGTTATATAATTACTCCACGGGTAATGGGTTATATTTAGGTGCCATGGTTAGACTTTAGTTGGGGAAATCCCAGGGCTCATACAATGTAGTGGGTATTAAGGAGCAATCCTGAGGGATATCAGGGCTAATACGAAGATAACAGATATTGAAGGGGAATCCCAAGGGATACCATGGATCAAAGGGGGTAGCTAGTATTTTTCAGTTGATGTAGATCTCTTCTCTTTCCCTTGTCGTCTTCACATGTTAAGCTTTCAGCATCATGACTAACATTTGATATTATATGTCAAATGTAATATAAATAGTGCCAGTAGATAAATGAAAGCAGGATAATTGTCAAACTACTGAGGAGCTATAGCTCGTTTGTTTCTTCACATTAGGACCTACAGTTTACAACCGTTATTGTTATTATTTATTACTAGCGACTTGCCCGTCAAAAAATGAAGGCAATAAGATAGTAAGGCAGGTAATGTTGTTTGGGTGCAAAATTAATTTTGATGGTGTTTTAAGATCCTTCGGCGCTCATTGTGAGCATCGCGCTGAGCGCCTTCCGCACTCATCGCGTGGCTCGCAATAAGCGCCTTAGGCGCTCATTGTGAGGCTCTTGGTTGTTTGTGTGCTATGAGCAGCATTGGTGTTTTTTTGTTGTTATGGCAATGAATAATTAATAAAATAAGAAATTAATATACTTTACCTATTGTGAAGTAATATATGCAGGAAGATCTGGCAATCTGTTTTCATGTTGCTGCATCATCAGTGCTATGGAGCTGCTGTGTAAGCGTCACGAATGTGTGCGAGCCCGAGGCAAATCCGTTAGGGTAGCTGTGTACTTCCGGATTGTGTACGTTATTGTTCTAAAATGGCGCTTACTGTGTGGTATGCGGCTGTGGCTGATTTAGCGTCCTTGTTTTCGGATGTCGTCCGACTATTTCGGGAAATCCATAGGTGTTTGGTGTTGTTTTGCGTGTTCAGGGGCCGTTAGCCTCGTTTTCGTTTTGTTCAGCAGCCATTTTTTCTCTCGCATTGTGATTTTCGGGTGTCTAAACTCCAAAATTTGGAGTTAATTCGAGGTGTAACTTCACTTGCAGAGGTCCTGGGTGTCCCCCTTTGCTCTGTGTAAGTTTTTTATGTGTTTGTTGTGTGTATTTATTGTGTTTGTAAAGTTTTTGGGGTCGCGCTGGTTGCTTCCTTGTTGAAGGGACCTCGTACGTCTTTTTCGGGAAATCCGTAGGTGTTTGGTGGTGTTTTGCGTCTTTAGAGTGCTTTTTGAGTGTCTAAACTCTTTTATTTGGAGTTAAATTGAGGTGTAACTTCAGTTTCCGAGGTCCTGAGTGCCCCCCCTTGCTGTAGGTAAGCTTTTTATATATTTGTTGTGTGTATTTATTGTGTTTTTCATGTTTTCATGTGCGCAAGTTTTGGACGTTTTTTGCGAGGTCGTAACGTGTCTCGTATTTTGTTTTCGTAACTCTGTAAATTTTTCGAGGTCCGCAGTTGCTGGCAAGGAGCGCCTTCGGGCCCGCAAGCGTTAGCAACAACCCGCATGCTCACAACTATATTTGTGATTAATAACAATAATCACATATAATAGTTGTCAAACTGCGAGACGTCGTCACGCTTTGCAAGGTGCGTATTCGCTTGCGAGCCTCGCGTAGTGAGGCGAACCGTTAGTGTGTAGGACTTAGCCGATGAGCGCGGAAGGCGCTCATCGCTGCGAGCCTCATGAAGAGAGGAAAGCCGTTAAACCGTAGCACTTTGCCCATGCTAAATACACCCCCCAAAAATACAAAAACACTACAGACAGCATGGGGCAACATCCAGGACGTATGTGAGGGAGGTGGAATGCGAATTAAACTCGATTTAGATGATTTTCGCCACGTGAAAATCACCTCAGCAAGAAAAAAAATGGCTGCTGAAAAAAATGAAAACGAGGCTACAAGCGGGCTGTTGCTAACGCTTGCGCGCTCCTTGCCAGCAACTGCGGCCCTCGCAAAATTTACATAGGTACAAAAGCAAAATACAAGACACGTTACGACCCATTACGACCTCGCAAAAATCGTCCGAAACCCGCGCACATGAAAACATGAAAAACACAATAAATACACACAACAAATACATAAAAAGCTTACCTACAGGAAGGCACCCAGGACCTCGAAAACTGAAGTTACACCTCAATTTAACTCAAAATAAAAGTGATTAGACACTCAAAAATCCTCTAAACGATAGAAAAAATGGCCACCGAAAAAAACTAAAACGAGGCTACGAGCAGTCTAAAGACGCAAAACACCACCAAACACCAACAAATTTACCGAAAAAGACGTACGAGATTCTAAAACAAGGAGGCAACCCGCGCGACCCCAAAAACATTACAAACTCAATAAATACAAACAACAAACACATAAAAAGCTTACCCACAGCAAGGTGGTGCACCCAGGACCTCTGCAAGTGAAGTTACACCTCGATTTAAGTCCAAATTTCGTCGTTTAGACACCCGAAAATCACCTAAGCCAGAGAAAAAATGGCCCCCGAACAACACGAAAACGAGGCTAAAGGACCCTAAATATGCAACACACCCACCAAACAGCTACAGATATTCCAGAAAAGTCGGACGACATCCGAAACGAATGACGCTAAATAAGCCACAGCCGCATACCACACATTAGCCGCCATTTTAGAACAATAACTTAGACAATGCGGAAGTACACAGATACGCTAACGGATTTGCCTTGCGCACGCACACTATTACACTGCACACATCACGCTTACACAGCAGCTCCACACCACTAATGCTCCAGCAACATTAAAACAGATTGCCAGCTCTTCAACAGAATGCTTCCTGCATATATTACTTCAAAATAGATAAAGTATATTACTTTATTAATGTATTATTTATTTGATTACCAGCTCACTTACAATTTCATTGCGTCATTTTTTGACGGGCATTATTCTAGTAATAATAATAATAACAATAATAATAATAATAATAATATTAATAATAATAATCTTCAGTTAAAACTCCTCGGCATGCAAGGAAATAGTAAAGTAATGTGGGTACAGTAACTAAATGAGAATAGACTTAATAATGTGCAGAAAGTACATGAGACAACCCAATAAGGCATCAGACAAACTCATGAAAAGGAGATGTATTCTCATCTACACAGAGCTTTCAATCACAGCAGAGCTAAGAAACCTTTTAAGAAGCATGGTGCTGTAAAATTATTACTTATCTTTTATCTAAGGTATTGCCGTTTAAAAGGTATTTTCCTATAAACCCCTATAATGCTGCTTGTAAAGATAATGGGCAAAGGGACACAGAACACCCAAATGTATAAATACTAGCAATTTTAAAATTGTACTATATTTATTGAGAAGTTGAAAAAATTAAATCAACCTTTAAAGTACCGCTATAGACTGAGAACTACTTCATCTATTTGTAAAATTAATAAGACTTTAAAGACACTTAAAGCTGTGTAAGTTTTGGCAGCGCTCAGAAAGAAGCGATCTGAGAATAAATTCCAATTATATTGTTATCATAGGATGAAAAAGAACTAAATGGGTGTGTTTTGCCCATATGCGCATGGTCGAATTTGGAGATACAATAGTCAGAAAGCTGGATAGTAAAAACATTTTTATAAAACCAAAAATGGCTAAAGAACCCACTTAGTATAAATTGTCATATAATTAAAATCAGTGTTTTTGATGGAGAGATACAAAGTAAGATTCAAAGGTGGACTGACTTAATTAAATCTGCTGTGGAGTTGAATGAAGTTTAATTTACTTGATGTTGAAATTATCAGGATACCATCTATATTGCACATGGACAGAAAAAATGAATAATAATAATAATAATGACAGTAATAATACTAATAATAATTAAACAGGGTTGATCTATTCTATTACTCAGTGATATCAACTACATTTGTCTTACTTTAGTCATACAAATTTCCAATACTTGATTAATCAGCAACACCTGCTAACAGAAATACCTAGTACATTATTACCAACCCACCCATTATGACTAACCTTTCATCCCTTTTGACTACCTCTATCTTACCAATTGTGGGCCCTATTATATTGCCCAATTTGTAAATTTAAACACACTTAAAACCACTCCTTATATTGCCACATATTCTATTAGCTACTTGCAATCTGATTACAAGTTCCCCGCCCACAATCAATACGGCCCAGCCAAAGATGTAAAACCGGCCTTAGAACTCCATTGGTTTTAGCACAGCTTGAATATTACGAGCTCTATTAATTAAAGTTACACAAAATCAATATTCTATTAAACCCGTAGCACTAACTCTCAAAAAAAGTCTAACCTGCAACTGAAAAAAGTATCAAGTTTCTGTCAAAAATATTACGAGTGATAAACAGGACACACAAGGACTTTTTCAAACACTTATTAAAGCTGTAAAAGCTATTAAACACACAATACTGTACTTTAAAAGCATGGGAAGGCATGGAAAGGCATTAGAATTAATTGCACAACAGTCTCAAACCCACAAATATGTTATTTCTGAGTAATATCGATCTTGGGACTCAAGGGGTTAATACATAGCATAAAACCCACATGGACTAAAACAGATGATCTAATGCATTTTATAGTGTGCTAGATTGCTTGGTTGCGAGCCAGATCGGCACTAATTAATTCTTAGCCTCCGATTGCTGAATATGTCTCATTTACCATTGGCTGTGTCTAAGAAGTAAATTACAGTTTTTTTTAAATATTGTCAGATCATATGATCATGGCCCCTGAAATCAGACTTATAAAGGCAGGGTTTACGAGTTCTGCCTTTCGGTCGGAATTTATGACACCCACAGCCAAATTTGTGAGATGCTAATAGAATATGGCTCTGTGTTACTGCACCCAGACCATTATACAATTCTGGTCCATTGCACCAACTCAGCAATACATTTCTTCTAATGTTCCCACATTAATCCACCTGAACTAATTTTACCATGTTCTCCATATTTGTACCTTGTCTAATTGTACTCTTTTTGAATTGTCTTCTGTTCTCATTTATCCTTTTTCACTTCTTTCCTGACCCACCCAAATCCTTATCTGCTTTTCTTGCCCTGGCTTCTGCCTCTGTTCTGTTGTAAATTTCCAATTTTCCAATTTTGTTAACTTCAAATAAATATGTGTCACAATATAGAACAGGTGTGGTGCTACCGAGTGCAGGTATCAAGGGAGAAAGGTAATACAATAGTATGGGACACAGCCAGAAAAGAGATGCCAAACACCTTCAGATACAAAACACATATTTTATTACATACTAGCGACTTGCCCGTAAAAAATGACAGCAGAAAAATTTGAAGCCTCGCAATTCTGTTGTTTGCCACACAATGCTTTCTCCCCCCTCTAACTTGTGCACCTCGTGATCAGTGTCTTTGGCACTCAAAGTGGGCCTTTCCCCCCTCTACTTTACGGTCCTCATGATGAGCGCCTATGGCGCTTATTGCCAACCTCTCCCCCCTCTATTTTACGGGCGTCGCGATGAGTGCCTTACAGACAAACGCTCTCACCCCTGTGTATCTTTGCCCCCCTCTCCCTCACCTGTGTCTCTTTCCCCCACTCCTTCCCCAGTGTCTCTTTCCCCCCTCTGCATCCAGTGTCTCTTTGCCCCTCCCCCTGCCCTTTTTTCCTCTTATCTCCCTCCCTTGTGTCTCCCCCTTTCCCTCCCCTGTATCTTTCTCCCCCCTCTCCCTTCCCTGTGCTCCTTTTGCCATTTACGGGTGTGAAAACATATGCAGGCTTGGTGAAAAATCAATTTCCCTAAGCCCGCAAACAGCTTCCATGTTACGGCCTTGCAAAAACATTTGCAAGGCCGTAGCTCGGAAGCCATCGGGAGGCCACCAAAAGATGCCAATTTAATAGCAAATTAGCTTTCAATCTCACTTATGGACTCCCTGCCTCAGGGGGAGCCCATAAGTGAGGTTGCAATCTAATTTCGGGCCTCGCGATGAGTGCCTTCAGCCAGCGTTACAGACAACGCTCTCACCCCATTTTTTTTCAAGCTCGTAACTCGGAAGCCGTTCGGAGCCCCTCCGCCGCCTTTCCAATACTTGATTAATCAGCAACACCTGCTAACAGAAATACCTAGTACATTATTACCAACCCACCCATTATGACTAACCTTTCATCCCTTCCACTCCCTCTATCTTACCAATTGTGGGCCCTATTCTATTGCCCAATTTAGTTAATTTAAACACTGTGGGGTACAGTTTTGTTTCTGACTTGATAAAGAGAGGTGTACTTCTCAAAATCGTGTTACCCTAAATAAAATGTTTATCCAACAAAAATGTATTGCTGTAAAGAGAGAGAGATCTTAAGCAGCTCACCGCAAAAGCTGAATAAGCGACACACGTTATGCTAGGCATTTTAAATACAGTGAAGCTTATATTAATGGCCCACTATAGTTCAAGCAAAATTGTGTTTGTGAGGTAAGTAACAAAATAACTACATCAGGGGCTGCCTAATCCATGAGCCTAAACATAGTTTTAGAGAAAAGTTTTCAAGATTTAAATGTTTAGTATCACTCTGTGTTTCATCACTTCCTAAGAGCTGGATCAAGAGGGTATGTTTTTTCAATGGAGGGCGGGGTGGGGAGGAGGGAAGAGTGAGAGGTATCATAGTAACATAGCAAGTGAGTTTGTAAAAAAATATTTTAGTCCATTAGGTTCAACCTTTTTATTTCTCCTTTGATCCTTATATTATGTGATTTGTTAATTGATACAGGGTAAGGCAAAAAAAGGCCAGTTGAAACATTGCCAATTGCCTCATATGGGGGAAAAAATTTGTCCCGTAAGGCTAAATCATACCTTCAGGAGTATTGAAAAAACAATTCAAGGAGCAATTATTTTACTCCCCCAACTTACTGACTTGTTTACACCACTTCCCATGCCAGGAAACAGGCTAAATAATAAAACAAATATGCATGGTTTTTCTCAGAGATTACCCCTCCGCTTTTACACGCTACCCTCTAGGAGCCTGGGTATCTCTTGTGATTTTCCCTAAATGAGTCAGGACATCACCCGGTTTACCCTCAATACTTGATACCCCTTATGAGTATAGATATCCATGAAATTTCCCAAGTTTAGAGACCATCTGGACCCCTTTCCCCCACTCCTTGTGCTGTGGGTGGGGTCTCCATTAGCCAAATATGAGCTTCCTATGGGCCCTCTAACAGTAATCAGGTGGGTCCCTATCTATCCCAATGACACCTAATTTTAACCCGTTACCATGGAGTTGCCTATGGCCCACATGGCAATCTAAAATGTTACCACGAGGGTCCTTACAGACACCATGTTGTGCTAAACTATAACTGTGGGGTAGGATTATGATATAAACTAAATCAGAAACTTTATTGTATTGTAGTATAGAACATTGGTATATGTATAGTGTTAACATTAAAATAAAGAAGTAGAAATGCTTATCTTTTACTCCAAAGCGATTACAGCTTTACAGTGTGGAATAAGTAATGCATCAAAGTATAACAGATTGCATGATAGATAAAGACCAAAAAATATTGCCCTCATTCATTTCCTGTGGTTGTAGTGAATTCCTTAAATAAATCCATCCTGTTTTTTAAATAGTTTTTTCTCAATATCACCATCTCTAATGTCTGGTTTTAAGGTTTCAAGCCCTAACATTTAAGGTGTTTTGAGTTACCAACATGATGTTTTAAAAAATGACTGGTTACTGACATAACCTATGTCTTCAGCTTCATGTCTGTATCTACCAATTGGATGTTACTCTTGTGCTCAGTAATTTGTTTACGTACTTGTCTAGTCGACATACTCACATAGTGTGCTGCAGGGGCAAGACATGTGGTGTATTACATTTTCTCTGCCACAATTGATATAATGACAAATTGATCTTTTATTTCCATATCTGTCAGTCAAAATTAGTTTTTATGCAAACCGGAACATACACAACAGCACCTGCATGCAGTGGATCCCTGATTCCTCCAATGTTGGAAGTGGCTTTGGATCATCATGTCCTTAAAATTTCTTCTGCGTCTATAGCCAAATGTATTTTCTGGAATTAGTCCACACACGATCTCATCAGATTTGAGCATGTGTCAATGTAGGGCTACAATCTTTTTAACTATATAGGACTGTAAAGATTATGTTGTTATAATACAGATTGCTGATGCATTATGTTTGGTTTTAGGGTTTAGTAACTATGATCTATTTTTCCCAATTGCTTTTAGGGAGGCTGTTCTCAGAGATTTCTCAACATATGCTCTTTTTAGTAGTCTAATTTTGAGGTCATCAGCCTCCTTCTTAAATGTCTTCCAAATGGAGCAATTTTTTTACTATTTCTCAAGGACCATGGTAGCGGTTAACTTTAAGCGCCATCAGGTCCATAAGGACCACCATGGTCATAGCTTAGTATACCATGGGGGTCCATTGGAACCTCCATGGTATAAGGGTTAATATTAGGTCCCATGGGGGTTCATAAACATCCACTTGGTGTAGTGATTACTTTTGTTTGTCACGAGGGTCCATGAGGATTCCCATGGTCATAGTTTATTATATCATGAGAGTCTGCAGGGACTCTCATTGTATAGGGATTAATATTAGGTACCAAGTGGGTATATAATTACTCCACGGGTAACGAGTTATATTTAGGTACCATGGTTATTCTTTAGTTGGGGAAATCCCAGGGCTCATACAATGTAGTGGGTATTAAGGAGCAATCCTGAGGGATACCAGGGCTAATAGGATGATATCAGATATTGAAGTATAGTTTCAAGGGATACCCTGGATCATAGGGGGTAGCTAGTATTGAGAGTGGATCCTGAAGGATCCCCTGGCTCATATGCAGGAGGCTGAAGGGACAAGGGGTGAAGGTGGAGGGAGGCTGAAGAGGCATGAGGTTGATGGGGAACCAAAGGGCATGGGGTGGATCGGGGCTGACAGGGCATGGGGTGGGGTGGAGGGAGGGTAAAGGGGCACGAGTGGAAAGGGGCTGAAGGGGCCTGGGGTGGATGGAGGCTGAATGGGCATAGACTGGGGTGAATGGAGCCTGAAGGGGCATGGGGTGGAGGGAGGCTGAAGGGGCCTAGGGTGGAGGGAGGCTGAAGGGGCATGGGCTATGGTGGAGAGAGCCTGAAGGGGCATGAAGAGGAGGGAGGCTGAAGGGGCATGGACTAAGGGGGAAGGGAGCCTGAAGGGGCATGGGGTGGAGGGGGCATGTATTTGTTTTTATAAATGTGTATATATATATATATATATATATATATATATATGTATATATTTATAATCTAGTTATAATCTAACAGATATATATATATATATATATATATATATATATATATATACATATATATACTAGCGACTTGCCCGTCAAAAAATGACTGTAAATAAAATTGTAAGGCTGTGAATGCCTCTCCTGTCGTGTACTTTTTGTCCTCTGAGCACCTTCATGAGTCCTGATAAAGAGAGATATATATTTCTATGTATATGTAGTTAAGTAATAATTAATGATTTATTCAATAAATTAATATACTTTAATTATTTCTAATTCATATAGGCAGCGATCAATAGGCTGAAGAGCTAACAATCTGTTTGTATTTTCCGACAGCATAGAATAAACAGTTTGAGTGTTGCTGCCCTGATGATAAAGTGTAATGAATGTTCCAAGTGTGCATTATAAATAGGCTGCGTGCGCGAGGTAAAGCGTTGGTTTATTGTGTAAAGCGGAATTGTATATTCGTAATGTTATTAATGTGTTACGCGGCTCGTGAGCATGTCCCGGCTTTTGTAAAAGTGTATGTTGTATGTTGTAGTTAGACGTGTAAAGTGCTACGCATTTGGCAGTGTTTTGCGCAGTCCGAGGTCATGTAGCCTCGTTTTCATTTTTTTTCGGCAGCCATTTTTTTACTTGCTTAAGCGATTTTCGAGTGCCAAAAATCGTCTAAATCGAGTTAAATTCACGATCCACCTCACTCCCAGACGTCCTGGCTGTGCCACCTGCTGTCTGTAATGTTTTTGTATTTTTTTTGGGTGCATTTAATGTGTTTTTATTGTTTTTTGTTTTTGTAATTCGGCTGTTAATCTCGTAATTTTTTGCATCGCGTATAATTTTTTTCTTCACAAGGCTCTCATTGGCTAACTGCTATGGGTTAACGCTCGCGTCGCTGCGCAAGGCTCGCAGCAATGAGCACCTTTGGCCCTCATCGGCTAAATGCTATGCGTTAACAGCGCTTATCGCCTAAGTTGTACGCACCACGCAAACCGTGACGACGTCTCGTAGTTAGACAATTATAATATGTGATATATATATATATATATATATATATATATATATACAGTACATTTAAAATCTATATGGCATATGTACATTTATAATTACAATATATAAAATCTATATATATTTAACTATATATATATATATATATATATGTTTATATGTATACATTTATATAATATACTGTATACTCACAATCTATTTTTATTTATAATCTAGTTATAATCTAATCACATATATAGTTGTAAGCAAGCGAGTTGTTGCTAACGCTTGCGGCCTAGCGAAGCAAGGGGTCGCATTTGCGGTGGTAGAGCATCCCACGTCCCCGCAAATAGCGGATCCTCGCGAAGCGAGGGGCCGCATTTGTGGTGGTGGAGCATCCCACGTTGGCTGTGTTTGTCCGCAAATGCAGACCCTCGCGAAGCTAGGGGCCGCATTTGCAGTGGTGGAAGGTCTAACGTCGGCTGTGTTGTGTTAACACACACGCACGACTTAGAAAAAAAACAACTGCGTCCCTCGCAAATAAAATACGGCCGCCTCGCAACAAAATACGGCCGCGAAACGACCCATTCCCAACAAGCAAAACTGGATTTCTACTCAGGTGATGAACGGAGTGACTGGATAGTTAACTGCTGCTGTTACTTGAGAAGGGAATTGTTTCCTAATTTCCTACTTTACATTGTGCAAATTACAACTGATAGGTAAGCTATAATACATTACATTTTATTAGCAAGACAGGACAAAAAAACAACAACTTTAACTATGAAAATGTGATTTATGTATAGTGACATCTGACACGCACATTTATGTGTGTAGGCCCTAAAACAAACTACTGTTAATTCAAACTAATGAAAGAAGTATATTTAAATGACATTAATTTATTGCAATGCAATATATAACCTTGGATTGTAAGTTTGCGAGTTTTCAATCTTGTGTCAGTGCCTTGGAAACAAGCTCTATGTACATTTGATTTTATGCTCAAAAACAGGGCCCTCCATTCTTTACAAGGTGTTTAATTTGTTTTCTGCTATGTACTCAACCCCTGTACAGCGCTACGGAATATGTTGGCGCGATATAAATAAAGATAATAATAATAATAATAATAACCTAAAGCTCAATCTTTCTCCTTTTTTTTACTATTCAAACAGACTCTGCATCAACAGCGTCACTCAAGAATTTGCACCGTGCATTGTGAACCAGATTCCCTTTTAAAGAACACAAAGAAAGAAGAAGAGGTAAGATAGAAAAATACATTATATGCTGAAAAAGACCATGCTTTGCTAAATCAAAAAGAAGAAATATACAATTAACCATTTCACGTTCTTTTTCAAACAGACACTACAAGAAGACCGGCGGATTAAGATTGGCAGGAGGGGACCCTCTGTCATTCGGACAAGAACAACACTTCAATCAAGGTAAAGTATAACAAGTAGAAAAAATAAAGGAACTCTATATGTTTAATGGCCGTCAATATAACAAATGTAGCAACCAAAAAGTGGTGAACACAAAATAGGATAATGCTAAAAACATTGCCATAAGATCCAAAATAGAAAAAAACATTCATTTAAACAAACATTTAACCTTCATAAAAAAGACTAATTAAGCAAATAAAGTATGCAACATATGGTAGACACAAAACAGGATTGTACCAAAAATCACACAAACAAGTAGCAAAGTAAATTAATATTCTTCTTTAATGTTTAAGAACCTATAAGCCTTACAAAGAAGCCTAAATAAGCTTACCAAAAGTGGTGGACACAAAATAGGATAATGCTAAAAACATAGCCATCATATCCAAAATAGGAAAAACATTCATTTTCAATGTACAACAACATTTAATCCTCATAAAAAAGACTTATTAAGCAAATAAAGTATGCAACATATGAGGGACACAAAACAGAATTGTACCAAAAATCACACAAACACATAGAAAAGTAAATTAATATTCTTCTTTAATGTTTAATAATCTATAAGCCTTACAAAGATGCCTAAATAAGCATACCAAAAGTGGTGGACACAAAATAAGATAACGCTAAAAACATAGCCATCATATCAAAATTGGAAAAACATTTAACCTTTATAAAAAAAGATTAATTAAGCAAATAAAGTATGCAACATATGGTAGACACAAAATAGGATTGTACCAAAAATCACACAAACACATAGCAAAGTAAATTAATATTCCTATTTACTGTTTAAGAAGCTATAAGCCTTACAAAGAAGTCTAAATTAGCATAGCAAAAGTGGTGGACATAAAACAGGATAATGCTAAAAACATTGCAATCATATCTAAAATAAGAAAAAAATAATAATTAGAGTATAAAAAAAGGATAACTAGAATATACAAATACAATTAAAGTATTTTTAAAAGGTTGCACAAAAACAGCATAGCAGAAAAATTCACCATAACAGATACAATAGACCAAAAAAATGGAATATGTTAATCATTAGAAATAAATTCAAATCAAATAAATTTATAATTTTTCTTTTACAACAGACACTGCGTGAAGATCATCGGACGAAGACTTTCCAAACATACACATCTCATTGCCGTCATTTTTTGATGGGCAAGTCGCTAGTAGATATAGATTTACTAGCGACTTGCCCGACAAAAATGACGGCAAGAACATTTTAAGGCTGGGAATGCTGTTTGCCACACAATGTGAGACTCTGCCCTCTCTGAGCACCTTCCGCGGTCATCGCATTAATGAGTATAGTATAATATAAATTTTGTATGTGCTGGTACACTTTGAATAACTTCCTGAAACCTTTATAAACCATTTTTTTTATTACATTTATATTTACCGTATATACTCGAATATAAGCCGACCCGAGTATAAGCCGAGGCACCTATTTTACCACAAAATACTGGGAAAAATGAGTGACTTGAGTAGAAGCAGAGGGTGGGAAATGTGCTGCCGCCTGTGTCCCTCTTGTGCCCCCCTCTTGTGTGCTCCTTTCTTGTGTCTCCCTCTCTCTCCCCTGTGTCTCTTCTCCCCTCTACCTCCCCTGTGTCTCTTCCCCCCTTTCCCTTCCCTGTGTCTCTTCCCCCCACTCTCTCTTACCTGTGCCTCTTCCCCCCCTCCCTTATTTCCCTCCTCAACCCCCCTCCTCATCCTCCCTCCTCATTCTCAACCCCCCTCCTCATCCTCAACCCCCTCATCTTCAACCCCCCATCCTCATCCTCAACCCACCCTCCTCATCCTAAACCACCCTCCTCAGCCCCCCTCCTCAACCCCCCTCCACATCCTCAACCTCCATCCTCATCCTCCCTTCTCATCCTCGACCTCCCTCCTCATCCTCCCTCCTCATCCTCAATCTCCCTCCTCATCCTCAACCCCCCTCCTCAACCTCCCTCCTCAACCCCCTCCTCAACCTCAACCCCCCCATCCTCATCCTCAACCCCCATGCTCAACCCTCTCCTCATTCTAAACCCCCTCCTCAACCCCCTTCCTTAACCTCAACCCCCCCATCCTCAATCCCCCCTCCTCAACCCCCCATCCTCAACCCCCCTCCTCATCCTAAACCCCCCTCTTCAACCTCCCTCCTCAACCTCTCTCCTCAGCCCCCCTCCAAAACCTCTCTCCTCAGCCCCCCTCCTTCCCTAAACCCACCCCATCCTCATCCTGAACCCTCCCCATCCTCATCCTGACCCCCCCCAATCCTCATCCTAACCCCCCCATCCTCATCCTAAACCCCCCATCCTCATCCTAAAACCCCCTCCTCACTTTACACCTCCTCATCCTAAACCCACCTCCTCCCTTCAACCCCTTTAAATACCTCTCCCTTTGCCCTCACTTACCTCAATCTGCAGCTTCTCCTCCGCTTCTCCACGCTCCTTGCTGCGTCTTCACCCGGCCAATGTTAATGACGTGGCGCGCATGTGACGTCACGTCATTAGCATATGCCGAGTCCCGACGCAGGAAGGAGCTTGGAGAGCGAAGGAGCAGATGGAGGTAAGTGAGGGGAAAGGGAGAGGGGGAGGTATTTAGAGGGTAAAGTGAGGAGGGGGGTTTAGAATGAGGAGAGGGGTTTAGAATGAGGAGGGTGAAGGAAAGAGACACTGGGGAGGGTTAGAGAGACACGGGGGAGGGTTAGAGAGGCACGGGGAGAGGGTTAGAGAGACACGGGGGGGTTAGAGAGACACGGGGGGAGAGTAACTCGAGTATAAGCCGAGGGGGCCCTTTTCAGCCTTAAAAAAAAGGGCTGAAAAACTTGGTTTATACTCGAGTATATACGGTATATATATTTTTTTTCTCTGAAACAACATGAACATTTTTTTTTTTACATGAAATATTTTATTATTATTTTTAACAATGTAATTCAAATGTTAAAAACCCAAAAAAAATTCTAACATTTTTTTTCCAGTCAAACAATAATGAATCATCAATGTTTGTAAGACATGAAACATTTTATTATTCTTAACATACATGATTATATTACTAATGTATTAAAAATGGATAAATTACTTAAATCTTTCTAATTTCGCAATTTTATTAAATCTCATTTCTATACATTTTTATTTTAGGAACTGATGAACAATATGTTGCTTTTAATTTTTTTTATGTATTTTTACCACTATACATGTATCTTGTGCTAAGCAAACATTTTTGAACATGTCATGTAGCATCCCATGTTTTTATACAATGACCTAACAAAAACTTTAAAATGTAAACCAATACAAAAATCTAATTTACACATCTCTAAATTTCTATAAACCACCAATCTATTACAAACTAATTTTGAATTAAAATATTTACACAATTATAGTATCTATATATACAGTCTATTGGAGCGGTTCCTAAAGCGGTCCTCAAGTGTCACTATGCAGGTAGTAATTTAAATGTAACACTGTGTTCACATAGTTGATGCACCTATTAATGAACATTCAATATAGGTATAATTTCCTCACCTTTGTTTACATATTATTCCATTTAAATCCTGAAGTGTATGTTGATGGTTGAGGACGGTTTTGTGAAGCACTTTTGTATTGTCACCTTTTTGTTATAAACTTACAACACCTCATAATATACAACGTTTTTTGTAAATACTCTACCATCACCTAATAGATCACCTTGACTGTCATTTTTTTTAGGCAAACTTTAGGCAAATGCCATTATAATGTAAATTTGTCTCCTTTGAAGGACAAAAAGCAAGCTACTCTCACTTGGAGCTATATCAATTCTTGGTGTAAAAACTTGTTTTCCTTTATGGATACCATTCAGAATTTCAGCATGTATGAAATGCTCTCTTAAATCCAGAACAATTAATCTGGTTCCATTACAAAGTCCTTTTTTTGGGTTCATATTTTGGAGTAACATGAAAATAGCTCCTTTTTTAAGTTGCAAATTATGTTGTGGCATTCCAGATGGAGTTAATAAATTGATAAATTCATTTGTGAAGTTTGCTTCACTCTGTTTGTCATCAGCAAGAACAGAATCTGCACTGTAATCATTTTTGTGTGGCATCTATTAATTTTAAAATTTCATTATTTAGATGCTATGCTTCTTTATTTTTTTATGTTAATATGCCTTTTTGGAATATAGCTGATATGAGTTAATCTTTGCAAATCATTTCAGTTGGAATTTCAACCGTATCAGGTAAATTACTTATTACCTCAGTTTTCCTTTCGCCAATTTTAATTACCCAATCATTAAATTCATTTTGGCCTTCTGATCTCATATTTTTTCTCCAAATTATAGTTTCCACAGTGGACTTGCCTTTATACATGTTTCCACAATGTCTGTCTGATTTCCATGAACAACTACAGGTAATGTTTGTCTAAAATCGCCACCTAACAGCATCACCTTTCCACCAAATGGTAAATCATTAGCCATGACTTCATTAGATTTTTTGCTTGTATTGATGACATTCTAATATCTGACACTGATTTTTCCAAGATGGGAACTGACAGTTTAAATCCACTATGTACCGTTCTACCACCTTTTAACAAAAGTGCAGCAATTCCAGTTGTTGCAAAGGGAAGTACCATTTCACCTTTACGTCTAATTAAACTCATCAATGAATTATATGGGTACGTTTTTCTAGATCCTCTCGGTCCACCTAGATAGAAATATCGCTCCTTGAGCATTTCATCATCTAGTGCTTGTTGTAAAACTGTAAATGCTTCCAATTGCAAAATATTTAAAGTGGCTATTAGTTCTTCTGCTTTTTGTTTTTCTAGATCAGCGTCTAAGTTTATTTCATCTATCATTCCTGATTAAGGGCGGATTAATAGTTGCACAACTTTATCCATGACATAGAAAGACTTGTTGAATTTCCATTAATGCTTTTAATTCTGCAATAGACTCCTTGTATCGTTTTTTAATAGTCTTCACACATATATATTTTAAATGTTTCCCACAAAGCTAATGCATTTGGTACATTACAAAAGATGCAAATAAAAGCAAACTATTCTCTCAATTGGCGTGGCATTTGACATAATGCTGCTTCTTCTAGACATCTCTCACATTCTGTATCATGAGCAAGGAAGTTTCTATGTCGTGCAGCTAATTGAAATATATCATAAACTATGACATTAACAGTTCTCAAGTGTTCAAAACTCTGTGCACCAGGAACATTTAAAAGCAGTAACCATAAGCAGAAACGTTCAATGTCTCTTGGACTTACAGTGTACATTCTTGGAATTATTTTATTTCCGTTCCTTTTTAGTTTTCACCATAGTCCATTAACGAAAACATAGTGATATGGAATCTCACTGTATAAGAATTCCCTAGCATCACTGTCTTTAAAATTAAAATTCAACCAAGCAGTAAGTGTAGTTTTCCAATGTTTATTTTGTTCCACTGCATTTTCTTCATTTCCAGCCTGAAAATAAACTAAGTTTTTTTGTGGCAAATGTACTACTAGGATACTGCATGTGATTGATCATGCATTTCAAATTTCAGCAGACACCACATTGCTTCTGGCGCACTGACATAGCGAGCATCTACATGAGATGCAAGTTCATCATGTATAAGTTCATTTTCTTAATTTTGACCACTTTTCACCACAACCGTTGCTGCATCATATCCTTTGTAAATATATTTGTATACATATTTAATTGATTTTATAGAAGTGCAAGCTTCCATATTTATGTGTGCATTGTACTTCATAAACAATTGTGGATTATATGGGACAACAGATCTGTTATCTACATTTTTGCCATGAATTTTAGTCTTTTGACCTTCTCTTCTACGATACAATGGATAGCCATCACAATTAGCAAAAGTTTTGTCTCTAAATTCTTTTTGTAATTCTTTTGTGCATTTTTTATTTTCCATACATGGTGACTGTGGATTTATATTTCCACAGGGTCTATGAATCATGCAATGTGTTACAGTTTCAAATAGTCTTGCATACTTCCTATGGTATAAACATAAGCCACACACTTTCCAAATAAATTGGGGATGGTTATGTCATGAATTAATGCTGTTAGTTTTATTGTGAAAACTCTAGCCACTAAATCAGGTCTATCAGAAGCAGTTTGTCCATTTAGCAAATTATCAAGAATTTCTGGCCATTGTGGATTACATGTAAACGTAATAAATACATCTGGTTTCCCAAATTTAGGTACAATAGCCATAGCATCATTGTACCTTTCTTTCATATTTCTAGGAGATCCTTGGAAAGAAAATGGCAAAATGATGGCTCCTCTAGCTGGAATATCTCTATTTGTAGCGACTTGAGCTAAATAATCCATAAATACAGAAGACTGTTCCACACATAATTTATTTTGTTGATATTTTATGAAATTTAAATTCTTTGCTTCTACCTGCCGATATGAATCAATGATCCATTGTTGTGTCAGTTTTCCACCACATGAAATTGGATTAAATACATCTCTAATTGCAGTTTGTGCAACTTCAAACTCAAGCATGGAAATATTACTTCTGACACGTACTTTAGTATTTGGATAATTGTCAAGTATTAATTTGGGTTGCCATCCTGCTTCACCATTGGGATAAAAAATTGCATACATCATTGGATCCAAATTAGTACTTAAGATACTTATGTATATGAAAGGTTGCTCCTTATTTCTGGGATATATTCTGACATCCCTCTGAAACTGTGATTCTCCCTCGTCATTTAAAAAAAAAACATTGCAACCACATTAGATGTAGGTAAGTTATAACGGCGTTTATCAGAATGGCGATCTATTTTAAGAACCATATTGACTCTAGGGATTGGCAACTGATTTTGTTCTGCATGAATGCGTTATTCTTTTTCTACTTCTGACAATTTTTTGTATGCTTGAGTGTATGGGTTGTTGTCCATAATTTTATCAAGCTCTTGAAAAACAATGGGTAAGCAGTTTTTATTTTCTGAAAGCTGCATACGTTGTTCAACAGCTTCCATTGTATCTAGGACATATAGTTGAGCAAATTTTCTTTGCTCCCCTTCTTCTGGATGTAAATGTGAAGTATGGTGGTAAATGTGTCCTTGTACTTTAAAGCAGTAAGGGCCATGTCCAGCAACATTTCCAGCTAATGTTAAACCCATAGATGCAAATGAAATGGCACTATTATATGAGTGTATTTTTTTTTCAATTATTGTAATTTGGAAAATTGGGGTCACTCATAATACCTTGTAAATATGTGGGGAATTTTTGTCTTTGTGGAAGTCTTACCTTTCCGTTTTCACAGCAATTTATGAACTCCCCATCTCTCGGTCTTTCCTGCTTGAAATTATAAGCCCCACAAAACTGACAGACAACGTTCATCATACCACAATTATGAACCTCTAATGTTAACAATTTTAATAATGGACTATCCTGAGAAGACATATCAATATTACTCTGTAAATCAACAATACTATCGTTACCAGATAGTTCAGATGCATTTTTGTTTCTTAGTTGCTTTTTTTTTCCTATTTAAATTGTTATTGTTTTTAGAAACAGACAACCAAAACAAAATACATACAGTAAAACAATACTTACATCTATATCATACACAGTCACCCACCTACATACCCCCCACCCACCCCTTTGCAATATTCTCATTATTTGCAGAAGGAGGCAATACCCAAAACCTATTATATAATTAAAGTACCATCACTAAAGGCAACAAAAAAAAAATATATATATATATCTATTAACATAAAGGCCCGGCAAACATTTCTTCGTCCCATCTTGCCCATTTCTTAACCACTGATAATCTTAACTTGGAATCAAAACTTAAATATTGCATTTCATACTGTTTATTCCTTTCTATAGTACTACAAATCTCATTCCATTTAGGCAATTCCCCACTTCTCCATCTCCGTACAATCCACCATTTAATTACCATGAGAACCTGCACCACTATCCCTAGTGTTTCTCTACACCATTCCCTTGGAAAAATATGTAATAGAAAAGCTTCTGGGATTAAGGTAACTTCCTTGCATCCCATACCCACCAACTTGGTGACACACCTTTCCCAAAGCCCTTTGATCTTAGCACATTTCCACCACATGTGGCTTTGGGTGCCTATTTCCGAGCACCCTCTCCAACACAGCTCACTTTATTTGCTTGGATCTATTTTAGACAGAAGCTCTGGAACTATGTACCATTTTTGTGTAATTTTAAAGTGGATTTCTCTGTAAGTTGTACAAATCAAGTTATCTTTTGTTAGCTGATACGCTTTTCCCCAATCCTCCAGATTTTTCTGAATTCTAAAATCAGTTTCCCAGCTTTCCATGGCTACAGATTTTCCAGAACTTCTGTACTCATCTAAAATGTTTAAGCATTTCGACACTGAACTCTTATTACTTGTACTTAATGACAAGAATTTTTCGAGAAGTGTCAAATCCCTGACTGATCTTACATCAAAACCTTCTTTTGTTAATGTTTTCTTAAGGGTCAGAAATTGCAGCCACATTGATAGTGGGACCTGTCACAACCTACAATGATGATGGAGTATAGAGGATCCTAGTCCTCTTATCTCCTGTAGGTTTTAGACCTAAGATTTGGGTGACTCAGACCAATGGACCTTCTTTGCGGATGCAAGAGCATAAGTCCCAGCTTAAGGTAGTGTGCGCTGGGAACCCTGGAAGGAAGTCAGAAACGATCTCCTCTGCCAGCATATGCCCTTGGGTCAATAAAACACCTGCACACAAAGTCTTGATGAAAATTATGAACCATGTTTATTTTAGAACAGCATATTTAACCACATCACACAAGAATGGGGGAAGTGGCTACCGTTAGCCAGCCCCAAATGACGTCTGGCCAATCATGAAGGGGAACTGTGCGTGAACCAATAGTCCCCTCACAGGTCTGCCCACTAGGCGAGGCCAACTAATTAATTTGGGCTTTGAATGTCCAGGGGAAAGCATGTATTTTACTCTCCTGTGCCCATGCTATGAAAGCTGAGAAGCCTTCAGGCCATCCCATTGTTTCTGGGCGCCTGCCTGTCTGCTCTCCAGCTGTGAGCTTCCCATTGTTAGTTCTATGCTGGATACTTAGCTAATGGGATTAACAGGCCTTTGGGAACAAAGGAGGCTTGCCTGTATTCAACGGCTTCCCCTCTACAATATAATAACCTACTAATATAATACCATACATTCATATTTACAAATACCACACACAATGTTTCACACACATACAACCAACACATCCCACCAGCTCCCTCACATGACACCCATTACAATGAGCCTAAACATGGAAGGGATGGGGATATGCTAAGGGGTAAACTTATAATACTTTATCCCCTAGACCACAAAATAACAATATAACCTTAACAAGTTGGCCCCAAACCTTTTGTTCTTCCACATGGCAACAGCATGTGGAAGATAACCCAGCCCAAAATGGCCACTGCTGCCAGTCACAAAATGGCCCCAGCATAGTTCACACCAAATCCAATATGGCCACTGGCTGATTCATGACAATCCTTCCCCAAGCGGGCGGAGAACATCCAAGATTTTCCCAGCTACGCTGATAGTCATGAATCTGCTGGTTTGGCCCGGCCTGCTGCATGCTAGGCAAGTTCATGTCGGTGCGCACACAGTCCCAAGGTGCAGAGTAAAGACCTCCCCCAGCCCTTGGCCTTGCTAGCACTGTATAGAGCAAATTGCTCCTCCCATGCAACCCCCACCCAAAACAGTCCAGGATCCCATCTCTCTGTTTTTGGCAGCAGCATGGAAGTCTCTGGGGACACAGTGGGTTGCACCCATACATTCTTCTGAGGCAAAACGATATTTTTGGGAGCCCATAAAACAACCCCTGTCCCATAGCAACCCCTTTCCCTCCAGCCAGTCCCCACAGCTGGGCTGGGGTCTCTAAAACAGTCTCTGGGCCTATGGGATTGCAAGGGGGCAGTCCAGTACTTCCCTCAGCAAAATCATTATTGTTGGTAGCCCAATAACACAATAACTGCAGTAAAGTACATACCGGTCTGCGCTTGACTCCAGCGTCCCTGATGGAGTCCGGACTTGGATGCTCTGTTTGCTCTGGCTCCTGGAGATCTGTATCTTTGGACAGACCCTCCTGGTTTTCTTCCCCTTGGTCTGTCTGTGTTGCAGCCTGGAGAACTATGCTGTTTCCACCCAGGCTGTGCTTTGGGGCCCTCAGCTGACCCTCTTCTTCTATGGCCTTTTGCTTGGTACCCTTATCCCAGTCCTCCAGGTTTAACTGGGCCTTTGGAGCAGTGTCTGTTCCAGTGGGCCTCTGGACATTGGTTATCCAGGGTATCTCCCCACTTGGTTCACCCTCTACTATGGTGCCACACTGCACCCACGGCTCCTTTGCCAAGGCTGGCAAGCTTGCTGCCCCTGTCGGGCTCTTGGTGCCCCTGGCACTCTCTTGGTGCCCCTGGCACTCTTGCTGTGTGAGGCCTGGTTCCCTGTAGCTAAAAACCAGTTCCTTTCCCTCGCCACAGTCCATTACATAGCCCACCTGGGTTCGGTGCTTCCCTAGCACCTTTTGTAGCAACTCTCCTGGGGTGTCAGGGTACAGATTTTGGTTATCTGTTGTAGGCTGGGGAATCTTATCCTTCCCACCCAACCTGACCTCTACGGCCTTTTCCCCAGAGTGCATTACATAGCCCTCCCCACAGTCTCTTGGGTGGCTATCCTGAGCCCCTGGCTCCATTAGCAGTTCTGGCCCATACACATTGCCTAGAACTTCTGAGGGCAGACTTCGTTCATCTGGCCCTACCTGTTGAGCAGTTACTGGGGTTTCTGCCAGGATTTGTGCTGGAAGGTAGTCCTCAGGTGAGACCTGTTTGGAGAAACTGTGCTCTGCTAGCATTTCCTCTGGGATTAAGTCCCTTGGGGTATCAGGGGACAAACATGGGTTATCTGACCCCACCCAGGGAAAATTCCCCTGGGTCTCTGGCTCTTGGAGCTGGTGATTTGGTCCCAAGCTGACTTTACCATCCCTTCTAGGCTCTGACACAGTCTCTATATTTTTTAAAGGAACGCATTCTCCATCACTCTGTTCTCCCCAGACCCCTTGCACACAATCACTTCGGTACATACCATCTGTGTTGTAACGATCTGGCGACCAGTCCTCTTGACTGGGTTGTTCCCCTCTTGATGGGCAAAATGTCTCCCCATAGATCTCGTCCCACAACTCAAAATACTCCTCCTCCAGCTGCAGTTCCTGCTCAATCAGGTGTACCATTAAATTAGCCTCCATGGACCACGACAGCGTTCCACAAACAAGTTGTTGTGCCTTTTAAAGGTTCCTATGCCCCCTTCAGGATCACCATACACAATGTCTTGGAGGCCAGAATCTATCTCCAAGCGGAAATCAAACTCCTCTCCAGGGCCACCAACTATTCTGGCGTGAAAAACGTGATATTGGTTCTCCAAGGCAACCTCTTTTCTTACTAGTACTTCCAGCCAGCCCATTAGCTCATCGTCCTGCCACAGATTCAGAATCGCCATCCATTTCTCTAGACGCAGTGTCTCTCTGTAGCCAAGTATTTGCTGAGCTGGAGTTCTCGCTCCATTGCGCTCCTGTCAGATCCTCTGGCAATACTGGTCTAGTACGTTGGACACCTCTTGTGCGGTCATCTTGCTGGGGTATAAGTGCCTGGCTGCTTTAAACCGTCTTGTTGCTTCTTTGGTGATATCCGTCTGTTCCATTCTTGGTCTTTCTGTAGAGTCGTCCCACCTCTGCCAGCCAATTGTCACAACCTACAATGATGATGGAGTATAGAGGATCCTAGTCCTCTTATCTCCTGTAGGTTTTAGACCTAAGATTTGGGTGACTCAGACCAATGGACCTTCTTTGCGGATGCAAGAGCATAAGTCCCAGCTTAAGGTAGTGTGCGCTGGGAACCCTGGAAGGAAGTCAGAAACGATCTCCTCTGCCAGCATATGCCCTTGGGTCAATAATACACCTGCACACAAAGTCTTGATGAAAATTATGAACCATGTTTTATTTTAGAACAGCATATTTAACCACATCACACAAGAATGGGGGAAGTGGCTACCGTTAGCCAGCCCCAAATGACATCTGGCCAATCATGAAGGGGAACTGTGCGTGAACCAATAGTCCCCTCCCAGGTCCGCCCACTAGGCGAGGCCAACTAATTAATTTGGTCTTTGAATGTCCAGGGGAAAGCATGTATTTTACTCTCCTGTGCCCATGCTATGAAAGCTGAGAAGCCTTCAGGCCATCCCATTGTTTCTGGGCGCCTGCCTGTCTGCTTTCCAGCTGTGAGCTTCCCATTGTTAGTTCTATGCTGGATACTTAGTTAATGGGATTAACAGGCCTTTGGGAACAAAGGAGGCTTGCCTGTATTCAACGGCTTCCCCTCTACAATATAATAACCTACTAATATAATACCATACATTCATATTTACAAATACCACACACAATGTTTTACACACATACAACCAACACATCCCACCAGCTCCCTCACATGACACCCATTACAATGAGCCTAAACATGGAAGGGATGGGGATATGCTAAGGGGTAAACTTATAATACTTTATCCCCTAGACCACAAAATAACAATATAACCTTAACAAGTGGGCCCCAAACCTTTTGTTCTTCCACATGGCAACAGCATGTGGAAGATAACCCAGCCCAAAATGGCCACTGCTGCCAGTCACAAAATGGCCCCAGCATAGTTCACACCAAATCCAATATGGCCACTGGCTGATTCATGACAGGACCTCTTTCACTCTCCTCAGTTCCTCAAATTTAATAAAGCCCTCATTTCTGATTAAATCCTTAATTTTATCAATAACCCTTTTCCCCCACTCTACCTTATCTATTTCGGGGTGTATATCATAAATTACTTCCAATGGTGTTAATGGAGATGGAAAAGGGAGCAACTTCAATTTTGAGTTCATTTTGAGCCAACTAGCCCAACGATGTTTCCCTATTCTGAACTCTATCTGAGTCTTAAAGTTGGACGATTTCTTATGCCATAGAGCTTGCTGCAGAACTATTTTGGGGCTTAAGGCTTCTTCTAACTGGACAAACTTCGGTCCTTCCACTCCTTCTGTCCATCTCAGAAAGTGGAACAATTGTATAGCCTCTGCATACTTCCAGAGGTTGATTGCCCCTAACCCACCTTCTATATACTTTTTATTTACTTGGTCTTTACTGACTCTAACCCTATTTCCTTTATATATAAAATGATCTACCACTTTCTGAAATTTAGTAATACTTCCTCTGGATATAAATAGAGGGATTGCTCTTAAAACATAAGTAAGTTTCGGTAGAATGAACATCTTAACACTTACGATTCTGCCTGACCAGGTTAGGTTTAGCCTCTCCCATGACTTGAGTAGTTTGCACACTGAAACAAAAGTTATTTCCAAGTTATTCTTTAACATGGTAGCAACACACGGAGTCAACTCTATTCCCAAATGTTCTAGTTTATTCTGCTCCCATCTAAATGGAAATTTCTCTCGTAACAAGGTTTTAGTTTCTAACTTCACATTTAACCAGATAACCTTTGATTTGGAAGAATTAATTTTATAATATGATAGGCAACCAAAGGTTTTTAACTCCTTCATGAGGAACACCAATGATTCTGGTGGCTCTGATAAAACTACAACTGCATCATCTGCGAATAGAGTGATCTTCGATTCTATAGCTCCACATATGATTCCTCTTATCCTATCATTCTTCCTTATCATTTGAGCCAGCACTTCTAAACACAAGTTGAAGATCATTGGGGATAGCGGGCATCCTTGTCTCGTCCCATTGCTAATCTCGAACGATTCCGACTGAAAGTCTATACCTTTTATGAAGGCTGAAGGGTTAGAGTATAGCGCCATAATCGCTCTTGACCCGAATTTGCCCAATCCGATTTCTTCTAGGGTACACTTGATAAACTCCCAGTTGAGCCTATCGAAGGCTTTTTCCGCATCTAACCCTACTGCCACCAACAGGATTTTATTATCTTTAGAGTGTGCCAATATATCAATAAGCTTTCGCAGGTTATCTGTCCCTTGTCGGCCTTTAACAAAACCTGTTTGATCTGACTCAATTAACTGGTCTAAAAGAGGATTTAATCTTTGTGCTAGTATCTTTGAATATATTTTGATATCGATGTTAAGTAAAGAGATGGGCCTGTAGTTAGCACAATTTGCCAGATCTTTTCCCTGCTTCGGTATCATAATTATTGCTGCTTCTAATGTCTCCTTGGGAGCCCATCCTGAGTCTTTAATTTTGTTAAATACTTTTACCAGATGAGCCCCCAATTCTGGTAAGAATTGTTTGTAATACAGTATCGGGAACCCATCTGGTCCTGGGGATTTTTGGACATCTAAACCTACACACAGTTCTCGATTTCCTCCAATAATATCTTCCCATTTAGTAGTTCCTTTTGCTCGTTGGAATTTTTTTTTAGATTCAACTTTTTAAACAAATCCTGTATTTGCCCTTTATCAGGTTTAACCCACCCTGGTTTATTTTCCAGATTATATAAGGTGCTATAGTACTCCGCCGCAATTCTACCTATTTCAATAGGATCCTTTTTCATAATTCCTTTGGAATCGAGAAATTTCACTATCCTTTTGTTGCTCCGCTTTTTCCCAATAAGGTCCACTAGTGATTTATCTGCTTTATTGCCTAGATGATAATTTTTATTTTTAGCTCCCTTAACTTCTTATCTATTTGACTTTGTAAGATCATATTTATCTGTGCTTGTATCTTATAGGTCTGTTCCGTCAACATGTTATCCTGGCATTTTTTGTTGGCCCTCCTCTTCTTAATCATTCTTGTTTTCAAAATACCCCTCATATACGCTTTATGCGCATTCCAAATACTTAAATCTGAGGTTATAGAGCCACTGTTAACTCTAAAAAAACTCTTCAATTACTTCCTTAATTTCTTTTTTTTCTTCTGTTGTATAAAATACTTCTGAGTTAATATTTTCTCTTTTTTTTCCATTGCTAGTCCCCCTGACCTTGCAGTACTTTTTTTTACCAAGGCATGGTCTGACCATGATATAACCCCTACCTCCACATCATCCACTTCTCTCCATGTCTCTATGTCAACCAGTATGAAATCAATCCTTGTGTATAGACTATGTCTCGGAGAATAATAAGTATAAGTAACCTCAAGTTGCTTTTTGAGGTTTGGATGTTACTTTTCGTGTGCTTTTCTTTTCCTTGCAAGCCTCTCCAGTTCTTTTTCTCATTGAATTTTCTGTTCCTACGGCGTCTGTCGATCTTTCCATCTTTGGACTCGTTCTCTTGTTAGACGTCTTTTCTGTTCCGCGTTGTTTTCATTATCCACCATAGTAATCTGTAAATATTAGAGGGTTAGGTTTATGGGGTTAGGGGTAGGGGTTTAGGGTCAAAACTTATGGTTATAGAGTTAGGGTGCATCGCAAACAAAACAGGATAAGTCCTTTTTGCTTACATTAATTTTAATTTCCTTTTTTTATTTTATTTTTTGTTATATATTTAAATGAATATGCCATTTCCATTTTACCTCAGTTCTTAAATTATCAATATCTAAAAGATCTTTAATCTACTGTTATAATTTATCTCTTTTTTTTTTTATTGTTATATAGTACCTGTTGTCTTCAATTTGTTGTCTCTAAATTCCTGCAGACGTGACAGAGCTGTGTCTTTCTAACCGTTCCCTGCTGCTAATCTTCATGTTACACTCTGCAGGCAGTGTTTGTGGAAAATGACAGAGAGATGCCAATGTTAAATTAACTTTTCAATAAAAAAAAAATTGACTAAGACCATACTATTTATGTTATGCAAATGTCAAACGTGTTGTCTGAAATTATGTTTAAAATTAATTGTCTCATTTTTTTTATTTTACATCATTTTATTTATTTTTTTCGTGTTTAACTTGCTTGCTTTCTAAAAAATGGAATCAGTTTTCAATCTGTTATGGTCCACGCGATCTGTTACTGGCTTCGGCTAAGTATTACCTGCTTCGGCTTTGTTTTTATGGGCTTCAATCTTGTTTTCATCAAGTTACATTTTTTTTTCTCTCTTAGCCGATTTTCGTTCATGTAAAAATGCCAAATATGACTCAAATTAATTTGCAACCTCACTCACAGTCTCCCTGGCTCTCCCCCTGTGCTGTGAGTGAGTGTGTCCTTTTTAAAAAAAAAAATATTTGTCGTTTTTTGGTGGTCCTTAGAGTTACGTGGTTAAATCCATTTTGGCCAGGAAATTCGGCAAGTGCGTGCCTCGCATAAAGTGCTACGGGTTTTGGTGGGGATCGCGGTCATAGACATGATCGCCTTGTGTGCTCATGTCTTGGCTGTTTTAAAGTCCTACTGGCCTCTGTCATCTTGAGCCCTGCAATGAGCGCCTTTGGTGCTCCTTGCAGCCTAAGTCGTACTGGCCTCGTGATGAGCTTCTGCGGTGCTCATCACGAGCCCTGCAATGAGAGCTGAAGTCCTACGGGCCACACAGAGCTGCAACTGCATTGCGTTACCAATAACCCCACAATTACTCCACCACTGTTGCCTTGGTCCTAATACCTACTTACCTCATCATAGAAACTAATTAGATTTGTTTGACATTACCTATCCCTCATAAATCTGTGTTGACTTCTAACTATTATCTTGTTTATCACAGGGGAGCAGGTTCTTGAGTACACTCAGGGATGAGTACATTCAGGGATCATTATCTGGCCCAAGTAATAGAAGAACCTACTAGAAATGGGGCCATCTTGGATTTAGTCATCACAAGTAATATTGGTATAATATCAAATGTTAAAATAGGGGAACCCTTGGGGAACAGTGATCACAACACAGTCTCATTTGAGATTGAATACAAAAAACAGAGTTGTAAGGGGCCAACAAAAACTCTACATTTTAAAAGGGCTAACTTTAGTGGGCTAAGGGCAGCAATACTACATATAGACTGGGACAAAGAACTTACAGGGGAAAATACTGAAAATAAATGGGCAACATTCAAATCCTTGGTTTGAGTAAATCCCATCCCATGTGGCTTAACAATGACTTAATGATCATGATGAGGAAAAAGAAACATGCATTTAAATTATACAAGGAGGGAACAGAGGCAGCTTTGTCTGACTATAAGGAAACCAACAAGGCTTGAAAAAGGGCTATTAGACTGGCTAAAATAGAAAATGAGAAGTCAGTTGCAAAGGAAAGAAAGACATAACCCTAAAATATTTTTTAAATATATTAATGGGAAGAAGGCGAGGAAGGAAGCTATAGGAACATTATAATGTGACACAGGCCATCTGATAATTAGTGACCAGTAAAAAGAAGGTGAGCTAAATAGTGTTCTATACACAAGGGATGTAC
Source organism: Discoglossus pictus (assembly GCA_027410445.1). Lineage (NCBI taxonomy): Eukaryota > Metazoa > Chordata > Amphibia > Anura > Alytidae > Discoglossus > Discoglossus pictus. Next base: position 154,536,411 of record CM050167.1, read on the forward strand.
CAGTGGTTGGGACACCGCAACATAATGAGGCTACACTACCATCACTAAATAATTGGTTAACACAGGAAGAAATCCAAAAGAGATTGGAGAAAATGTATGTTAATAAAGCCCCAGGTCCTGATGGAATACATCCAAGGGAACTGAGGGAGCTGGGTTCTGTAATAGCCAAACCATTATATCTAATCTTTCAAGCCTCACTCACTGCAGGGTCTCTACCAGATGACTGGAGAAAAGCAGAGGTGATACCTATATTTAAGCAGGGAGCAAGAGCAAATCTGGGGAATTATAGACCAGTGAGCCTCACATCTGTAGTTGGGAAGCTTTAAAAGGGTTAATAAGGGACAGTATTCAAGAATATGTCTATTTGAACAAGATCATAGGTAGCAGTCAACACGGATTTATGAATAATAGGTCATGTCAGACCAATCTAATTAGTTTCTATGAGGAGGTTAGTAGGAACTTGGATCAGGGCAACTCAGTGGATGTAGTCTTTTTGGATTTTGCAAAGGCTTTTGATACAGTGCCTCATGGGAGACTTTTGAGTAAACTAAGGGATACATGAATTGCAGTTAATATCTGCTCATGGATTGAGAGCTGGCTAAAAGACAGGAAGCAAAGGGCTGTTGTAAATGGAACATACTCCAATTGGACTAGTGTGGTAAGTGGGATTCCTCAAGGTTCAGTATTAGGTCCTCTCCTTTTTAACATATTTATTAATGACATAGAAATAGGACTCAAAAGTAGTGTCTCCATTTTTGCTGATGACACTAAGTTGTGCAAGGTAATTAAATCAGATAATGATGTACTTTCCCTACAAAGGGATTTGCTTAAATTAGAGAAATGGGCGGCTAAATGGCAGATGAGATTTAATACAAATAAATGAAAGGTTATGCATTTGGGAAGGAAAAATAGCCATGCAATTTATAATCTTAATGGAGCAAATCTAGCGGTATCAGATATTGAAAGGGATTTGGGAGTACTAGTGGACAACCACCTAGGTAGCAGTGCTCAATGCCAAGCAGCAGCTGCAAAGGCAATTAAAATATTAGCATGTATTAAGAAGGGTATAGAAGCAAGGGAAGCAAATATAATTCTACCACTATACAAAACCCTAGTACGCCCTCATTTGGAATATGGAGTACAATTTTGGGCACCACTTCATAAAAAGGACATTTTAGAGCTGGAAAAAGTACAGAGAAGGGCAACAAAACTAATAAGGGGAATGGAGGGGCTAAGTTATGAAGAAAGACTAACCAAATTAAACTTATTTTTGCTGGAAAAGAGGCAACTACAAGGGGATATGATTACGTTATTTAAATACATCCAAGGTCAATAAAAGGCATTGTCAAGTGAACTTTTTGTAGCAAGAGATTTTCAACTGACAAGAGGACATCCTTTGAGGTTAGAGGAAAAAAGATTTCACCTTAAGCAAAGAAATGGTTTCTTCACAGGGTGGTTAAACTGTGGAATTCTCTACCAAAGGAGGTGGTGACAGCGCATTCGATAGATAACTTCAAAAAGGGGTTAGATGTATTTTTGAATAAATAGGGCATTCAAGGTTATCCTAGATAACTAGCGAAGGAATATTGATCCAGGGAGAAATTTGATCGCCAGTTTCTGGGGTCAGGAAGGAATTTTGCTTTTTTTCCCCTTATGAGACATTTGGCAAAGTTTCAATGATTTTTTTATTTATTTTTTCTGTTTGCCTTCCTCTGGATCAATTAAAGTACCCTTCTAAGAGTTTCCCAACTACAGAAGTGAGGCCTGCCGGTCTATAGTTCCCTGGATTTGCTCTAGTTTCACTCTTAAACAAGGCTATCAAATCTGATTTTCTATAATCATTTTGTATTTAGTCTGTGGAGAGTGAGTCTTGAAAAATTAGAAATAGGTGTAGAGGATTCTGATTGAAACTAACACAATCCTTCCCCCAATAGAGTAAATTTGGGTCCCCACAAATGTAAACAACTCTGTAATTCATTCAGTTTCCACCATGCTGCCTCCATAGGCTATTGAAGGCATTACAATTATTATTTGTTTTTTCTGATTAGTAACTAGCTCTATAACTTGTCCCCAATGAATTATGCTTTTAGACTAAATTTTTCAAGCATATATATTTACTTCATTGTACAGGGTCCCTTTTATGTATCATTTACAATGGCCAAATGTAAAATTACAATAAACTACTGTAAAACTACAATATAATAAAAGGAACTGCTATTTTTGTTACTTACTGAGAGTGATATAGATAAATACATGCTCTCAAAAATACCAATAATGCATATGAATATCAGGGTTAGGCAGTGTGAGGGCAATATAGTAGTAATCTTATAAGAAGACTATTATTGAATACAGAAATGTCACCAGTTTTCCAGATCTCTCCTCCATCTTAAAATAGCCTCTTCACCACTTTGCATTCTTGAAAATCTGGTCACATGTTTTCTCAGTGATCAAAAATGGGAAAGTGACTTTCAGAGCTCAGTAATCAATTCAAGCTAATAATCCAGGAGCACTCAGGTATTACTTCTTTGAACAGCATTTAAAATACTTATCAATGAAATAGCATTATCACAAGTAATCAGGCAGCAGAACTATCGCAGATCCCACTGTATTTTGCTGAATTTGTGATTACTAGGAAAGGTTGTTTATCTGCTTCAAATGATACAACAGTAAGTTTGCTTGATTGAGTACCTTCCAGTTTGAGTTTTATATGTGGAAAATTATTCAACACAATTACTTGACTAGAACAAAGTATTCCTCAATAGATTCTATGTATTATAGACTTAAAACCCTACTGCAGCATACATTAATTCCTTGGTGAACAATAACACAATCTTCAATCCTCACCTACTAACAGTTAATGACTACTCCGAAAACATGTTTATTTCAGCCCAAATCATTACAATAAAATAAAAAAAAATAATTTAATTAATATATATATATTATTTTTTATAATGTGAACAAATAAACACACTTATTTATTAACAATTATACTAATCATAACATCTAGAACATTCAAATTTTCTGATTTAACCTTTTTTTAGCCACTTGAGATAAAGGTCTCTCAAGAACTTGCAAAGAAATTCACATCAGGGATTTCTTGTTTTTTCAAGGTCACATACTGAGTGAATGACAATGTTTTGTTGATTTTATTGTGTTATAAAAATAATGCAATGCACAAGTCTTTTTACTGGCATAAAGGCAAATGCAGACTCTCATGTAAGACAGATGAAGGACAGCATCAAATCAACCTCATTCTTGACAATGAGTTTATGTGGATGAAGATTTTCTGTCAGTCTGTGACTGGAGGTCATCTGCCAAGCATCTAATATTGTCACTGGCAGCTTGGAGAACATGGCTCTCATCACAGTATCAAGCTGGAAGGACAGCAATACATTGATATGGACAGTATTGTAACCTGTATTTGCTGATTTAATGAGAACCTTAGTCTCTGAACTGCGCTTCAGTAATCGAATCACAGCATGTCGTATGCCACGCAATCTTTCAATATATACGCTTACAGGGTAATTGCTAAAATGTGCCCAGCAGGTAAATACAATTACCATAGCCTTTCTGCCACCCAACTGATCAAGCTCAGATGCAATGTAGTGCGGGTCTTGTATCCAAGCTCGTTGCATGTGCAGAGGCTTCTGGTGTGCTCTCCAAGTAATTGTGTTCTGCATCTGTCGCCGGTAGAGGACCTGTTTGGTGCAGCACATGGAGGTCTATCTCCATGAGAGCTATCAAATTAAGCATAAAATACAAAATCAATCTCATATTCTCAAAATACTGTTAAAAACACTATTTGCAGCATGGAACATCAAATATGTATTCATAACTTTGATATGTGCGCAGGATAAAAATTTTACTTGTTTCATGTGATATAGCACAATAACAAGACTATTCTTCCAATAATTAAAGTTTCCCTTTGTGCACCTACTAATAATGACTCACAACATACAGAAATACCATCACAGGAGGAGTGCGTGGTCAGGAGATGCATGTAGAAATAGCAGATGCATGTAGAAATATGTAATTTTAGTTAATCTCACTGTATTATCTGTAGATGGAATACAATATAACTTTACACAGATGTAGATAGTAGCGCAACTCACATGGTACAAACCCCACCAGATATTCCCACCACTGCCGAAGTGTGGAATCCCCAAACATGTAGATTATCTTTCCTCCCAGACAGCTTGCAACATTGGAGGGGTGATTAAAACTGTGCTAGGCAGACACGAGACTCCCATACATCCTGGTAGTAAAAACCAGAAGGATCTGGATTCTGAAGACCAGGGACACAAGAACCTCTTGTATCTGAAATTAGATTTAAAAAATACTTTGGAAACTGAGATGCACATAGTTGCATTCATTTGGAAAGGGAAAGCTACATAAAAAACATGGAGTTCTTTAATCTATTCCTTGTGTCTTTAGGTGAGAAGTGTCTCAACTAGGCCAAGATCAACATAATGTTAGTTTGATGTCAATAGGGAAGTGCTTTCAATAAGGCAGTTTTAATTGAATCTTTAAATATGATCTTGAATCCCAGAGTCAACAGGACTTTCTTTTTTTTTGTGATAATTTGTATTAAACATTTTAAAACATACAGAGTTTGTACTTCTTCATATCAATTCATCTTTGACAATACGTAATTAAATCATGTTAACCTTACTCATATTAGGCCAAAGTTTCAAATCCTAACAAACAACATCATAATACTATAAAATTAAAAGAAAAAAAACAAAAAAAAAACAAGACAGAACAAACAAACAAACAAAAAAAAACAAGATCTGGAGCGAGAATTCTGATTAGGGTAGGTCGGTGTATCATATTACTATGGCTAATTGTCTGACTCTTTGGGAAAAATGTCATCCCACATTTTACATTTATTCGATGAAAATTGTTCAAAATCTATTTCTAAAGATCTATTTTTTGCTATTATTGTTTTTATTTCAGTAGAATCGGAAGTTGAACTTGCTTCCGTCCAATGACAATAAGCCGTTTTACTACAATTACTACTTGAAGAATCAAAGCTCTTGCATGCAGGGGGATATTTTCAGGAAATATATGTAATAGAGCTATTTCTGGCAGCAGGGGAATGTCCAGCCTCAGTCAGTTTGACAAATGATCAAAGCATTTTGACCATAGGTCAGAAATCAACTTGCATTCCCACCATATATGGCATTGAGTGCGATCTGCCCACATTGTCTCCAGCACTCTCTAGAGTGTATATCTTTTGTAATATAGGGCATATTCGAGGGCACCAAGTACCATCTATTAAGTAACTTGAAATATCCTTCCCTATCTGAAGATTTTTTTCTAAACTGTCTGCAAATGACATTACATTCTGCCATATTTCTCTCTACGATACCTTCTTAAAATCTACTTCCCATTTTGTCCAGCTCTTAGGCTTATCCCTTAGGTCTGTTGCTCTATTTAAAATTTCCCGACATTTTGCGATCAAGTGGGGTTTCTCTTTAAGCATGATCAGTTTTTCTAGAGGGGTTGGAGGTCTCTCCGCTTTAAGATCGAATTTTGAAAGCACTAACTTTGTTCTAAGTTTAGTATATTCTAGCCATTGATTCTAGAGGTAGCCGTATTGTAGATTCAAATTTTGCATGCTATTTATTTTTCCTTTACCGTATACATTTTTCAGATATCTAATTGCCCGCCTGACAAATTTTTTTATATTTGGATATTTGGGATTTAAAAAAATTCTGCTAATAAATCAGGAGGGGTTGTTAAACTTTGGAAGGGCAGAAATCTATTAGAATCATTGCATTTAGACCAAAATCTTATGCAGTCTTTTACCACAAGAGACTCTGTAATCTTTTTCCCTCTATCAGTGGCTTCCAAAAATAACAATTTATCTAATTTATCTGCAGAGCCTGTATGTTTTTCTATTTGGTATTGGTTCAGTTATACTAATCACAATGTCATCTGCGTATAAAGTGATTTTGTATTCCTTATTAGTCACTTTGATATCCTGTATATCCTGGGCTTTCCTAATGGCTTCGGCCAATATTTCGATAGACAAAACAAATACTATTGGGGACAGGGGACACCCTTGCCAAGTGCCATTGGACTAAAATGTATTATGGCATTATTAAAGTTCTTAGCTTTGCTCTCTAAACGGGAATCGGCTTTCAAGCCTTTTAAAGATTTGCGATCTAATTCTGGGTTAATACACATACAAAAATCACTGCAAATAACTAGTGCACCTGATAGCACTTTTTTTCAAGATGTTAAGTGTACGTTCTGCCCACTATTCGGTGCCTAAAAGTTGAAAATAGTGAATTTCCTGACTATCGATCCATCCTACCCATATTATGTATCTGCCGTCTGGATCTAATATAACATATTCTTCTCTTAACAATAAATTATTGTTAAAAAGAAATACACACTCCCCTAGCCTTATTGCGAAAGGTTCCCTTATATGCTGTCATAAATGTTCTATCGTGAAACTTAGGCAGCTTCCCCTGCTGCCATTGAGTCTCTTGAAGACAAACCACATCTGCCCTTTTTTTATTATAATTCTTAAAGGCCGAAATTCTTTTAATTTGGATATTTAAGCCCTGCATGTTTTGGCTAATGACCTTCCAGTACATACTATTTTATCCCCTCTCATCACCCAACCAGAGACACGCCGCAGATCTTCAACATAATACAATAAAAAAACAATAAAACAGCACAAAACATAAAACATATAAGAGGATTCCTTCATGACAACTTCTGCACCCAGTAACACCCTTTGGAGTGTGGTGAGCAGAAGGATATGAAAGTCAAACGAAAACGAGACAGGAAAAAGAACAGCTCTTATGAAATCGGAGCAAGGACCTAACTTCTCCTCTCCTATTAATGGTGCAAATTTATTACTTATTAAATAATTCCCTATAAGCAGACAGTTTTCTGCCTATTCCCGGTTATATTTATGATCCCTGAGTGACCATCAATTTTCGCCTCTTTACCAAAATGATACCATCAACTCATTGCCTTTATCTTCTTTTTTTTCACAATCTTTCCTTTCCTCCCTTTTTTCCCCTTCCTTTTTTTCCTCTCTCTCCTCTCCTTCCTCCTCTCTCTCCTTGTTCTTTTCTATCTCCCCTTTTCCTCCCTTTCCTCTCTCTTTTAACTCATCCTCCCTCTTTACAATTCTTACTCAATTACTTTACCTTTCTTAGGGCCTCATTCTATTATCGTCCGCAGCCGCTGCGGGCCCGCAAGGACCGACCGCAAGCTTTCCGGCTATTCTATTCCCCTCCGGCCGGGGGTTCGGGCAGGCTTGCGGCCGGCGCCTTGCTATCTCTTGCGGCCGATCGCGCCGGAGGAAAGCCTTTGATCTAAAATGGCCGCAAGGAAATCGGCCGTAAGAAAAGCCTGGTTGCGATTCTATTGCTCCGGGAACCCTGTCTGCAAGGCTAAAAACGAGCCGCAGCTTACTTGCAGCAAACAGGTCCCGCTAGCACCAATTAAGCACCTAAAATAGCTCAAATAAAGCCATCCTGCAATTTGCAGAGTCTATAAAGTGATATTCGGTGTTAGCAAAAATAGCACATAATTACCCTATACTCAAATCCGTAAAATATTTTTTTTTTTATATACGTAAAATATACATGTAAAAAGTCCAGAGTGCTTGGAGCACCTCAGACACGCCCACGCCGCAGCCGGAAAATAAACAGTTAATTTGAACTCGGGTTTGGGCTGATGTGCAAGCTTGAGAGGGGGTTACTTTTAATCCTCATGTCCCCCAATATGATCCCTAGCATTTACAGAGCTGTACAGTGCAGGCTTGAATTTATTTTTGCGTTTTTAGATTTCAGAGCTTACGGCCGGTTTCGAGATATGCGGCCGGCCGTAAGAGGAGATCCTTGCGGGGCCGTATAATAGAATCGCGAGTTAACTGAACCCCCGCAAGGAATCGCAGCCTTACGGCCGATTTACGGCCGATAATAGAATGAAGCCCTTAGTGAACAATGTGTAAACTAAGTGAGTCTAAATTTTATTTTTACAAATTTGAGAAACAATCAATATAACCTTATTTTTAGTAAATGTGCATCAAATCAGTACCTGTGTCTATCTAATAAACTACCTGGAAATCTCTTGAAACATTATGCTTGTCCTTTTACTTTTCCCATCTAGTAGGTTAAGTGAGGTATATAAGTCTACAGTTTGCTATGTCCTAATCAGATCCAGCAAACTTCTAATCTCTACAAGGTTATACTCTTCGTGTAAGGTGTGGTGACATATTTACGCAAATTATATTCTTAAATAATAACGTGAACCGGGAGGAATTATCTTTTGCTTTCTCTTTTCCCATTTCTTTGACCCTTTTCTTGCTTTCTCTTCTTAATCCTTCTCCCCCCTCCTAATTTAAGCCCCTTTCTAGCAATGAGGTATAAATAAGATATCTCTTGTAAGTTCTACTAACTATTAAGGAGATTCAACCCCCTTATAGAGCGACAAATAAACACCAATCAAAAGGAGAACGGCAATATCTCCATCTGTACAATCAGCAGATTTAATAGTTACTTTTCCCCTCGGATGGGGCTAGTTTATCTGTTCTTTTGGTCTCTCATCTTTTTAACAGCTCATTGCCCTCCTGTAGGGTCTTAACCTCCTGCATTTGAGAACCTCTTCTCTAAGTCTAGTGAGAAATCCCCATTTATAAGGGATATTGTTATCTCTTACACTTTTGGTAATTTGACTAAAGTCTTTCTACTAGCTAAAGTTTCACCTGGTGAATCAGGAAACATTTTTAGATTCTCATAGCGTGTATTGAAATTTTTCATCTCAAATGAGCGATTCATAATATTGTCTTTTATGGCAAAATGATGTATTTTTACTATTATGTCACGTGGTAAATTCCTCTTAAGATTTCTCGCTAAGGGGAGTCTATGTAATCTTTCAATTAGAGATTCTGTATGATGTTCTACATCTATTAAACTGACTAAAAACTTAGTTACATAAGTTAATACATCTTTTGTTTCAATCTTTTCAGAGATCCCTCTTATTCTAATATTATTGCGCCTAGTCATGTCTTCAAGTTTAGTACTATGTGTTTTCAAACTCTGGATTTTATTTGTTACATTTTTAATTTGTAGCTGTAAAGCCTGGTGTTCTTTAAGAATGGCCTTTTGGTTATTCTCTAGCATTTCTGATTTCATGGCCAGAGCTTTTATTTCTCTATCATTTTTAGCTATTTCTTGAGATAGTTCTTCTTTTAATAAAATTTGGAATTCCTTTAATAAGGTCTTCATGTTAGCTAAAGTTAAGTTACCCTCTTCTGTCCCTCTTAAGTTACCCTCTTATGTCTCCTAAGTTATCCCCTTGAGCTAACTTTTCTTCTGGGTCCTCTTGGGACACTGTTTAATCTAGAACCTGAGATGTTTCAATATCTTTCTGTTTAATCCCATTAGACTTTGTTCTTCTCGAGGTAGAGAAAAAAGTCACAGAAGATTTGGGTAGAATTTTTTTTCTTGTTTCTTACTTTTGGTGCCCTGGCTTTCTTTGCCCTTCATTTTGTCAAGGGAGAAAAAAAAGAAAAAAAAAAAAAGACAAATTACACTCTACTACACTAAGGATTCTGTGATGGAAGTTAATTACAACATATTTTCTAATTTTCCAGCTATGATGGCAAACTTGATTTTCCAAAAAATAAATGGAAATTCAAACCAGATATCTAAAAAGCACATATACTTTTACAACAATCAGTGATTGAACACTGTATTCACTCTTTACCCTCTGTGCTCCACAGTTTCTTCCACTATCTTCTAGGATTCATATATAAGCAGATACCAGAGCTTTGTTTTATATACTTAGAGGTCTTGTTTCTTCAATCTAACTTGTTTAACCTAATCATTATACACCTTAGAAATGTATAATATTTGTCTAACGACCAGTTAGTCCTTTTTAATATCTATCCAAACAAGACCTAAAATATAATTTTAATACATATATTTATCTGAAAACGTGAGTAACTATTTAACAGGACTTTCTGTTGTCGTCATTTCAACAAAACATTTTGATCGGTTGACATCAAGTAGTGTGTTGATTATTCTGAATATTGTATCTTCAAAGGGAATCATGAGAATCATGGGTGCTTAACAGACACCATCATGAAGTTTTTTTAAATGTTTAGTTTATTTCTCTTTCTATTATGTGCATTCTATAGAGGGTCCGAAGATAGTTATTTTATTTAGTAAAGTTTGTTAATAAATTATTTTAAAGCACCGTTGTGAATAAAAATTTCCCTTGGTACACCACATAGATATATCCCACAGATCAATAATAATTTGTATAATAATGTATACAAATTAACAATGGAACACAATTAATTTGTTTCCTAACACAAATCACAGCTTCTCAAGACCAAACAGCTCACCATTCTTTTGGGTTGCATTTTGAGGCAAAACTATTAGTGGTTGAAGCTTTGAGGAAATTCTTTGGTCCATCAGAGACCTAAAACAGAAAAAATAGGAAAGTGTACTGTAATTGAATTTACAGTGGAGAATAATTATACATTTAACAATTAAAGCAGTCCTGTACACTAAGAAACCAATGTCTGTGAAGCTTATAGCAAATAAACAAGATTGTCAGATGTGTAAGCCGTAAACATATTGTATTTTTCAGTAAAACCTTTGTTTTACTAGACACTGAATAATGCCATGTCTATGTCTTCCTGCTGGATTAAAGCCTGGGATGGTCTGCTCATTTTATTATCTATTCAAGTGTATAAAGAGGAGAGAGGAATGAGATTTGTTGACGAGTTGGGATAAAACTTTAGCACAGGAAAGGACAGACATCTTGCAAACATAAGTGCAAGCCATGCTTGCCCTGCTCTGTGTGACTGTCATGGTAGCTGCTATGCACTAGTAAATTCTGCTACAACGACTATGTTCTCTTAAAATTATTCTATGCCCAATATTATTATAATCGCTAATTATGCTAGTTTGTGATGGACTTGACAATTGTGAAGATTTTGCAAATCTACAGTGGCCTTTTATTATAAATTAATATATATATTGTGCATAGCTTTTGTTGTACAAAGGTAATTGCAACATTCATAGGTAACTTGAATTACAAAATGATAAAAAATTGTTACATTTCAATGTTCAATTACGTTTTTAAAATAGATGTCTCTATCACACTGTTTTCCAAAAAAGGTGCCAAGTGATATTTATTCCAAAACGGGAGTACACAAATTCTTAGTTTCATAAGACTTTAGACTGAATCACATTTTGATGGACACCCAGGGTAATTAGCAGTTAGTGGCAATAATAACCCTTATGAATAAATTAACATACAGTGTTGGTGAGTGGGACAGAAAGACTTGCTGTGAGGTAAAATTGCAATTCATGAATAAAGATATATTTTTTTATTACCATATTTGGAATCTCTGCTGTGCTCCTTTACTCAAGAACAATACTGTAACTTATGTTTTAGCCATTTATATGGGCTCCATTACATGGCTCCTGTAGAAATTCTTGTAAGACTGATATGTACAGTATATCACAAAAATTAGTACACCCCTCATATTTTTGTAAATATTTTATCATATCTTTTCATGTGACAACACTGCAGAAATTACACTGTGCTACAATGTAAAGTAGTAAGTGTACAGCTGTGTATCAGTGTACATTTGCTGTCCCCTCAAAATAACTCAACACACCACCATTAATGTCTTAACCGTTGGCAACAAAAGTGAGTACAGCATTTTCAGAAATAAATACAAGTCATGAGTATTTACATCTATTTACAGCAATACAGAGCATGCAATATATTTGCACACAAATACACACAAAGGGCCTCATTCTATTATCGGCCGCAGCCGTTGCGGGGCCGCAAGGACCGGCCGCAAGCTATTCGGCTATTCTATTCCCTTACGGCAGGAGGCTCCGGCAGGCTTGCGGCCGGTGCCTTGCTATCTCTTGCGGCCGCTCGCGCCGGAGGAAAGCCTTTGATCTTAAACGGCTGCAAGAGATTTGCAATTCAATTGCTCCGGGAAACCTCTCTGCAAGGCTAAAAGCGAGCCGCAGTTACTTGCAGGAAAAAGGTCTCGCTAGCACCAATTAAGCACATAAAATAGCTCAAATAAAGCCATCCTGCACTTTGAGAAGACTATAAAGGGATTTTAGGTGTTAGAAAAAATAGCACATAATTATCCTGTACTCAAATCCGTAAAATATTTTATTTTTAATATCCGTAAAATATCCATGTAAAAAGTCCAGAGTGCTTGGAGCACTTCAGACACACCCACGCCGCAGCCGGCAAATAAACAGTTAATTTGAACTCGGGTTTGGGCAGATGTGCAAGCTTGAGAGTGGGTTCCTTTTAATCCTCATGTCCCCCAATATGATCCCTAGCATTTACAGAGCTGTACAGTGCAGGCTTGAATTTATTTTTGCGTTTTTAGATTTCACAGATTACGGCCGGTTCCAAGATATGCGGCCGGCCGTAAAAGGAGATTCTTGCGGGGCCGTATAATAGAATCGCGAGTTAACTGAACCCTCGCAAGGAATCGCAGCCTTACGGCCGATTTACGGCCGGTAATAGAATGAGGCCCAAAGTAAGCTGTATATACACATATTTACAAACACAACATGCAATATATGCAAATATGTTCACACATAAACACAGTATGCAGTATATATACGTATAATTACACACATACCCACAGCCTGCAGTATACCCATATATGTAGATACAACATACAAAATATTCATATATTTACACACAAACACAGCAATCAGTATATGCATATAAATACACACATACACAAAATGCATTTACACACATATTTGCAGACATACACACACACATACACACATACAACATGCAATATATGAATATATATATATATATATATATATATATATATATATACACACATAAAACAGAGCATGCAATATACATATATTGGCACACATACACACACAGCATGCTGTATACACACATGCCATGCAATACATGCATACATTTATACAGAAACAATCACACCTAGACAGAACTGACAAGTAGCTTAACTGTGAGAGTGACTTGGGATGCTGAGGAGACTAACATAATGTAGTTGTAAATTCTATGGAATAATAAATAAATAAGAGCCTGCCTTCAATACTTACATTTATTGTGACCACCTCCTGGTATCATGTTGCTCCATGCTGCCACTCTCTCTTCTCCCTCACACACAGCTACGCATGTGTCTATGAGGTAATGTATGTGCTCTGCAGTGCCTCTAGTGGCAGGAATGATTAGATGTTGCAGTCAGACGCCCCAACAGCTTTTAATCAGGCTGCACAGGGAGCTCTGCTGAGCCTTTCTTCCATGTAGCAGAGCCCTATCTAGAGGCTTTGGATGCCGTCCCAGTAACTCAGTGGCTCCACCTTCAGGTACCTGACTGCATGACAGCCGCCGTGTAAATGCATTACACAGACAACGTTTTTTTTGTTTTAATGTATGTTTTTGGGGGGAGGAAAATGAAAGAGGGAAGGGAAAAAGATAACCACTGTCTGTTAGAATTATAAGAATAAAGATTAAAACAAATTATAGAATAAAATATGCTTTTTTGGACTCTAATTTGGGAGGGCGGTTGCCCAGCTGCCCCAATGGATCAGCCGCCCCTGGGTTTAACCTGAAGCAATTCTGACATTAGATGGAACCCTCAGTTTGAATAAAAACAGCAGAGGCAAAGAGTGAAGCAGCATCTGACATCATAAGGTAAACACATATAGGGGGATTAAACACAACATAGTATAGTTTAAAAAGAGAAGAGTGGCTTCTCTGTATGAAATATAGGTATAAATCAAATTTCTTTATAAGTAGTGTATATTGGCAAAAGTCACTATGTCTCTACGGTGGTGTCCCATAATGAGGGCACACACTAACAGTGCACACTCAAAACCGCACCAACAGACCAGAAGCCTGACTCAAGCGCACAGGAATAAAGCTCGCACGCGGCGAAAACGCGTGCCCACACACAACAAATGCACAAAAGGCGATGAATGTGTATACATGAGAGCCTATCCCCCAGGCTCTCCCCCATCACTCACCCTCTCCCCAGTTCCTGATCCTATCCCACAGGCTCTCCCCCATCACTCACCCTCTCCCCAGTTCCTGATCCTATCCCACAGGCTCTCCCCCATCACTCACCCTCTCCCCAGTCCCTGATCCTATCCCCCAGGCTCTCCACCATCATTCACCCTCTCCCCAGCCCGTCCATCACTCACCCGGCACATCCATTACTCTCCCCAGACTCTGACCCTCTACTCCACCACTCACTCGGGACATCCATCACTCACCCTCCAATGTCTTCCCAAGCCCCAGCTCCCCCCCGTCCATACTAGTAGTGTCAAAACAAATATAATAAAAAAGGGGAGAAAAGGAAAACAAAGAAACATCTTTGTAACTAGTAAACTAAACCCCACCATTTAACCTGCCCAGAGTGATTACATTGGGTAGAAATGTTTAACAAGTTAGTATCTGTAATGAATTACGTTTTATAACCATACCCAAACCTTAGTGTATATCAACACATTCTTGTAAACAAAAAAGGGAAGAATTTATTATTTTCCTAAAACTTAACATTTATTATGTATATCGTAAAACAGACACAGATTAAAAATATATAGATTAAAACTATTTATATATTAACATATATTCTTATTGCTGCAGTGTGTGGCAGACCAAACTTTCTATTCAATGTGTATACCAATCAGCATATTACCAATTATATAGATACAAATTTGTCCTTAATATTGAGCTTGTTACATGCATCTGAACTTGTCTGGCACAGAATAATGGCAATTGCTGAGCAAAAAAAAGTATATACATTATATCTACAATGAACCTCACCAGTGATAACTAGAATGAGCCAGAGGGAAAAGTATTAGCTCTACTAAATACATAAAATAAGTAGTGCAACATACATTAATTGGTTTCATAAGCACCCAAGAGAATCTTCATATAAACTATATAAACTAGTCTCTTAGATTCATTGAATGCAGTATATAATATAACTCCACAATGGTGGTGACAGACCAAAACTGTACACATGCATTGTTAACCACTTGCTCATCAGCAATCTCTAGGCATCCCCACCATCAAAAATATAAAAAAATGGAACTAAACCTTGTAAACAAAGTGCATGTAAGTTCTGTCAACACATTTGTAATGAAGATACAACCATACATAACAACAAGACCTATAACATCAAAGGATTTTATACATGCACAACCTCTAATGTAGTTTATATAATACAATGTACTGTACTTTACAAGTCAAAAAATGCACGAAAAAATGTACGAATGAATTTACACAGACAATAAATACGATAGAATAATGAAGAAGTGTTTGTACCCCAGTAGGCGCTTTGGCGCTCCTTGCTAGCAACTGCGGCCTTTGTGAGGGCCGCAGTTGCGGCTGACTCGCTATGCAAGCCCGCAAAAGGCCCGGCTCACTGCGCGAGCCCGCAAGCGTTAACAACAACCCGCATGCTGACAACTATATATGTGACTAGCGACTTGCCCGTCAAAAAATGACGGCAATGTGATGTATATGTTTGTGAAGTTGTTTAGTTATTTAAATATATTTTTGACCCTTGTAAGTATTGTGATATGAACATGTATTTTTGTAAAACGTTGATGTAATGGTTTTTTAAAATGAAATTTGTATCTGAAGAATTGTTCACTTTAATATACATAGAATCCAGAGAAAAGTAAAAAGTAAAAAGACTTTTTTAAACGTGCCGAATTTTAACATGAAGTTTAAAATATATGTAAGCAATAACCTTGAAAGTATATATTTTTAAAATTGAACTTTATTTTTTATGTAACTTTGTAATTTTTTCAAAACATTTGTCTAATTTTGAACATTATAAACAGGAACATAGTAAATACATTTTGTAACATAATTTTGAATTAAAAGTATTAACATTTGAATGTAAAAACAGTTTAACTTTAAATTAATCAGTATTAACATGCAATTTATATCAGAATAATTGTTAAGTTTAATATACATTGAATGTAGAGGAAGGCATACAGTAAAAACTCTCCTTAAACCGTACGTAATTAAACTAATTAATTACTGAGCACATAAACTGGCGATAAACATTAATTTGGATAGTAATCTTAAGATAACATAGAATATTTACATTGTGACTTAAAAGGTGCTTGAGCTCTTAACATGAACTTTGTAATATGTTGAATGAAATAACTTGAAAATATTGTTTTTAAACTTGTAACATTAGAAACATTAACATAGTGACTTAACATTTTAACATCATTTTTCATAGAAATGCAAGGCAAGTATTTTGTGAGGCGAATTATCCATAAACATGACTTCCATTAATTATGACTGAATTAAACAACCAATTGTTTTGTATTTTTGAATGTTTTTCCAAAATGTTTGCATGGCTTTAGTTTGTATCCTGCAAAGTTATAGTACTTCATAGTAGACAATGTTTTTAGTAAAAATACGTCCATCTTCTAATAAATCACCTTGACTTTCATTGTTTTCAATGTAAACTTTAATAGCCTGTGGATTTTTGCAGCGTGACAACGCAACGTACAATTGACCATGTGCAAAAACTGGTTCTTCCAAGTAAATATCCACAGATTTGAAAGTTTGACCTTGTGATTTATTAATGGTCATGGCAAATGCCATAATAATGGGAAATTGTCTTCTTTGAAGTATAAAAGGGAGACTACTTTCACTTGGTGCTAAATCTATTCTTGGTATGAAAACTCTCTCTCCTTTATGGGTCCCAGTTAAAATTTCAGCATCTATAAAATGGTCCTTTAATTGTTGAACAATTAATCTTGTGCCATTGCATAGGCCTTTTTTGGGGTTCATATTTCGCAGTAACATGATAATTGCACCTTTCTTTAGCTGCAAAATATGTGGTGGCATTCCAGAAGGAGTTAAAGAGTTAATGAATTCAGTTGAAAAGTTTGCCTGACTTTCATTGTCATCAGCAAGTACAGAATCAGCACTGTGATAATTTCTTTGTGGTGCATTAATTTTTTTTAAGATTTCATTATTGAGTATTAATGCATCTTTATTTTTACACGTCAGTATAACTTGGTTGGCAAGCTCGGAATATTCTTCGTTATTTATGCTCCCTTCAAATATAGCCGATATAATATCTTGTTGACAAATCATATGAGGTGGGATCTCTACAGTGTCGTCAGGTAAATGTAGTATTTTTTCTGTTCTGCCTTCTCCAATTTTAATAAGCCAATCATTGAAATCAGTTTGGCCTTCTGATCTCATATTTTGTTGCAGTTGAAGATGGGTAAAATGTTTCCATACTGTACTTGACTTTATACATGTTTCAATAATGTCTGTTCGATTTCCATGTACAACAACAGGTAATGTTTGTCTAAAATCGCCACCCAACAACATTACCTTTCCACCAAATGGAAAAATATTATCCATGACTTCACGAAGCAAACGGTCAATACATTGGAGGGCATAGCATGACATCATTGTGGCCTCATCTATTATAATTAATTTACATTTCTTCAATTTCTTTGCTTGTAAGGATGTCATGTGAATATCTGACACAGAATTTTCCAAAATAGGCACTGGCAGTTTAAATCCACTATGAACAGTTCTTCCACCTTCTAATAAAAGTGCAGCAATTCCAGTAGTGGCAAACGCCATTGCTATTTTTCCTTGTGCTCGTACTGAACTCATTAATAAATTGTACAAATATGTTTTCCCTGATCCGCCAGGTCCATCAAGATAGAAATAACGCTCTGTCACCATGTCATCATCTATAGCATTTTTAATGGCATGAAATGCTTGCAATTGTAGTGTATTTAAAGTTGCAAGTCTTTCTTCTGTTCTTTCTGCTTGTAGTTGAATGTCATAGTCTTCAAAGTTAATGTCATCTATTAGACCTGGAACCGGACAAATTAAAACTTAATCCATGAGTTAAAAAGACTTCTTGAATTTCCATTAACGCTTTTAAGTGTGCAATGGGTTCATTGTATCGTCGCATAAAGTCTTCAGCCATATTACTTTTAAAAGTCTCCCACAAAGCTAATGCATTTGGAGCATTTGAGAAGATACAAATAAAAGCAAATTGTTCTCTCATCTGTCGTGGCATTTGACATTGTGCTGCTTCTTCTAAACATCTTTCCCACTCTGTATCATCAGCGAGTAAGTTTCTATGTCTTGCAGCTAAATGGAAGGATTCATATACAATGTCATTAACAGTTCTTAATTGTTCAAAACGTTGTGCTCCTGGAACATTTAAAAGTAATATCCGTAAGCAAAAACGTTCAACATCTCTTGGACTGACTGTGTAAATTCGTGGAAAAATGTTATTGCCTCTGGTTTTTCTTGCTCTCCATAATCCATTCACAAAAACATAATGATATGGAATTTCAATATATAAGTATTGTGTTGCTTCAGCATCAGTGGAATTTAATGCAAACCATGCAGTTAGTGTAGTGTGACGATCTTCACTTTGGGCCAATGCATTCATTTAATTTCCAGCATGGAAATAGACTAAATGTCGTTGTGGCAAATGTACTGCTAACCTATATACTGCATGTGATCTATCATGCATTTCAAATTTTAAAAGCCGCCACATAGCTTCTGGTGCACTGACATAGCGAGCATCTACATGAGATGCAAGTTCATCATGTACTAACTCACTACTTTCAGGGTTGTCTGCACTTTTGACGACTACAGTAGCTGCATCGTAACCTTTGTAAATATATTTGTAGACATATTTAATGGATTTGATGGAAGTGCAGGCTTCTACGTTGATGTGGGCGTTGTACTTCATGAGTAAATGTGGATTGTAGGGTACTACATATCTATTGTCCACTTTTTTTCCACAAATAATGGCACTATCTCCTTCTCTTCTTTTATAAAGTGGATATCCATCACAATTTGCATATGTTTTGTCTCTATAATCTTTTGGAAAATCTTTTGAACATTGATTATTTTCCATACATGGTGATTGTGGATTAAGGTCTCCACAGGGTCCATGAATCATGCGATGAGTAACAATCTCATATAGTCTACCATATAGTTCTGGATCTGGTAGTTCAGCAACTATGACTGCATCCACTTTGTCCGAAGTATCTAATTTATCTTTCTCTTGAAGTATTATTAGAAGATGTGCATGTGTAAGGCCTCTTTTTTGAAATTCAATGGTATATACATAAGCAAGACATTTGCCAAATAACTGATTTATAGTGATGTCACGTATTAATTCATTTAATTTGATCTTAAAAACTCTGGCTACTAAATCTGGTCGATCTGAAGCACTTTGTCCAAGAAGTAGATTTTGATTAATTTCTGGCCATTGTGGATTACATGTAAATGTCACAAATAAATCTGGTTTTCCAAATTTTGTCACAATAGCCATAGCATCATTGTATCTTTCTCTCATATTTCGAGGAGATCCTTGAAAGGAAGATGGTAAAATGATGGCTTTGCCAGCTGTCATGTCTCTGCTTGTAGCCACGTCAGCAACATAGTCCATGAGTCCACAATATTGTTCTACACGTAGTTTATCTTGTTGATATTTTATAAAGTTTAAATTATTTGCCTCAACTTGCAAATATGAATCAATAATCCATTGTTGTGTTAGTTTCCCACCACATAAAATTGGATTAAATTCATCTCTAATGGCATTTTGAGCAACTTTAAATTCAAGCATAGAAACATTATTTCGTATTCTGGCTTTAGCATTTGGGTAACTGGGAAGGGTTAATTTTGGTTGCCAACCTGCTTCTCCGTGTGGGAAAAAGATGGGATATGTCATTGGATCTAAATTTGGACTTAAGATATTAATATTAATAAATGGTTGCTCCTCATTTCTGGGATATACTCTAATGTCTCTTTGAAATGGTGGTTCTCCTTCATCATTCTGAAAGACCATTGCAACCTCATTTGATGTTGGCAAGTTATAACGACGTTTATCAGTATGTCTGTCTCTTTTAAGCACCATATTAACCTTTGGCATGGGTAATTGATGTCTTTGTGCATGAAGTAGTTGTTCATTTTCTACTTCTGCCAATTTTTTGTAAGCTTTACTGTAGGGATTGTTGTCCATAATGTTATTTATCTCTATAAAAACACTGGGTAAGCATTTTTTATTTTCTTCCATCTGCATACGTTGGTCAACAGCTTCCATTGTATCTAGGACATATAGTTGAGCAAATTTTCTTTGCTCTCCTTCCTCTGGATGTAAATGTGAAGTCCGATGATAAATTTGTCCTTGGACTTTAAAACAGTAAGGACCATGTCCTGGTACATTAGCAGCCAATGTTGCCCCCATAGATGCAAATGATATGGCACTATTGTAGGATCTTATGTTTGTCTTAAAATTTTTGTAATTTGGAAAAGTAGGTTCAGTCATAATATTTTGTAAATAGGTTGGAAATTGTTTCCTTTCTGGAAGTTTGAACTTTCCTTTTTGACAACAACTAATAAATTGTCCATCTCTGGGTCTCTCCTGTTTAAAATGATAAGCCTCACAAAATTGACATTGAGTAGTCATGTCCCCACAACTATGAACCTCTACTGCTAAAGACTTCAGTAAAGGACAATTTGCAAAGCATATCGGATGTTGACTTTCATATTCATCAGATGAAAAGTCATGAAATGTTTCAACAACAGGTTCTAAATGTTTATTTTTTTTCTGGGATTTTCTTGGTATATGTTGTACTTGTTTGGTTGAAATGTCCTGTAAGTTTTTAGTAAGAGTTTGTAAATGCTTTGTTTTTGTAGTTGCTTTTTTTGGTCTGTCTTGACTGGTATCTTGTAAAATGTCATCTGATGTTTTAGGAACAGTTTGTAAATGCTTTATTATCTTTTTATTTTTCTTGGTTGTATCTTTCATTTTTGCAGCTGATATTCTTTTATTTGCAAGTCTTTTGCGTTCTTTTTCTCGTCGATAGCCCTCGTCCGATGTTGTGGTCCTGTGGCGATAGCCCTCGTCCGATGTTGTGGTCCTTTGGTGAAAGTCCTCGTCCGATGGTCTGGCCCTGTGTTGAAATTCCTCGTCTCCTGGTCTGGTCCTGTGTTGAAATTCCTCGTCTGCTGGTCTGGTCCGAGTCCTCGTCCGATGGTACGGTCCTGTGGAGAAAGTCCTCGTCCGATTGTCTTCACGCAGTATCTGTTGTAATATAAAATAGAAAATGTTGTTTGAGTGAAATGTCTTTTAAATAATGTAAACATTTATGAATTTGGCTGTATTGTATCAGTTATAGTTATTTTTTTCTATCTTTTTTTTTTTTACTTTCTGTACAATCCCACGACTTTTGTTATTCTTATTTCAGGTTCTTAGTAAGGCTTGTGGGTTGTGATATATTAAATGAGAATATAAATTTATTTTGCTATGTGTTTATGTTATTTTTTGTACAATCCTGTTTTGTGCACACCACTTGTGGTATACTTATTTAACCTTTATTGGGATGCTTATAGTTAGTGAAACATGAAATAATATAATTAATGTAGTTTGCTATGTGTTTGTGTTAGTTTTTGACAATCCTGTTTGGTGCGCACCACTTGTGCAAAAGTTATTTATTCTTGATTGTACTGGTTATAGGTTGTTAAACATTAAAGAAGAATGTTAATGTAGTTTCATATGAGTTTGTGTGATTTTTTGTACAATGCTATTAGGTGCGCAACACTTTTGTTATTCTTATTTTTGCTTCTTTGTAAGGCTTATAGGTTGTTAAACATTGAATAAGAAATTCAGTTTTGTGTGTAGCAGTTTGTGTCTCATTCAATTGCGATTTGGCAAATTGAATCGTGCCCTAAATAAGCACATAGCATATTTTTTTAAATAAGTTTTTAGTCATTTAAAAACTTTATTTTGGATATATTTTTAGTAACTAAAAACTTCTTTTAAAAAAATGGTTATGTTGTTATTTAGAGCCCTATTCAATTGGGCAAATTGCAATTGAATGAGGGCCTTTGTGTGTACCATATGTTGCATAGTTTGCCCCTCATTCAATTGCATTTTTTACAATGTAATAGTACTCTAAGGCCGTTATTGAATTGCAATGTTGAAAATTGAATAGGGTTGTAAATAAGCACATCACATATATTTGTTAAAATAGAATAAGGGCCTAAAAGTGCATATTTATAGCCATATTTAATTGTCCAAAATAGCAATTGAATGAGGGCCTTTGGTTACTGCATTTGTTATATTGTGAGCTCCTCATTCAATTGTGTTTTGGCCAATGGAATAGAGCTCAATATCAGCACAGAGCATATTTTTTTACGGAATTTTGTATTTAGTATCCAAAAGCAACGTGTTCACAAAATAAAAAGTTCCTTTAAAAAATATGCTCTGTGCTTATATAGAGCCCTATTGAAATGGGCAAATCACATTTGAGTGAGGCCCTTGGCCATTAAAGACATATAGGTCCTCATTGAATTGCAATTTTGCCAATTGAAGAGGGCTCTATATAATCACATAACATATTTATTGAGCAAAGTTTTTAGTTATTGAAAACCTTGATTGTGGTTAGAAGTTCAGTAACTAAAAAGTTCTGTATAAAAAATATGTTATGTGCTTATATAGAGCCCTATTCAATTGAGGAAGTCGCAATTGAATAAGGCTCATGGTTCTTTCTTGTTTATACTTAATACTTTACCTTGATTGAAGTTTGGAATGACAGACGGTCCCCTCCTGTCAATCTTAATGCGCCGGTCTTCTTGTAGTGTCTGTTTGAAAAAGAAAGTGAAATAGTTATTTGTATATTTATAATTTTTCATCTAGCAAAGCATGGCCTTTTGAGCATGTAATGTCTTGTTGTATCTTACCTCTTCTTCTTTGTTGGTGTTCTTTAAAAGGGATTGTGCTTCACAGTGCACGGTGCAAATTGTTGAGAGACGCTATTGATGCAGAGTCTGTTTGAATATTCAAAGAAATAAAAAGATTCAGCTTTATATGATCTATTGAATTGCAGTAAATGAATGTCATTTAAATATACTTCTGTAATTTTTTTCAATTGACCTTATTTTTTGTTGGGGGCTACACACATATGTCACATACATGAAGCACATTCCATAGTTTAATGTAATTATTTTGTGTACGTGTGACATATCAGTATACATGAGTCAAATTTAAATGGTTAAATTAACCTTATATTTTTATTTTCCAACACACATAAATGTCTGTGTGTGAGATGTAACTATAGATGATATACATATATGTGCGTGTGACATATCAGTATACATGACATATAATGTCATTTAAATGTAGTTGTTTACTGATTTTGTTTTAAGCTAATTTTGTTGCAGTGGCAATACACATATATGTGCGTGTCAGATGTCACTATACATTATACACATATATGTGCGTGTCAGATGTCACTATACATTATAGACATATATGTGCGTGTCACATGTCACTATACATAAACCTCTGTTTAATATTGAATTATGTTTTTTTGTTGTTTTGTTAAATGAACCGTATTTTTTTTTGAGCCTATACACATAAATGTGCCATATATGTCACTACATAAATCCTATTTTTTTTTTTTATTTGTTTGACCTGTCCTGATAATAAAATGTAATATATTATAGCTTACCTCTCAGTTGTAATTTGCACAATGCAAAGTAGTAAATTAGTAAAGAATTGTCTTCTCAAGTAAAAGCAGCAGTTATCTCAGAAGTCACTCCGTTGATCACCTGAGGAGAAATGTATTTTTTTGTTTGAAATAGGCAGTATTTATAAACTTGTAGAAAGTTCTGGAAAGTGAGACCGTTAGAACGCAATACGCATGCGCTATTTGCGTTCCAGCTTACAATTTGCGTTCCATCCGCCATTTTCTGCGTATTACTGTTCAAAATGGTGTTTAATATGATTGTGATACGTTCCGCATAGTATGTGTTTCATTATTGCGAGTAAGTGTAGTGTAGTTACGTCTGAAGCCTCGTTTTCGTTTTGTTCGTCGGCCATTTTTTTTGTCGCTTAGCGATGGTATTAGTGTCTAAAGTGTTTTATTTTGATTTAAATGTAGGTGTAACTTGTTTTTTTGAGGTGCTGGCTGGTTCCTCTTGCTGTAGGTAAGCTTTTTATGTGTTTGTTGTGTGTCTTTCTTAAGTTTTAAATGTTTGTATGTCGGCGTGTTGCGTCCGATGTTTGCGAAGTCGTAATGTGTAGTAACGTGTCTCGTATGGTGTTTGCGTGTGTAGCCTCGTTTTCGTTTTATTCGTCGGCCATTTTTTGTGTCGCTTAACAAACTATTTAGTGTCTAAACTCTTTTATTTTGAGTGCAATTAAGTTGTAAGTTGCATTTTTGAGGTCCTGGGTGCTTCCTGTTTGTGTAGGTAAGGTTTTTATGTATGTGCTGTGTGTATGTATTGTGTTTTTAATTTTGTAATGTTCGCGAGTTGCGTCCGAGTGTTGCGAGGCCGTAATGTGTGTGAACGTGTGTCTTATGTTGTTTGCGAGTGTCGTAATGTGTGTGAACGTGTGTCGTATGTTGTTTGCGAGTGTCGTAATGTGTTGCGACGTGAATTTTTTTTTGAAATTTTGCAAGGGTCGCAGTTGCTGCAACTGAAGACCTCGCTTTGCGAGGTCCTCAGGTGCTGGCATGGAGCGCCTGCGGCGCTCCAAGCCAGCAACTGAGGCCCTCGCTTCGCGAGGGTCCTCAGTTGCTGGCAAGGAGCGCCTTTGGCGCTCCATGCCAGCAACTGAGAACCTGGCACAGTGCCCTCGCTTCGCGAGGGCCGCGGGCTCGCTACGCGAGCCCGCAGCGTTAGCAACAACTCGTACGCTCACAACTATATATGTGATTGTATCTTATTTTATAATTACAGGCTTTGCACTCTGAGTGAGGTTTGTCCAACAGAAGGGATATCACTGTGGACTACTGTGCTCTGCTTTTCATGTATATATTGATGTATATGTGTATATAGTATGTGTATATATGTTTCCTATACTATGTTGTAAATAAAAAGGGGAGAAAAGGAAAACAAAGAAACACCTTTGTAACTAGTAAACTAAAACCCACGGTATAACCTGCCCAGATTGATTACATTGGGTAGAAATGTTTATCAATTTAGTATCTTAATGAATTAAGTTTTATAACCATACTCAAACCTAAGTGTATATCAACACATTCTTGTAAACAAAAAAGGAAGTAATTTATTATTTTCTTAAAACGTGACCTTTATTAAGTATATCATAAGATAGACACTCACAGATTAAAAATAAGTTGATTAAAACAAATTAAATACTGTATTTACATATATTCTTACTGCTGCAGTGTGTGGCAGACCGAACTCCCTATTCACTTTGTATACCAATCAGTATATTACTGATCATATAGATGTAAATGTGTCTTTAATATTAATTTTGTTACATGCATCTGTACTTGTCTGGCACAGAATAATGTCAATTGCAGAGCAAAAAAAGTATATACATTATATCTACAATGAACCTCACCAGTGATAACTAGTGATGTTGCGAACATAAAATTTTCAGTTCGCGAACCGCCGCAAATGTTTTCTCGAATTGGCGAACCCGGCGAACCGCCATAGACTTCAATGGGCATGTGGATTTTAAGACCCACAGGGACTCTTTCTGGCCACAATAGTGATGGGAAAGTTGTTTTAACGGGACTAACACCTGGACTGTGGCATGCCGGAGGGGGATCCATGGCAAAACTCCCACGGAAAATTACATAGTTGATGCAGAGTCTGGTTTTAAGCCATAAAGGGCATAAATCACATAACATTCCTAAATTGTTTGGAATAACGTGCTTTAAAACATCAGGTATGATGTTGTATTGATCAGGTAGTGTAAGGGTTAGGCCCGCTTCACAGTGACAGACCAAACTCCCCGTTTAACGCACCGCAAACAACCGCAAACAGTCCATTTGCACAACCGCAAACTCCCCATTTGCAGAAGGTTGGATACCAAGCTAGCCATGTCCCGTTCCTTGTCCTCACTGATGTCATTGAAGGTCTCTTCCTCCACCCAGCCACCAAGGGTCCCCGAAAGGTGACAACAAGCCCCCTGGGACGCCTGCTGTGTTTGGTCTTCCACCTCCTCAAAGCCACCTTCCTCCTCTGACTCCTCTTCTTCAGACTCCTCTCACTGCATTGCCTCTCTCTGCATTATTATAAGGTGTGTTAAGTAGTACTACTCTTATCAGTTTAAAACCTGTTACAGCACATATCAGGGGGCGTGTATAAGGCCTGGATTTTTAGAACCAGGAGATGGAAAAAGATGCTTTGTTGGTCGTATCACTTAAAATTTGGGGCACGGCACGTGCCATCAAAGGTGCCACCAGATAGGAGTGGCGTGTTTGTAAGTACTACTGTTATCAGTTTAATACCTGTTACGTCACCTATCCCCCTGATTATGTCCTGGATTTTTAGAACCGGGAGATGGAAAAAGATGCTTTGTTGGTCGTATCACTTCAATTTTGGGGCACGGCACGTGCAATCAAAGGTGCCACCAGATAGGAGTGGCGTGTTTGTAAGTACTACTCTTATCAGTTTAATACCTGTTACAGCACCTATCAGGGGGCGTGTATAAGGCCTGGATTTTTAGAACCGGGAGATGGAAAAAGATGCTTGGTTGGTCGTATCACTTCAATTTTGGGGCACGGCGCGTGCAATCAAAGGTGGCACCAGATAGGATTGGCGTGTTTGTAAGTACTACTCTTATCAGTTTAACACCTGTTACAGCACCTACCAGGGGGCGTGTATAAGGCCTGGATTTTTAGAACCGGGAGATGGAAAAAGATGCTTGGTTGGTTGTATCACTTTAATTTTGGGGCACGCCACGTGCAATCAAAGGTGCAACCATATAGGAGTGGCATGTTTGTATGTACTACTCTTATCAGTTTAATACCTGTTACAGCACCTATCAGGGGGCGTGTATAAGGCCTGGATTTTTGGAACCGGGAGATGGAAAAAGATACTTGGTTGGTCGTATCACTTCAAATTTGGGGCACGGCACGTGCAATTAAAGGTGCCACCATATAGGAGTGGCGTGTTTGTAAGTACTACTCTTATCAGTTTAATACTTGTTACGTCACCTATCAGGGCACGTGTATAAGGCCAAGATTTTTGGCACCAGGAGATGGAAAAAGATGCTTGGTTGGTCGTATCACTTCAAATTTGGGGCACTTTGTGACATTAGCTTCCTACGCTCAAACATGTCCTTTATAGGCACCTGACTATGCGCAGATGAGCAGGAACTGCTCAAGGCGAGAGACGCAGTGGCGGATGGTTGAGAGGGGGCAAGGAGGACAGCAGTGGTTGATGTTGCTGATGATGCTGGACCAGGAGGAGGATGGCGGCTTTGAGTTTGTGTGCTGCTTGTACTCATGTGTTGGTCCGGAGTCACCCAAACATTAGGTCTCAACCTGTAGAGGAAAAGGGAACCAGGCTACTCTAGACCTCATTCATCATTACAGGTTTTGACAAATTGGTACTATGCGTGCAAGCTACTGTGACAACAGATATGAGTGGCACTGTGCACTTGCAGAAGTTGGCAGAGTAGACGCTGTAGGTCTGACACACACGCTTGCAGACAACTAACTGCTATGCAATCTATTACAGTAGAAAACATTTTTTTGTTTTAAATGTACACTACTGTTACACCAGATATGAGTGGTGTGTTAAGTAGTACTACTCCTATCAGTTTAATCCCTGTTATGTGCCATTTTTGGGGGTTTGGTTGTTGAAGCCACAGTGCAGCACCAGAGGCCAGAAAAATTAGGCATGTACACATGCCTGAAAAATTAGGTATTCTTGATCTTGCAGCGAGCAGAGAAGAAGGTAGGCCTGATTTAACGCTCCAGCCCCGCATACCCACACTCAGAGATTGAGGGGGGGGGACCTGAGAAGGCCACAGGCTAGAGATATAAAGGGGGGCCATCCCAAATAGGCACACAAGCGGGGACAAAGGTAGTGAAGGGGACATAGAGGACCATGGACTGACGGTCGCCATCTTGGCAGAAAAGGGGCCAGCAATTAAGCCAAACTGACCAAGCACAGGCAGCTACTTGAGTCAAACGCTGTACAATTACACCTTAATAAAGCTGAAACATGCAGCAGCAGGGATTCTAAACGGCCCCACGTGGACAAGGAGGCTAACAGCCCCCACAGTCTCTGCACCACTCTTTTTAACAGATAACCCAAGGGGCTAACCAAGGACATTGCCCACATAAAAAACAGAATTTTATTGGAGGAATTATTAGTGTCTTTACCCCCCAAGAGAGGACATAATATATAGTATCTTTAGACTACCTGATGGCCAAACCTCCTTTAGCCCCAATGCTATCCAAGAAACATTTCAAAACTTCTATCAGACCATATATTCATCCCAATCCCGCTGCAGCGGATCTGACATAGAGTCCTTCCTACTACAGCAAGAAGTCCACAAAATACCTGTACCTCAATTGGACAGCTTGAACCTAGACATATCCCAAGAGGAAGTTAAATCTAGAATCCAAGATCTTAAATTTGGCAAGTCCCCAGGGCCAGACGGTTTTACTCATCTGTACTATAAGAAATTTGAGCCCTTGCTTACCCCCGCACCTAACATCTTTGTTTAACACTATACTAAATGGAGAACCTATGCCCCCTCAGGCCGACCTCATAGTCTTTCCAAAAGAGGGTAGGGACCCTTTAGAGGTTAAAAATTATCGCCCCATACCCCTGATAAATGTGGATGTCAAGATCCTAGCTAAAATTATGGCCAAACGAATATCTAACTTTTTACTGGACTAAATGCACAAGGACCAAACGTGGTATATTCCTTTCAGAGAGGCAGGAGATAATGTTAGGAGGGTTCTGAACGCCCAGTTCTTGGCTCAACACTATAACAACCCAGTTTGCCCTCTAGCCCTAGACATAGAGAAGGCTTTTGATACGGTGGAATGGCCAAATATGTACAAAATGCTAGATAAGTTTGGATTTGAGGGACGCTTTCTCAACCTGCTCAGAAGGTACTACGACTCACCAGTAGCTAACTTAAAGATACCAGGGGACCATATGGCCAAAATCCAAATACAGAGAGGGACCAGGCAGGGATGCCCACTCTCCCCACTGCTCTTTGCTCTTGCCATTGAACCCCTAGCGCAGGCAATCAGAACCAACCATGCCATCCAGGGGGTTCAAGTAGGACACCATCAGTTTAAGTGTTCACTTTTCGCGGATGATATGCTTTGCACCCTGACCAAGCCCCTTCTCTCTATATCAGCACTCATGTCCGCTATAAAAGACTTCAGCTAAATCTCGGGCCTCCAATCCTTGCAAAAGGATATTTCTCTTTCAATGGAATCCTGCTTACTTGGGATACACATAAAAAAAACTTATCTCAATCCTAGAACAAGCTATTCCAATTAATGGCTTTAGCATTCAAAATACACATAGCTACCCGGGCCCGGATGGATTTACAAATCTCTATTACCAAACTTTTATAGACTTGTTATTACCCCACTTAGCCACACTTTTCAATCAAATTTTAGAAGGCTCTCCCATGCCACAAGAACTAAACCATGCAAATATGATATGTTTCCCGAAAGAACGACGAGACCCATTAGAACTTAAAAATTACTGCCCCATATCACTCCTAAACAGGGATATAAAAATTTTGGGCAAATTAATGGCAAACAGGATTTCGCAATTTCTCCCCTCCATATCCATAAAGACCAAACAGGGTTTATCCCCCATAGAAAAACGGGGGACAATATCAGACGGACACAAAATTTTATCTCATGGTCATCCCAACATCAAATACCCACATGCCTTTTGGCGTTAGATATAGAAAAGGCCTTTGAAACATTGGAATGGCCTTATTCAAAAGCAGTATTACAGAAATTTGGGTTTGCAGGCAAACTTATGAACTTGATTGATACATACTACAAATCCCCGTCAACCAGATTAAAACTCCCGGGAGATCGCTTACAACACATAAAGATTCAAAGGGGAAAAAACAAATTTTTAGATTTATTTGGAATCATAAAGCCCTGAGGATCTCAAAAAATAATATGTATAGACCAAAAGGGAAAGGGGGGCTATCGTGCCTGAATCTCAAACTGTATTACAAGGCAGCGCAGCTGGCTTTCATTCCTCTGGCGCATTCTCCCACACATCAGCCGCTCTGGGTATTTATGGAAAATGTAAGCATGTCACCTTATACATGGGATACAGTAATATAGATTCCAGGCCTGTATACTTTTTTGAGAAACTTGAAAAACCTGTTGATTAAGCACTCATTAAAAATATGGACGGAGATGAACTGGACACAAAAACTGGACACTCGGGTATCAGATCTTACCCCTATTGTACCCAATCCCCACTTTAAGATACATCTTCCGGAAAGCTCTCTCAGTTGGTGGAAGTCTCAGAACCTACTAAGGGTTGGTCCATGGTGGCATGACGACAAAATAATGACCTTTGAGCGGGTGAGAGATAGATACAATTTACCCCTGGCTGAACACTATAATTTTTGCAGGATACATCATTATATATACGATAAGTGGTAGGGGAACCCCCCAAAGAAACACCTGGCTATTGAAAAAATGTAGAGATTCCCCCTTTCATCCTGGTATTATTAGCCTCATGTATGAACTATTTAATGAAAACTCATGGGCAAACAAACCAGACTATACCAAAGCCTGGAAGAGGGATTTGGGCACCGAGTTGGCAGACAGCACATGGGATAAAAGTTGGTGAGGCTTAAGTAGGGAATCTTTAAATTATAGTCTGCTTGAGACTTCAATAAAGGTCCTACACAGGACATATATTACTCCTTTTAAGCTAAATAAATGGGATCCAAAACGGAGCAGCTCATGTTTTAGGAACAGTGGTAATGAGGCTACAGTTATTCATGTCTGGTGGGAGTGTTCGGCAGTCATAAGACTATGGGAAGAAACATGCTTACTAGCTTCTAAAATGTTTAAGATTCAGATTTCTGCTAATATAGAAAACTGCATGCTGGGTGTTCCGCATGTCTGTCTCTCGCATGCTCAAAATAGGCTATTAAAGTTCATCATGTTGGCCACAAAGAACCATATAGCCAGACAATGGAAATCGGATACCCTACACTTTCAGGTGGTTAAAAATAAATTAAACTTTATCCTTATAAATGCATCCTAAACGCCTTACCCATTTAGTAGACAACTCCATGGATACATTTTGAGATATATGGTCTCCGTGGCTGCAATTAAGGGATAGCATATCATCTGGAGACAATTAAATAAATTTAGGTCCGGAATAGGGGCTCCCCTAAATGGGAGAGGATATTCTCAAGAGAACGGGATGGATGGAGTTGTGTGTGGATCCTTAGAGGGGCAGAGGACGGAGGTAAGTGCTATATTTTACATCATATTTATGTAAAAAAGGAGGATGTTTGTGGACCTTTCCCTTTCCCAACATGTTAAATGCTAAAACTAGTTATTTTTATTCCCAATTATAGTCGGATTCAAGACTTAAAGGGAATCAACTTAAAACAAACTGAATTAAAGCTATATTAATAACTGAAAAGTAAAAAAAATATATATTTTTAGGCTACAGGTACAACCAAATCCAGATAACATACTAGCCTTGGATATGGTATAAGCTTCAAGATTATGGAATGGAAAGTGGTAAACTGAGTATTAATAGAGATAAGGTAACTCAGTGATGTATTAACATGTATGGATATATATGTAACATGGAAATGGTTGTTTGAATATGATATATTACCTGACCTATTAAAATAGTTTTTGAAAGAAAAAATACACATAGCTAGTAGTTGGAAAACCCCAAATTAAAACTTTCAGGAATTAATAAAAAAAATCAACTATTTACTGCTCAACGAGAGATTAAACCATGTAGTCTTGGATAGAATCACCCAGTTCCAGACAATTTGGGATCCCTGGATAACATCCCCATTTAGTGCCCCCCTAATATAATAAAACATTTGTTAATGGTTGAAGCGACTTGGGGGAAAGGACCGGAGTGGGGGAGCCCTGGAGGAGACCCTTCAGAAGCAACCGGCGGCAAAATCATCCGAGGAAAGGAGAGGTCGCCTACTGAAGCCTGCCCTAGGGTAACCCAAGGGCGATTGAGCAGGTTAGATTTTGTAAATAATAAGCTACTGCTGGAGTGATGATAGATAATAGGACTTGGTGTTAACTGCTGATATACTCTTTACTATTGTCTGTTTTACCATGTCTTAGGTTTCTCTTAAAAATTGCAATCACGGTAAAAAAAAAAGAAAATTTATTAACCAAAAAAGTAAAAATAAGAAGGCCTAGCCAGCTAATTTTAACAAAATGTCTTCATTGTAAATATGTATTTTTGCACAACTGTTGTGTTATGCAAGACTGTTCAATATGCTTTCTTTTTCATTACATGCCGTACGCCTTCTGACATAAACATTTAAATTAAAAAATTAGGTATTGTTGCAGCCGCTGCTGTTGCAGCGGCCAGAAAAATTGACCTTTGTTCCCCAGGCAGAAAGTGCCATAAAACATTGCGTCTTCTTGAACCCTAGTTGGTGGCGGATAAGTCACGCAAGTCATCCGGCATTCACAGATAACATACAGCAGCGTGTGGACCATTTTTAGCCGAAGGCAGCTCATCTCATCAGGCCTTTTTCAGTCGAATGTATCGCCCAGTGTCAGTCCCTTCGGGATCCATCCCTCATTCATCTTTATAAAGGTGAGGCAATCTAGACTTTTTTGCCCTAGGCGACTTCTCTTCTCGGTGACAAAACCTCCTGCTGCACTGAAGGTCCTTTCTGACAGGACACTTGAAGCGGGGCACGCCAGAAGTTCAATTGCAAATTGGGATAGCTCAGGCCACAGGTCTAGCCTGCATACCCAGTAGTCAATGGGTTCATCGCTCCTCAGAGTGTCGATATCTGCAGTTAAGGCGAGGTAGTCTGCTACCTGTCGGTCAAGTCGTTCTCTGAGGGTTGATCCCGAAGGGCTGTTGCGATGCGTAGGACTGAAAAAGGTCTGCACGTCCTCCATCAACAACACGTCTTTTAAATGCCCTGTCCTTGCTGGCGTGGTCGTTGGAGGAGGATTACTTTCACCTCTTCCCCTGTTATATTGCCCTTGTGCTGTGACATCACCCTTATATGCTGTGTAAAGCATACTTGTTAATTTGTTTTGGACCTGCTGCATCCTTTCTGACTTGCGGTAATTTGGTAACTAGAGATGTTGCGAATAGTTCGCCGGTGGATTGTTCCCAGCGAACATAGCATGTTCGCGTTCGCGGCGAACAGCGAACATATGCGAGATTCGACCCGCCCCCAATACTTTATCATTGAGCAAACTTTGACCCTGCATGTCACAGTCAGCAGACACATTCCAGCCAATCAGCAGCATACACTCCCTTCCACACCCTTCAACCTCATGGACAGCAGCCATTTTGGAATCAGAACTAACTTGCAGTCTTACTGAGAGGAGGTAGACTGTAGGTGATACTGCATCAATAGGGAAAACCATAGCTAGGCAAGTTTATTCAGTGTCCAGTGCAGTGCTGAAGGACTCATCAGATCTCTGCTGTAAACACAGCACCCCAAAAAGCCCTTTTTAGGGCTATAACATCATTTTTTTTTCCGTTTTTTTTCTGTGTAATCTAACTTCATTTGCCTGTCTCCCTGCTAGCCCCTGCTTGTAAGTGTGTGTGTCAGGCTCACAGCTTATTCTGTGTGTGCACAACGCATACAATATAATATTGTTTACTAGTTGTCTACTTTTAAAAAAAACAAACTTTTTTTTCCTTAAATCTAAGTGCATTTGTCTGACCTTCAATCAAAGTTCATTTGCTTGACCGCTACCCATAGTGTATGTCCTGCTTTCAAGTACTGTGCCAAGTTCAACCAATCCAGTCTAGTTGGGGTACCAACAGTTAACATTTAAAAAACCCAAACTTTTTTTTTCTTAAATAGAAGTGCATTTGCATAACCGTCAATCAAAGTTCATTTGCTTGACCGCTACCCATAGTGTGTGTCCTGCTTACAAGTACTGTGCAAAGTTCAACCAATCCAGTCTAGTTGGGGTACCAACAGTCCGCATTTAAAAAACCCAAACTTTTATTTTCTTAAATATAAGTGCATTTGCATAACCGTCAATCAAAGTTCATTTGCTTGACCGCTACCCATAGTGTGTGTCCTGCTTACAAGTACTGTGCAAAGTTCAACCAATCCAGTCTAGTTGGGGTACCAACAGTCCGCATTTAAAAAACCCAAACTTTTATTTTCTTAAATATAAGTGCATTTGCATAACCGTCAATCAAAGTTCATTTGCTTGACCGCTACCCATAGTGTGTGTCCTGCTTTCAAGTACTGTGCCAAGAGGTTGTGTGCATGCTTGAGCTCCAAACAAAAGGCTTTTTAGAGTCTTAGTCCCTCAAATACAAGTTTTATTTTAACACCTTTCTGTTAATAAGCACTTTGTGCACGGTGTTGTTCATTTTTGGGAGTTTTTTGTGGTTTTTTTCTTAGTTTAATTTAAGTTTTAGTTTTCTGGGGGTCAGGCTCAACTCTCTATCCCAGGAGAGTGAGCTGTCTCCTGGATACTTTGCCACACCCCTCCCTTAGCACTTTACCTTCACTCCTGAAACTTTTTTTACTTTGACTTTTTTTAAAAAAAGTTTTTCAGGTTTTGTTAAAGTTTTGTTTGTTTGGTGTTGGGTTTTATGTTTTGGGGGGAGAGAAGACAAGTAACATCTTTGTAGGCAGTGGGGGGGAAAACAATTTGAAGTTTTGTTTAAAAGGCTTTTTTAACATCTGACACAGAGACACAGAGGGGTTAAAAAGCCTCTGTGTTCTCTGTGTTGTTGCAATTAGTAACACCTTGCAACAGGCCATTAACCCTTCCACTGCCAAACATCATCTCTCTCTCCCTTAGTGTTTGTCTCCCTTAGTTTTGTCTTTTTGTTTCTTTTTCACACTTTTATATTTAAAAAAAAAAAAGAAAACAGTAGAAAAATCATAAAACAAAAAATAAAAATAAATAAAACAAATAAACTGAAAAAAAAAAGGGTCTAAACATGAGGGATAAGACCATTAAGAAGCCTCAGGGGTCAAAAGGGGGAATAATGGCCCCTGAAAATCCTAGCTGCAGCACTGCACAGCGTAGGCCCCAGGCAGATAAGGCAGCCCCAGCTCCTGGTGGTTCTGCCAGCAGACCTACCCCTGTGGCTAATACCTGGTCACAGGTGGTTTCTGCTGGCCCCAGTAATACCACCGCTGGGGCTGAGGGGCAGATCACCAGGAAGCATGGGGTTAAATGTCAGATGTCTGGGGTCTACAGCATTGATATCTATCTGCGTGCTGCAGCTAACGTCATCAGCCCCTCTGTTATAGTAGCAGCCAGCAAAATGTACGGGAAAGCAGTTTTCTTTACCCGTACGCTGGCTGCTGCTCACATTCTTGTACAGAGAGGCATCACAGTGGGGGGATTATATGTCCCAATAGAACCCCTGGAAGGGTTGGGCACAAAAGTAACACTCTCTAATGTGCCCCCCTTCCTACCAGACTCCCTCCTGCGCCCCCACCTGCTAACCCTAGGGGAAGTAAAAACACCATTTATTAAAATTCCCCTGGGGTGCAGAGAGAGAGCACTACGTCATGTGCTCTCTTTCAAGAGGCAGGTACAAATGTGCCTGCCTCAGGGCGCAGAAAACATAGAGGGGTCTTTTGGGGTTCCATTTGAGGGGGTGCTCTACAGGATTTTTTACAGCACTACGGAGGTGCAGTGCTATCATTGCAAGGGGTTGGGGCATACACGTAGGAATTGTCCTAATGTAAAGCATCATGCCCCAGCCCCAGCAAATGGCACCTCCGTCAGTACAGCACCCATCCCCGCTGAGCCCATAACAGCGGGGACCTCAAGGGTCATAGCCCCCCCACAGAGCTCAGGCAAGGAGGCCGTTCCTCAAGCCACCACCACGGCCTCCAAACCCCCTTCTTCCCCAAAAAAGCCATGTGTGTCTGTGGTCTCTAGCAAGACTGCAGACACGGGGAAAAAGGGGAAGAATGTCACCGGTCCTCCCAGTGTCACAGCTGCATCTCCCAAGTCCCAATCTGCCCCCACCATAATTACATCAGTTAGTGTGGGGGCACAGTGTAAGCAGAGGGATAATAAGCCCTCTGCAGGGGAGGCAGCTAGTGGCAGCTCCTCTTCCAGGAGTGACGTCCCCAGGAAGAGGAAGCATAAAACCAACAGGGAGGTTGCTGATAAGTGGGAAGTGCTCTATAGTGGAGCACCTCCCTCTAAAAGCAAGAAGAGGAACAAAACATCTCCTCCTCATCCGGTGACATTGTCTGGCCCGGTTATTAAGCTCAGCCAGCCGGTGCCAGACCACACATCTCTCTCTCCAGACCCTATAGGGGTTAATGTGGAAAAGGGTCTGGAGGAAAAGCAGGGGCAAGAGGGTCTCCCAAGTGAGGCAGGGGTAGACAAGAAAGATCAGGTTCTGCCTCTGGCCTTTGAGGGGGGTCCCAACAAAGCCCCTGCTGAATGGGTAGTCAGTGTCCCTGAGGTGCTGAGCTTCAAGGGCACCAGTCAGTCTCCTCCTCCAGTGTCACTCTCTAGTGACGTACCTCGGGCTTTGTTAGAGCCCCAGGCCGAGTCACTACTGGAGGGGGGGGAATATAGGCATGACCCCCATTCAGGACCCCATGGATTTGTCTGTCAGGGGGGATGTGGCACAAGGGGAAGTGGAAATGGGGGAGGGTGATAAAACAGGTTTTCCTGTTAACATCATGGGAGAGCCTGTCTACCCTCCTCAGCCGTCCACTGACCCTAACATCGGTGCCATCCAAGCTGAGCAAGCAGCGGTGGAACTGGCAGAGGAGGCATATAAAGCCTCCAAGGCTTCCATTAAGGAAGCCATGCCAGCCACTGCTGTCCAGCCAGCTACCCCTGAATGCACTCCTGAAGCTACAGGGGTGCAGCAGCAATCCAAGGGTCCATTATTTACCTTGAAGGGTGCTAAAGGGACTCCTTCTGTATCATCTAAGAGGGGGTCCCTGAGAATAAAGCTGAGGAAACTGACTCCAGCCGGGGAGGATGGAGTAAAAGCCCTCAGCCAAGAGGAGCCCAGGGGTGACCCACTAGAAGGAACATCAGATTCTGGGTGGGTTATCCCTGTCAAGGAAATAGATCTATTCCTTGAGAGCACCCTTCATGGACAAAAGAAAAGGAAGGTGCGGCTGGCCTTGGAGAGGTGGAAGAATATGTCGTTTATTCTCCACTCTCTCCAGCAATATCTAGTGGTCAGCACTAGGGCCAAGAATTCTGGGACTGCGGAGCATCTCCGCGTCCGGAAATTCTATAAAATGTGCGTGTCCTATCAGCAGTCTCAAGGGTCTGAGGAACGCACAATTCCTGACACGCAGTAATGGCTTTGCACATCAGCACGCTAAATACCAATGGCTGTCAAGACAGTTTCCGCAGGTTCCAGGTACTCTCCTATTTATATCAGGGAGGGTACTCTGTGAGCTTCCTGCAGGAAACTCACACCACTCCAGAGGCTGAGGCCTCGTGGCAACTGGAGTGGAGAGGCAGGGTCTTCTTCAGCCACTTCACATCGGCGTCATGTGGAGTGGTGACCCTGTTCTCAGAGTCTTTTCAGCCAGAGCTGCTGCTTGTGAAAGCTGT
The DNA here is from genome assembly GCA_027410445.1 of Discoglossus pictus. Classification (NCBI taxonomy): domain Eukaryota; kingdom Metazoa; phylum Chordata; class Amphibia; order Anura; family Alytidae; genus Discoglossus; species Discoglossus pictus. The sequence goes on from CM050167.1 coordinate 154,574,018, forward strand.
TATCCCAGGCCGTCTAATCCACCTCCGGGTCCGAGAGCAGGGTAGCATCATTAACCTAGTTAATATATATGCCCCTGCTGGAGGGCCCGAGAGAGTGAGGTTCCTCGCCAGACTGTCCCAGTTTTTGGAGACGGTTGACGCAGATGAGTGTTTGGTACTCGGGGGTGATTTCAACTGCACCCTCGACGCTCTGGACCGGAATAGTCCAGAGCCGTACCCGCCTTCTGCGTCAGCGCTGCGGGAGATCATCGCCCGCTTCTCCCTGGAGGACATCTGGCGAGAGCAGAACCCAGGGGCATCAGACGGTTTCACCTACGTCAGGGTGAGAGCCGGTCTGGTGTCCCACTCCCGGATCGACAGACTATATATATCTAGTCACTATATGTCACGAGTCGGTTCTTGTGCCATTAGGCTGGCTCCGTTCACAGACCACAACTGTGTGTCTGTGACGGTGGCGCTAACGCCAACAGCGCCACGAGCCGCCTATTGGCACTTCAACAATGCTTTGTTGAAGGACCAGGGGCTCGTGACATTGATCCGGGAGTTTTGGACGGACTGGAGGGGTTGCAAGGGGGACTTTGCCACGTTAAAACTGTGGTGGGACGTGGGCAAGGTTCATTTGCGACTTCTGTGTCAGGAATATACCAAGGGTGCGAGTGGGCAGCGCGAAGCTGAGTTGGAGTCACTCCGGGGGGAGGTACTCCATCTGGAGCAGAGGCTGTTCACTTGTAGGGACCAATCCCTGCAGAGCGAGTATGTAGAGAGGAAGGGTGTCCTCTGTGACCTGGAACGACACCAGGCCAAGGGGGCATACGTGCGCAGCCGCTTAGGTTTTCTCAAAGATCTAGACCGCGGCTCGCGCCTCTTCTACTCACTGGAGAAAAAGGGGGGTAACAGTAGGCACATCACCTGTCTTCTAGATGAAGACGGTGCCCCCCTTACAGATCCGGAGAGTATCCGGGATAGAGCCCGGAACTTTTATAAAGATCTTTACTCTCCGGATCCCATTTCTCCAGACGCCTGCAGGGTGCTATGGGAGGGGCTCCCCACAGTCAGTGAGGGTGTAAGAGAGCGGCTTGATATACCACTATCTTTTCAAGAGCTCTCTGAAGCCCTCCGTGCCATGTCCTGTGAGAAGTCTCCAGGACTGGACGGACTGACTGTAGAGTTTTTCCAATTTTTCTGGGAGACTCTGGGACCTGATTTCCATCTGGTCCTTGGGGAAGCCCTGGAGACCGGGGAGATGCCCCTGTCTTGTCGCAGGGCAGTACTTGCCCTGCTGCCCAAAAAGGGGGATCTCCGGCTTATTAAGAACTGGCGACCGGTCTCTCTGCTCAGCACGGACTACAAGATTGTAGCTAAAGCCATCTCGCTTAGACTTGGGTCTGTGCTGGCAGAATTGGTTCACCCTGACCAGTCCTATGCGATCCCGGGCCGGACTATCTTTGATAGTATCTTTCTGGTCCGGGATCTATTGCATTATTCTCGCAGGACTGGTCTGTCACTCGCCTTTCTCTCTTTAGATCAAGAGAAGGCGTTTGACAGGGTGGACCATGGTTACCTCATAGCCACTCTGCAAGCGTACGGCTTTGGCCCACAGTTTGTGGGCTTTATAAGAACGCTGTACGCCTCTGCAGAGTGTTTACTTAAAATCAATTGGTCCCTAACAGCACCTTTGGTATTTGGACGAGGGGTGCGTCAAGGATGTCCCTTGTCTGGACAGTTATATGCACTGGCCATCGAGCCTTTCCTCTGCCTACTGAGGAAAAGGCTCACAGGGCTGGTGCTAAAAGATCCAGACATGCGGATTGTCCTTTCAGCTTATGCTGACGATGTGCTCCTCGTGGCCCAGGATCCAGTTGATCTTGAGCTGGCAAAACAGTGCCAGGAGGTATATTCAGCTGCCTCCTCCGCTCAGATCAACTGGTCCAAATGCACAGGCCTTTTAGAGGGTAATTTACAGGTAGACTCTTTGCCTCCCACGTTTCGTGACATCACGTGGGAGGCAGATGTCATTAAATATCTGGGGGTCTACCTGTCCGCTGCGGACGCTTCTGTCCCAGACAACTGGAGGGAGTTAGAGGGCAGTGTCATCTCTCGTCTGGGACGATGGAGGGGTCTAGCAAAAATGCTTTCCCTTAGGGGGCGGACTCTAGTGGTGAATCAGCTGGTGGCTTCTCAGATCTGGCACCGGCTGATTTGTCTGAGTCCGACCCCCGAGTTTGTCACCAATATCCAGAGGAATTTATTAGATTTCCTCTGGATGGGAAGGCATTGGGTCTCTGCAGGGGTGGCAAGTCTGCCTTTGGTGGAGGGTGGACAGGGAGTAGTTTGTGTGTGCTCCCAGTTGTCCACCTTCCGCCTTCAGTACCTGCAGAGATACCTATATGCAGATCCCTCTCCGCAGTGGTGCGCACTGGCATCCAGCTTTTATCGCCAGTTGCGCAACCTGGGGTATGACCGGGCAATTATTTCTGATCGGGCCCGAGGGGTTTGGGAGAGACCTCTCTGTGTTGCCGGCATACTACCAGGAAACCCTCAAGGCCTGGAGCATGGTCTCCGTGACCAGGCAGGTCGTGCCTTTGGGGGATGAAATATTCACGGAGCCCCTGCTATTTAATACAGCAGTGGGGGCTCCAATGTTACAGTCCCCCTCTATCATCCGCCGCCTTTGTCATGCACGGATGACCCGAGTCGGGGATCTCCTGGAATACGGGCGTTCTGATTGGGTGTCACCCCAGGAGCTTGCGCTCCGTTTGGGATATGTGACGCCCAAAGTCTCAGGGCGCTTGCGCCCCGACTCGCGCACCTTCCTTCGCGGGGCTTTGCAGGCCGGAGTGCCACATGCACCTTTCAACACCCCTGCTCCGGCTGTTTGCATTGGACACAAGCCCCGTGTTTCCCCTCAGGGCAATAAGGCCAGGGACCTCCTCGTCAACCTGCTCCTGGCATTAGCCAAATTGGCTATATATAAGTCCAGGAAGCAGTGTTTGATAGGGGGGGTTCCCTTGTCACCTGAGGCCATGTTCCGGGTGCTGGTGCGCTCCCGTATTCGGGCAGAGTACCACCTGGCTTTGTCCACTGGGGGAATGGATGAGTTTGTCTCCCAGTGGGCTGTAGATGGTGTGCTCTGCTCGGTATCCCCCCATTCGGTTTCTTTTTCTCTTAACCTCCTAAAATGATTTTTATTTAGTTTACAGATCATGTTTCTCGTAATGTCAAAATACACTGTGCCAAGTTCAACCAATCCAATCTAGTTGGGGTACCAGCACTCTACATTTAAAAAAAAACAACACTTTTTTTCTGTGTAATCTAATTTCATTTGCCTGCCTGCCAGCGTGTGTGTCTTAGGCTCACATCGTATACTGTGCCCACTTGCCCAGTCAGTGCCACCACTCATATCTGGTGTAACAGTCAGTAGTGCACATTTAAACAAAGAATACAATTTTGACTGTATTACATTGAATAGCAGTTACTTGTCTGCAAGCGTCTGTGTCAGGCCTACAGCGTCTACTCTGCCAACTTCTGCAAGTGCACAGTGCCATATCTGTTGTCACAGTAGCTTGCACGCATAGTACCACTAATCGGAAAAAAAATCACAGGCAGAGGCAGGACACCCCGCAGGGGCCGTCATGGTCGTGGTGCTGTGATCCACTTTGGCCCTACAATAATGCCCAGTGTTCAGAGGCCAGTTACCCTGAACTTGAAAAGTTCAGAGGACGTAGTTGACTGGCTAACACAGGACACCCAATCTTCTACAGCTTCCTCTTGGAACATTGACGCACCATCCTCCTCCAGCTTAGCTTCAGGCACCTCTCAAGTTACCACTCGCCCGCCTGCCGCCACCACCAACACTAGTACCACAGCCGATTCAATTGATCAGTCAGAAGAGTTATTTACACATCATTTCTAACAAATCAGTGTTCCGAAACCAATATTGCCAGAGGATGTAGATAACAGGGATATGTCTCAGTCAGGCAGCAGTACACACATGTATATACGATGTGATGATGATGTACCCGCTGCTGCTTCCTTTGTTCAGTTGTCAGATACAAGTGAGGCGGGTGATGATGATGACGATGCATCCGTGGATGTCACGTGGGTGCCCGCTAGAAGAGAAGAAGAACAGGGGGAACGTTCAGATGGGGAGACAGAGAGGAGGAGGAGACGAGTTGGAAGCAGAGGGAGGTCATCGCAACGAGCTAGTGGCACAGTCAGACAGCATGCATCAGCACCCGGGGTCAGCCAGACAGCACATTAATCAACGCATGCTGTTGCCACCACCAGAATGCCGTCACCGCAGAGCTCAGCAGTGTGGCATTTTTTTTGTGTGTCTGCCTCTGACAACAACGATGCCATTTGCAACCTGTGCCAAAAGAAACTGAGTCGTGGGAAGTCCAACACCCACCTAGGTATAACTGCTTTGTGAAGGCACATAATGTCACATCACAAACGCCAATGGGATCAGCACATAATGTCACATCACAAACGCCAATGGGATCAACACATGAGTACAAGCAGCACACAAACTCAAAGCCGCCATCCTCCTCCTGGTCCAGCATCTTCATCCACGTCAACCACTGCTGTCCTCCTTGCCCCCTCTCAACCATCCGCCACTCCGTCTCTCGCCTCTTGCTATTCCTGCTCATCTCCCCACAGTCAGGTGTCTGTCAAGGGCATGTTTGAGCGTAAGAAGCCAATGCCACAAAGTCACCCCCTTGCCCGGCCTCTGACAGCTGGCTTGTCTGAACTCTTAGCCCGCCAGCTTTTACCATACAAGCTGGTGGAGTCTGAGGCGTTTAAAAAGTATTTAGCGATTGGGATACCGCAGTGGAAGGTACCCGGCCGAAATTTCTTTGCCCAAAAGGCAATCCCCAACCTGTACTCAATTGTGCAAAAGGAAGTAATGGCATCTCTGGCACACAGTGTTGGGGCAAGGGTCCATCTGACCACTGATACCTGGTCTGCAAAGCATGGTCAGGGCAGGTATATCACCTACACTGCGCATTGGGTAAACCTGATGATGCCTGCCAATCATGGAATGAGTGGCTCTGCAGAGGAGTTGGTGACACCGCCACGACTTGCAGGCAGGCCTCCTGCCACCTCCTCTACTCCTCCTACTCCATCATCTTCCATAACCTCCTCAGCTGAGTCCTCTTCTGCTGCGTCTTGCTCCACATCAACGGCACCCCCCGAGCTCCCCAGATACTATTCCACATCCCAGATACGGCAGTGTCATGCCGTCTTGGGGTTGACTTGCCTGAAAGCAGAGAGTCACACCGGGCCAGCACTCCTGTCCGCCCTGAACGCACAGGTGGATCAATGGCTGACTCCGCACCAACTGGAGATTGGCAAAGTGGTTTGTGACAACGGAAGAAATTTGTTGGCGGCATTGAATTTGGGCAAGTTGACGCATGTGCCGTGCATGGCACATGTGTGTAATCTGATCGTACAACGCTTTGTACATAAGTATCCAGGCTTACAGGATGTCCTGAAGCAGGCCAGAAAGGTGTGTGGCCATTTCAGGCGTTCCTACACAGCCATGTCGCACTTTTCAGATATCCAGCAGCGAAACATACCAGTGAGGCGCTTGATTTGTGACAGCCCCACACGTTGGAATTCAACAATCCTAATGTTTGACCGCCTGCTCCAACAAGAAAAGGCAATTAACGAGTATTTGTATGACCGAGGTGCTAGAACAGCCTCTGCGGAGCTAGGGATTTTTTTGCCACGTTACTGGACGCTCATGCGCAATGCCTGTAGGCTCATGCGTCCTTTTGAGGAGGTGACAAACCTTGTCAGTCGCACCGAAGGCACCATCAGCGACATTATACCATTTGTTTTCTTCCTGGAGCGTGCCCTGCGAAGAGTGCTGGATCAGGCCGTAAATGAGCGTGACGAGGAAGAGTTGTGGTCACCATCACCACCAGAAACAGCCTTATCAGCATCGCTTGCTGGACGCTGGAAGAGGATTGTGAGGAAGAGGAGTCAGAGGAGGAATGTGGCTTTGAGGGGGAGGAGGAAGACCAATCACAACAGGCATCCCAGGGTGCTCGTTGTCACCTATCTGGTACCCGTGGTGTTGTACGTGGCTGGGGGAAGAACATATCTTCAGCGAGATCACTGAGGACGAGGAACGGGACATGGGTAGCTCGGCATCCAACCTTGTGCAAATGGGGTCTTTCATGCTGTCGTGCCTGTCGCAGGACCCTTGTATAGAAAAAGGCTGAAGGGGAACGACCTGTACTGGGTGTGCACGCTACTAGACCCCCGGTATAAGCAGAAAGTGCCTGAAATGTTACCAAATTACCACAAGTCAGAAAGGATGCAGCAGGTCCAAAACAAATTAACAAGTATGCTTTACACAGCATATAAGGGTGATGTCACAGCACAAGGGCAATATAACAGGGGAAGAGGTGAAAGTAATCCTCCTCCCACGACCACGCCGGCAAGGACAGGACGTTTAAAAGACGTGTTGTTTATGGAGGACGTGCGGACCTTTTTCAGTCCTACGCATCGCAACAGCCCTTCGGGATCCACCCTCAGAGAACGACTTGACCGACAGGTAGCAGACTACCTCGCCTTAACTTCAGATATCGACACTCTGAGGAGCGATGAACCCCTTGACTACTGGGTATGCAGGCAAGACCTGTGGCCTGATCTATCCCAATTTGCAATTGAACTTCTGGCCTGCCCCGCTTCAAGTGTCCTGTCAGAAAGGACCTTCAGTGCAGCAGGAGGTTTTGTCACCGAGAAGAGAAGTCGCCTAGGGCAAAAAAGTCTAGATTGCCTCACCTTTATAAAGATGAATGAGGGATGGATCCCGAAGGGACTGACACTGGGCGATACATTCGACTGAAAAAGGCCTGATGAGATGAACTGCCTTCGGCTAAAAATGGTCCACACGCTGCTGTATGTTATCTGTGAATGCCGGATGACTTGCGTGACTTATCCGCCACCAACTAGGGTTCAAGAAGACGCAATGTTTTATGGCACTTTCTGCCTGGGGAACAAAGGTCAATTTTTCTGGCCACTGCAACAGCAGCGGCTGCAACAATACCTAATTTTTTAATTTAAATTTTTATGTCAGAAGGCGTACGGCATGTAATGAAAAAGAAAGCATATTGAACAGTCTTGCATAACACAACAGTTGTGCAAAAATACATATTTACAATGAAGACATTTTGTTAAAATTAGCTGGCTAGGCCTTCTTATTTTTACTTTTTTGGTTAATACATTTTCTTTTTTTTTTTACTGTGATTGCAATTTTTAAGATAAACCTAAGACATGGTAAAACAGACAATAGTAAAGAGTATATCAGTAGTTAACACCAAAGTCCTATTATCTATCATCACTCCAGCAGTAGCTTATTATTTACAATATCTAACCTGCTCAATCGCCCTTGGGTTACCCTAGGACAGGCTTCAGTAGGTGATCTCTCCTTTCCTCGGATGATTTTGCTGCCGGTTGCTTCTGAAGGGTCTCCTCCAGGGCTCCCCAACTCCGGTCTTTCCCCCCGAGTCGCTTCAACCATTAACAAATGTTTTATTATATTAGGGGTGCACTAAATGGGGATGTTATCCAGGGATCCCAAATTGTCTGGAACTGGGTGATTCTATCCAAGACTACATGGTTTAATCTCTCGTTGAGCAGTAAATAGTTGATTTTTTTTATTAATTCCTGAAAGTTTTAATTTGGGGTTTTCGAACTACTAGCTATGTATATTTTTTCTTTCAAAAAATATTTTAATAGGTCAGGTAATATATCATATTCAAACAACCATTTCCATGTTACATATATATCCATACATGTTAATACATCACTGAGTTACCTTATCTCTATTAATACTCAGTTTACCCCTTTCCATTCCATAATCTTGGAGCTTATACCATATCCAGGGCTAGTATGTTATCTGGATTTGGTTGTACCTGTAGCCTAAAAATATATATATTTTTTTACTTTTCAGTTATTAATATAGCTTTAATTCAGTTTGTTTTAAGTTGATTCCCTTTAAGTCTTGAATCCCACCATAATTGGGAAAAAAATAACTAGTTTTAACATTTAACATGTTGGGAAAGGGAAAGGTTCACAAACATCCTCCTTTTTTACATAAATATGATGTAAAATATAGCACTTACCTCCGTCCTCCGCCCCTCTAAAAATCCACACACACCTCCATCCATCCCGTTCTCTTGAGAATATCCTCTCCCATTTACGGGAGCCCCTATTCCGGACCTAAATTTCTTTAATTGTCTCCAGATGATATGCTATCCCTTAATTGCAGCCACGGAGACCATATATCTCAAAATTAATCCATGGAGTTGTCTACTAAATGGGTAAGGCGTTTAGGATGCATTTATAAGGATAAAGTTTAATTTATTTTTAACCACCTGAAAGTGTAGGGTATCCGATTTCCATTGTCTGGCTATATAGTTCTTTGTGGCCAACATGATGAACTTTAATAGCCTATTTTGAGCGGGCGAGAGACAGACATGCGGAACACCCAGCAGGCAGTTTTCTATATTAGCAGAAATCTGAATCTTAAACATTTTAGAAGCTAGTAAGCATGTTTCTTCCCATAGTCTTATGACTGCCGAACACTCCCACCAGACATGAATAAATGTAGCCTTATTACCACTGTTCCTAAAACATGAACTGCTCCGTTTTGGATGCCATTTATTTAGCTTAAAAGGAGTAATATATGTCCTGTGTAGGACCTTTATTGAAGTCTCAAGCAGACTATAATTTAAAGATCCCCTACTTAAGTCTCGCCAACTTTTATCCCATGTGCTGTCTGCCAACTCAGTGCCCAAATCCCTCTCCCAGGCTTTGGTATAGTCTGGTTTGTTTGCCCATGAGTTTTCATTAAATAGTTCATACATGAGGCTAATAATACCAGGCTGAAAGGGGGAATCCCTACATTCTTTCAGTAGCCAGGTGTTTCTTTGGGGGGTTCCCCTACCACTTATCTTATATATAAAATGATGTATCCTGCAAAAATTATAGTGTTCAGCCAGTGGTAAATTGTATCTATCTCTCACCCGCTCAAAGGTCATTATTTTGTCGTCATGCCACCATGGACCAACCCTTAGTAGGTTCTGAGACTTCCACCAACTGAGAGAGCTTTCCGGAAGATGTATCTTAAAGTGGGGATTGGGTACAATATGGGTAAGATCTGATACCCGAGTGTCCAGTTTTTGTGTCCAGTTCATCTCCGTCCATATTTTTAATGAGTGCTTAATCAACGGGTTTTTCAAGTTTCTCACAAAAGTATACAGGCCTGGAATCAATATTACTGTATCCCATGTATAAGGTGACATGCTTACATTTTCCATAAATATCCAGAGCGGCTGATGTGTGGGAGAATGCGCCAGATGAATGAAAGCCAGCTGCGCTGCCTCGTAATACAGTTTGAGATTCGGGCACGATAGGCCCCCTTTCCCTTTTGGTCTATACATATTATTTTTTTAGATCCTCGGGGCTTTATGATTCCAAATAAATCTAAAAATTTGTTTTTTCCCCTTTGAATCTTTATGTGTTGTAAGCGATCTCCCGGGAGTTTTAATCTGGCTGACGGGGATTTGTAGTATGTATCTATCAAGTTCATAAATTTGCCTGCAAACCCAAATTTCTGTAATACTGCTTTTAAATAAGGCCATTCCATCGTATCAAAGGCCTATTCTATATCTAACGCCAAAAGGCATGTGGTTATTTGATGTTGGGATGACCATGAGATTAAATTTTGTGTCCGTCTGATATTGTCCCCCGTTTGTTTATGGGGGATAAACCCTGTTTGGTCTTTATGGATTATGGAGGGGAGAAATCGCGAAATCCTGTTTGCCATTAATTTGGCCAAAATTTTTCTATCCCCATTTAGGAGTGATATGGGGCAGTAATTTTTAAGTTCTAATGGGTCTCGTCGTTCTTTCGGGAAACATATCATATTTGCATGGTTTAGTTCTTGTGGCATGGGAGAGCCTTCTAAAATTTGATTGAAAAGTGTGGCTAAGTGGGGTAATAACAAGTCTAAAAAAGTTTGGTAATAGAGATTTGTAAATCCATCCGGGCCCGGGTAGCTATGTGTATTTTGAATGCTAAAGCCATTAATTGGAATAGCTTGTTCTAGGATTGAGATAAGTTTTTTTATGTGTATCCCCAGTAAGCAGGATTCCATTGAAAGAGAAATATCCTTTTGCAAGGATTGGAGGCCCGAGATTTAGCTGAAGTCTTTTATAGTGGACATGAGTGCTGGTATAGAGAGAAGGGGCTTGGTCAGGGTGCAAAGCATATCGTCCGCGAAAAGTGAACACTTAAACTGATGGTGTCCTACTTGAACCCCCTGGATGGCATGGTTGGTTCTGATTGCCTGCGCTAGGGGTTCAATGGTAAGAGCAAAGAGCAGTGGGGAGAGTGGGCATCCCTGCCTGGTCCCTATCTGTACTTGGATTTTGGCATTATGGTCCCCTGGTATCTTTAAGTTAGCTACTGGTGAGTCGTTGTACCTTCTGAGCAGGTTGAGAAAGCATCCCTCAAATCCAAACTTATCTAGCATTTTGTACATATATGGCCATTCCACTGTATCAAAAGCCTTCTCTATGTATAGGGCTAGAGGGCAAACTGGGTTGTTATAGTGTTGAGCCAAGAACTGGGCGTTCAGAACCCTCCTAACATTATCTTCTGCCTCTCTGAAAGGAATGAACCCTGTTTGGTCCTTGTGTATTTAGTCCAGTAAAAAGTTAGATATTCGTTTGGCCATAATTTTAGCTAGGATCTTGACATCCACATTTATCAGGGGTATGGGGCGATAACTTTTAACCTCTAAAGGGTCCCTACCCTCTTTTGGAAAGACTATGAGGTTGGCCTGATTCAATTAAGGGGGCATAGGTTCTCCATTTAGTATAGCGTTAAACAAAGATGTTAGGTGCGGGGGTAAGCAAGGGCTTAAATTTCTTATAGTACAGATGAGTAAAACCGTCTAGCCCTGGGGACTTGCCAAATTTAAGATCTTGGATTGTAGATTTAACTTCCTCTTGGGATATGTCTAGGTTCAAGCTGTCCAATTGAGGTACAGGTATTTTGTGGACTTCTTGCTGTAGTAGGAAGGACTCTATGTCAGATCCGCTGCAGAGGGATTGGGATGAATATATGGTCTGATAGAAGTTGTGAAATGTTCCTTGGATAGCATTGGAGCTAAAGGAGGTTTGGCCATCAAGTAGTCTAAAGATACCGTATATTATATCCTCTCTTGGGGGGTAAAGACACTAATAATACCTCCAATAAAATTCAGTTTTTTATGTGGGCAAGGTCTCTAGTTAGCCCCTTGGGTTATCTGTTAAAAAGAGTGGTGCAGAGACTGTGGGGGCTGTTAGCCTCCTTGACCCCGTGTGGCCGTTTAGAATCCCTGCTGCTGCATGTTTCAGCTTTATTAAGGTGTAATTGTACAGCGTTTGACTCAAGTAGCTGCCTGTGCTGGGTCAGTTTGGCTTAATTGCTGGGCCCTTTTCCTGCCAAGATGGCGACCGTTAGTCCATGGGCCTCTATGTCCCCTTCACTACCTTTGTCCCCGCTTGTGTGCTTATTTGGGATGGCCCCCCTTTATATCTCGGGCCCGTGGCCTTCTCAGGTACCCCCCTCAATCGCTGAGTGTGGGTATGCGGGCTGGGGCGTTGAATCAGGCCTACCTTCTTCTCTGCTCGCTGCAAGATCAACAATACCTAATTTTTCAGGCATGTGCATTCCTAATTTTTTTGGCCTCTGGTGCTGCACTGTGGCTTCAACAACCAAACCCAAAAAAAGGCACATAACAGGGATTAAACTGATAGGAGTAGTACTACTTAACACACCACTCATATCTGGTGTAACAGTAGTGTACATTTAAAAAAAAAAAAAAAAATTCTACTGTAATAGATTGCATAGCAGTTAGTTGTCTGCAAGCGTGTGTGTCAGACCTACAGCGTCTACTCTGCCAACTCCTGCAAGTGCACAGTGCACAACTTGTCACAGTAGCTTGCACGCATAGTACCAATCTGTCAAAACCTGTAATGATGAATGAGGTCTAGAGTAGCCTGGTTCCCTTATCCTCTACAGGTTGAGACCTAATGTTTGGGTGACTCCAGACCAACACATGAGTACAAGCAGCACACAAACTCAAAGCCGCCATCCTCCTCCTGGTCCAGCATCATCAGCCACGTCAACCACTGCTGTCCTCCTTGCCCCCTCTCAACCATCCGCCACTCCGTCTCTCGCCTTGAGCAGTTTCTGCTCATCTGCCCATAGTCAGGTGCCTGTAAAGGACATGTTTGAGCGTAAGAAGCTAATGTCACAAAGTGCCCCAAATTTGAAGTTATACGAACAACCAAGCATCATTTTCCATCTCCCAGTCCCAAAAATCCAGGCCTTTTACACGTGCCCTGATAGGTGACGTAACAAGTATTAAACTGATAAGAGTAGTACTTACAAACACGCCACTCCTATATGGTGGCACCTTTGATTGCACGTGCCGTGCCCCAAAATTGAAGTGATATGACCAACCAAGCATCTTTTTCCATCTCCCGGTTCTAAAAATCCAGGCCTTATACACACCCCCTGATAGGTGACGTAACAAGTATTAAACTGATAAGAGTAGTACTTACAAACACGCCACTCCTATCTGGTGGCACCTTTGATTGCACGTGCCGTGCCCCAAAATTTAAGTGATATGACCAACCAAGCATCTTTTTCCATCTCCCGGTTCTAAAAATCCAGGCCTTATACACACCCCCGATAGGTGACGTAACAAGTATTAAACTGATAAGAGTAGTACTTACAAACACGCCACTCCTATCTGGTGGCACCTTTGATTGCACGTGCCGTGCCCCAAAATTTAAGTGATACGACCAACCAAGCATCTTTTTCCATCTCCCGGTTCTAAAAATCCAGGCCTTATACACGCCCCCTGATAGGTGACATAACAAGTATTAAACTGATAAGAGTAGTACTTACAAACACGCCACTCCTATCTGGTGGCACCTTTGATTGCACGTGCCGTGCCCCAAAATTGAAGTGATACGACCAACCAAGCATCTTTTTCCATCTCCCGGTTCTAAAAATCCAGTCCTTATACACGCCCCCGATAGGTGACGTAACAAGTATTAAACTGATAAGAGTAGTACTTACAAACATGCCACTCCTATATGGTGGCACCTTTGATTGCACGTGCCGTGCCCCAAAATTGAAGTGATACGACCAACCAAGCATCTTTTTCCATCTCCCGGTTCCAAACATCCAGGCCGTATACACGTCCCCTGATAGGTGACGTAACAGGTATTAAACTGATAAGAGTAGTACTACTTAACACACCTTATAATAATGCAGAGAGAGGCGACGCAGTGAGAGGAGTCTGAAGAAGAGGAGTCAGAGGAGGAAGGTGGCTTTGAGGAGGTGGAAGACCAAACACAGCAGGCGTCCCAGGGGACTTGTTGTCACCTTTCGGGGACCCTTGGTGGCTGGATGGAGGAAGAGACCTTCAATGACATCAGTGAGGACAAGGATCGGGACATGGCTTGCTTGGTATCCAACCTTGTGCAAATGGGGAGTTTGCGGTTGTGCAAATGGACTGTTTGCGGTTGTTTGCGGTGCGTTAAACGGGGAGTTTGGTCTGTCACTGTGAAGCGGGCCTAACCCTTACACTACCTGATGTTTTAAAGCACGTTATTCCAAACAATTTAGGAATGTTAGGTAATTTATGCCCTTTATGGCTTAAAACCAGACTCTGCATCAACTATGTAATTTTCCGTGGGAGTTTTGCCATGGATCCCCCTCCGGCATGCCACAGTCCAGGTGTTAGTCCCGTTGAAACAACTTTCCCATCACTATTGTGGCCAGAAAGAGTCCCTGTGGGTTTTAAAATCCGCCTGCCCATTGAAGTCTATGGCGGTTCGCCGGGTTCGCCGGTTCGCGAACATTTGTGGCGGTTCGCATTCGCGGTACACAAACCGAAAATTTGATGTTCGCGACATCACTACCACTGTAATATATTTAAAAGTAACGCTCATACAATTGTTTGTTTCTTGGGCAAAAGCTATTAAAACAATAGGCAATTTAAAATAAAGAAAGTTAACATATATATTTTTTTTTTTAAGTCTGTTTCCCTCTAAGCAGAGATGCCTTTCTCCATCACCCTGTGTGTTCATGTGTGGGTGGGGGGGATGATCACTACTTGAGCCATCATAACCCTGCCCATTTTGATGAGCGTGTTCCGTCTGAACCAAAACCTATATTGGTAATTTCCCTGGCAGAGCTGGCCACACCTCATGATAGGAATAGGTAGGTAGAGAAAAGTAGTTCTGCTTGGAGAAAGCTGATACATTTTCAGAAAAAAAAAAAAACTTTTATTTGTAGACTTACACAAAATACTTATGGAGGACACTCTACTGCTTCATCCTTTAGGGATTATTATAACACTTTTAATTCAGGGGAATTCTTACAAATATGCAATGTTTTATGGACTACATATTAGCAGTCATCAGGCAAATTCTGATATAAGTGATTCTGCTTCCCTGTAGTTACCTTTTGATATCTAAAACACAGGCTGCTTAAACCAGAAACACACATTACACTGAGTATATATTCTATACATGCATAGATTTATTTTATTCAAAAATGAAATTTATTTTTCACACCCTCAGAGCTGCTTATATAGGCAAAGTGAACCTACCATTAGAAACACTGCATTTGGGTTTGGATGTTAACCCTTTACTAACCTTCAAGCCAGTTGCAACTCAATGCAAAAATCTACATAGCAATGTCTGATTCATCCTTACTTCCTGTTCCTGAGTGAAAAAAAGACTACACATCCTATGATTCTTTGGTGCCCAAACTGGCTTTACAGATTGTTATAATTCATTAGCTAGTTACATAGTTACAAAGTGACATAGTAATTGAGGTTGAAAAAAGACTTTCAGTCCATCAAGTTCAACCTTTTAAGATCTCCTCTGATCTGCAATATATGGATTAGTTGTTAATTAATTGATCCAGAGAAAGGCAAACAGAAAACAAACAAACAAGTGAAACGTACCCAATCGTCTCAAAGGGGGGGGGGGGGGGGCTTCCTGTCCCCGGATACTGGTGATCAGATTCTCCCTAGATCAATACTCTCTCTCTAATTATCCAGGATAACCCTGAAGGCCCATTTTAATTAAAAATAAATCCAGTCCACTTTTAAAGTTATCTATCAAATCCGCTGTCATCCGCTGAGCATTCCATTTAGATGCCCATTCCTCTAATTTATGTAAATCCATTTGGAGGGAAAGTACACAATTATCTGATTTAATTACATTACACAACTTCATGTCATCAGCAAAAATGGAGACATCACTTTCCAGTCCCACCTCTAAGTCATTAACAAATATGTTAAAAAGGAGAAGACCTAATACTGAGCCCTGAGCAACCCCACTTATCACATTAGTCCAATCGGAGTATGTTCCATTTACCACATCCCTTTGCTTCCTGTCTTTTAGCCAGCTCTTAATCCATGAGCAGATATTTACTGCAATTCCTGTATCCCTTAGTTTGCACAATAGTCTTCCATGTGGCACTGTATCAAAAGCCTTTGCAACATTTAAACAGACTACATCCACTGAGTTGCCTTGATCCAGGTTCATACTAACTATACTTTGTATTGCTGCCCTGTTAAGAGTTTTTGTTGAATTTTTGTTGGCCGCTTACAGTTTAGTTGTTTTTTAATTCAATCTCAAATGAGACTGTGTTGTGATAACTTTTTCTCAAAGGTTGCCCTAATTCAACATTTGATACCATATCAATATTATTTGTGATAACTAAATCCAAGATAGCTTCATTTCTAGTCAGTTCTTGTATAACCTGAGCCAGATAATGATCCCTGAGTGTACTCAAGAGCCTACTCCCCTTAGCTGGACTGCTTGTCTCATTTACCCAGTTTATTTCAGGGTAGTTAAAATCTTTCATTTGGGGGTTAATAGCATACTCCAACTAATATTCTTTTAGAATTTGCTGCTCCGCTATTTAACTCTACACAAAATCATTCAATATTATCCAGCATAAATAACTTCTGTGACTATAGGCTTAAATTCAGGCTTAACATACAGACAAATCCCTCCTCCTCTTTTACCATTTCACCTCTCTTTCCTAAAGAGGTTATAACCAACCAGATTAACAGTCCAGTGATGAGATTCATCCCACCATGTTTCGGTAATGCCTATTAAATCTCATGTTTCATTCTAACTCTTCCATTTTTCCTGGCAAGCATCTTATGTTACAAATCTGTAGCTTTGAAGTGCCTGCCTCTGTACTTGAGTTTCTTAGTAACACCTCCCTATTTGGTATACTAACCCTCCCCATCTTCTCCCCCATGAGTAATTAATTTATCCCTTATCCCCTCTACACTTTCTACCATTACATTCATCTAGTCCCTCCCCCCACCTACTGGTTTAAAAAACCCACCAGCCTTTCTACCATCCTATCCCCTAGCACACAAGCTCCCTCCTTATTAAGGTGCAATTCATCCCTGCTATTGAGATTGTACCCAAGTGAGAAGTCAGCCCAGTGCTCTAAAAACCAAACCCCTACTAATTGAACCCCTCCTTATTTAACCTCCCTAAGCTCCTTCTGTCTCCCTAGACTAGCATGTGGCACAGGCAGTATCTCTGAAAATACTACCTTGGAGGTCCTTGTTCTAAGCCTATTCCCTAGTTCTCTAAAATCATTCTTTAGGATGTCCATCTTCCACTAACTTTGTCATTGGTACTAATATGTACCAAGACTGCTGGTTCATTTCAAGACCCTCCCAATAATTTTTCTACCAGATCCACAAAATGCCGAAACCGGGCACCCGGGAGATAACAAACTGTTCAATTGCTGGCATCTGGGTGACAAATCACCCTGTCTACCTTCCTAATAATAGAGTCCCCTACCACCAAAACCTGCCTGTTGTTCTGCCTATTTTGCTCTCCCACTCCTCCAGTAGAACTGTTCTCCCGGCTGTTAGAGGAAACAACTCTATCTGGCATTGCCATTCTTGAATGGACATCCCCAACAGTTTAACTTAATCTGGCAAACCTGTTGGTGTTTGCCAACTCAGAACTGGCCTACCTCCTCCTACTGTTCCCCCTGCTTTCCGTTGTAACTGTAACCCAGCTACCTCCCTGGACATCCTCACTATCCCCAGCTCCACCCTCCATGCTATGCCAATCTAAACTATGCTCAGTGAGCACCAACTCCCTTTCCAGTGGAGCAATATCAGTAAGTGCTTCAATTCTCCTCTCCAGTTCTCCAATTTGAGCTTCCAGAGAGGCAACATGCTCAAAACTCTCACAGAGGTATGGACCCTGGATCATCTGTTCCAGTAGTGCATGCATATGACAGGATGTACACTGTGTGAGGTTGCCACTGGACTGACTCATAATTATTGCCTACAAAATTTAAAAATAAATAAACACTAATAAAAAGGTATATATTTGTATAAAGCTTTATAAATATATATATAGTCCCTTTTTTTGCACTATAAGTCTGCCACCCCTTTTCTTTGAACTCCCTTCTTTTTTTTAAACTCCTACACTTATACAAGAACCGCACTTATACTAGAAGTGTTTGCAAGCTCACAAGTTCGCCCCTCCCCTTTTTATATTAACTTCTGCCTACTCACCTGGACAAAATTAGTGCACACATCAAATAATCACACTTTCCTTGCCAGAAGTAAATCACAGTTACAAACAGCCCCAAGTCACAAACGTATGTGCAAGTTTAACACAGGCACACCACTCCCCTCTCACAATTAGTGCACACAGCAAATAATGACACTTTACTTGCAAGAAGTAAATCCCAGTTATGAATTTTATGCTCATTTTAGCAGGGATACACAGGGGCATTAATTCACAAAATCAGCTGTTTGCAAACTCAAGAGATTTAGCAAACATCAGGGTGAGTTTGTACATTTTTATTTTTGTATTTTTTCATGCAAAAAAATGTTTGCATGCACTGCTGATTCTCATCTATCAGATGCATTCACAATCCAGGAAACGTAATTATGCCTTTAAATACATGTGCAACCTTCATTTGTTGCATTAACTCATTACATTTGTTAATGTTTATCAGCAACATATGTCTACACAAATAAGCATCGAGACTAGTTAACCTCATATTGTTACTTTAGTTCCATTATTTTTTCCTTCTATCCATGTTGAGAGATTTTTTGACTAGAAGCTAGAGGCAATGTTTTATGGCATGGGTAATATACAGGATTGTAGGACAGGAATTAAACATAAATTATTAGTGGACACAAACACTAAAATGGCAATGAAGCTAATCGTTACAGGAGATAGCAGTTTGCCAGTTGTGCACTGGAAGGTTTCTATTATTGTAACAGCCAGGTGTAGGTATATTCTAGTTTCTTTGTAAATAGCATCACTTACACAACTGAATGTAGAACAACACTAGTACTCATACAATATGGTTTATTTTGTTTATTTATAGGCATATTCCACTTCTAACCATTTAAGATCACATGCATTATGTTTGTAAGTCACTTGCCCATCATAAATTATGTTATCATATGTTATTTTCAATTTTCTATGGTGTGTTTGCACCCCTCTCTCTCTCTCTGTGCCTCCTCTCTCTCTGTGCCCTCTCTCTCTTTGTGCCCTCTCTCTCTCTCTGTGCTCTCTATCTCTATTTGTGCGCCCTCTCTTTCGGTGTGCCATCTGTCTCTGTGTGTGCGCTCTCACTGTCCCTGCGCACTCTCGCTCTTTGCGTCCTCTCTCTGCACTCTATTGCTCTCTCTGTGCACCCTCTCTCTCTCTGTGCATGCTCTCTCTCTTGTTGTGCCCTCTCTCTCTCTCTGTGTCCACTGCCTCTCTCTCTGTGCTCTCGCTCTCTGTGCCCTCTTTCTTTGTGCTCTCTTTCTCTGCCCTCTCACTCTGTGTGCCCTCTCTCTCTGGGCCCTCTCTTTCTCTGTGCCCTCTGTCTCTCTGTGCCCTCTCTCTGTGCCCTCTTGCCCCCTCCACAACCTGATCCCACTCTACTCACAAAACACTTCACAAATCTATTCATATTGATTCACCATGTTAAATAAACAGATTAAACGCATTGTGGGCTGTACATAGTTATAGTGCCACATTTCCTCTCATAGCCGCCGCTCCTCAGCTCTCTCATGTTGTTAGCACTGTTAGCAGTCTGGTCCAGTCGCTCCTCTTCTTTCCCTGTCGATATAACATTTCCTGAAGCCAGCCTTCTCCTACACTCCAGAAATATCGCTTCTGTGGACGCTGCCATGTTGACTCCCCTCCCCGCTCTTCCTATCGCAGGGCCAGCAATACAGCTCATGCGCAGCAAGCTGATCTCTCTTTGACACACCATGCCCCACCCCTTGAACCTGTCAGGTGGCTATCGGCGCGCATCTGCGAATAAGAAGCAACTGAGCACTGTGCAGGCGTTATACCCGCCTTGCTCAATATTATGGTGGATTCATAAAAATGTCTACCTATAGGTGTGCTACATTTACCTGCATCATTAAATTCGATAGAAGATTTATTTTATAACAAACAAACTTATGAGCTTTACTTGTAAATGTACTAAAGTGGTCTTTTAACATAGACAAACATTACATATTGTACATACAAATAAAAGAGTGTATTGGTATCAATTGACCACTAGATGGCATGAAGATAAAGTAAGAGAATGTAAATATACATTTTCTTTCATGTATATACAACGTATACAATGATGTTATAATATGACCAATTGAAATTGTTATCAAATTGCTTTATTTGGATAAGAATCATATGTTAAAATGGATTATATTATGTAACAAACAGTATGATAATATTAATTCCTTCCAGTGCATATGTGTGTGTATTGCTTCTGACTTAAGAAAGCTTGTCATTCTAACTAATATGTTTGTCCCATAAAAAGTGTATCAGTATATACTGCAATATTCTGATTCTCTCTCTCTCTCTCACACACACACACCTGGCTATTTGTGGCCATGTCCTTCTCCCTTTGTAGCTGGTGGTGTGGCCAAAGCTATGTCCTCTTGGAATGCTAAGAGAGCCAAAAATTATTGAAGACTATTGGTTCTGTTGACTGAGATGTTGGAATGCTTGCCTTACTTCTGTTTATTTTTATTATTATTTATCTGCTCTTTCAGTTTGGTTTCCTATGATTTGATTATTTGTACCAGGGTATTATTCTTGTCCTTCCTGGATCACTACTTTGTTAAGCTGTCAGCTATACCATTTAGGGTCCCCCAAAATAGGCAGTTCATAGCAGAGAGGTCAGACAAATCACACTCCACTGGAGAAGGAACTGGAAACCCACAACAGTAACTTTGCTAAGATAACTTTATGGACAAGCACAACAAGAGACATAAAGGTATGTCACCAGAATTGTAACTCTTTAGGTCAGCGGAAGCCTACCATATTACTGGGGAAGAGCAGAGGGTGAGTATGAGTAGCACCAGATCTAATGAAGTGGTAGGGAAGGTGAGAGGATGTCCAGCTGTGGATACAACACTGGCCAATAGACTGGAAAAGGTCAGTCTGCATCCCAACCAAAAGGCAGTGCCAAAGAGTGCTCCAATTATCAAACAAGTGCACTCATTTCACATGTCAGCAAGGTAAGGCTTAAGATCCTACAGGTTTAGCTCTAACAAAATATCGACGGGGAACTACCAGATGTGCACACTGTGTTCCACAGAAGAAAAGGCGCAAGAGATCAAATTTTAATGTCTAATGGATAATAGAGAAAGCAAGTGAGTTCCAGAAAAAGAATGACTTCTCCTTCATAGACTATTATAAATCCTTTGACTGTGTGGATCGCAACAAAATGTAACAAGTTCTCAAAGAGATGGGAGTACCAGATCATTGCATCCGCCTCCTGAGGAAACTGTATGTGGACTAAGAAGCTACAGTTAGAACCTAACATGAAACAACAGAATGGTTCAAGATCAGGAAAGGAGTACGACAAGGTTGTATATTGTCACCTCATTTATTCAACAACGTTTTGATCAGCCCTAGTAGCGGTAATGAATACTGAAATGGAACGATAAGTTAGTATGAGTGTCACTGAGATATATTTATGACACTAATGCCAGGTGTTGGCTGTAACAACAATGATAGCCTTATCCTCTAGAATTAGAGACTTTGAATGACTGAATAATACTGGCAATAAAAACTGACTTAGAGCTTCTGGGCAATTTGAGAATATGTTCTGTGAAATGAGGACAGAAGAAGGCCTTACAAAGGGTCCTATGTTAATTATGGGCCTGGTTGTAGATTATTAGTGCTGCTGTTGATATAGCACATTGGATAGAGGGCACTAGCATATGGAATGCTGACATATAGCATCTTTAATGCCATCAAAATGTCAACAGAATAGATTGTGGTCGAGGGGTTACCAATTGGTCACATTGTTAAATTGACTCAATGCAGTAAATGCTTTAAAGGCCTTACAGGAGAGGCAGCTGCCTGGGAAGAAATGCTATGTGATTCTTGTTAGCCCTAGTAGCGGTGATGAACACTGAGTGAAATGGAACGATAAGTTAGTATGAACATCATTGAGATATATTTATGGTGCTAATGCTAAATTTAGCTGTAGCTACAACGAGAGCCATATTCTCTGGAATTAGTGACTTTGAATGACTAAATGATTCTGGCAAGAGAAATTGACATTGGGTGTCTGGGTAATGTATGAATACCTTCTGCTTAAGAAGACCTTACCAGGGGTCCTGTGGCTAGTATGGTTCTGGTTGAAGATTATTAGTGCTGCGGTTGATATAGCACAATGGATAGTGAAGGAAGCATAAGTGTCTCAAATGAAATCCAGAGTGTCTATAAAGATCTTACATGATGTAGCTACTTTTGATCCATCATGATACATACTGTATGTCAACTAGCAATACCTTGATAGTGACAATGGTTGAATTAAAGCATGTATGGCATAATATATAACAAATGAAAAAAGGTAAATAAGAATAATAAGGCATGATTCATAAGCAATGTTTATGGTGGGCTTAAGTGGTAGTATACCTATAGGGGTGCCTATGGTTGTAATTAGCAATGTGATTAGTGGCTAACAAGGCCATGTGTGATGTATATGCTAATCATGCTGGACTTTAGTAGAGAAACAGGAAAGGTTCATGCTTTAGTATTTTGCGTACTAGAGATGACAAAGTTATAACATGGATAAGTACTTAGAATTGGAGAGATGGGATCTTATAGTAATGTGCTTAAACCCAGGAGTGAGGGGAAGTGATTAATGTGTGGCATAAAATAAAAAATAATTGGTGAGTAGTGGGGTGATAGGTGCACTGAAATAATACATTTAATTGATGGAATTGGTGTGGACACATAACCCTGGAGCACGAGTACAGTGGTAACCTTGTTACGCAAATAACTAGAGAAATTTTGCAAGGTTCAAGACTATACGTTGATCAGGAGCCAACCAAGGGGGCAGCAGGGAAAAGTGCAGGAAGATAAAGGGAAATACCATACCGGGAGCAACAATGTGGCTAAAGGCACAAAACAACAACAGAGTGCAGAAACTCATGAAAAAACATGAACACAGAAAAAGGGAAAAACACAACAGTGGACAACACCACAGGAAGACCACACAACTGTGAGATAAGCTGAGATATATGTGTACAAATACATATGCTCAACAGATACAGATAGAGCAGTGAAAATGGGCATGGGGCAGTTATCAATGCCAGAAAGCCCATTGTTGCCTTTGCATCTAGTGTCTGATGAAACAGGGAATACACCCACATATATAAACATATATATTTATACACGTGGATCCCATTCAAAGAAAGGAAATCTGTTTAAATCAGCAGAAAAAGCAAATCTGTGATCATAAATGTTGAGGTTTAATAAGAACATGCACATGTTTTTATTTAAGATCACAGAGTGCTATAAATTTGTGATCAAACCCAATGTTTATGTCTATCTATCTACTCTGCATTGTTCTGTAGTGCAGTGGGTTGCTGTAGTCAGATGTGGGAACATGGAAACACTTGTAGCAACATTAAATTCCCCTAACGTAAAAACGTAGCTCGTAACGTAGCCCGCAAGATATACAATTATTAAATTGGCCTATTAAACCAGTCCACTGACGACTTGCAGGGTAGGAGCGAGAAATCCCTACTGGACATGAGAATTTGATCTGTCAAGCCCGTAATCGATACGTTCCAATTGCGCTATTAAATTGCATAAAAATCACTGGCATTCAACCCCGTAACTTGCAAATGGAGACAAGAAGCCAACTAGTGCTAGAGAGGACCCGCAAGGGGGGTAAAATCCAATATGTAGCACTTTAAATGCAAATATACATACACTGCCTTTTGTCAACAGGGAAAGTGATGTTAGGTCGTAGAATTAATAGCACATTCTCAAGCTCGCAAATCGGCCAAATGAAATACTTTATTTCATGTTTAATTTCCGTGTTATATTGATCCCGGCAATCAATGTGTTAATACATATAAGGGAATTGGCATGTAATAGAATATCATATTTACGGCATTATCAATATTGCATCATATCTGGAATGTGGGTCCGATCGTAATTGAACCCCATAAGACTTTGAAATCCCACCTCAATTTTTCAGTGAAGTAATTCTGGCAATCTCTGATTCCATTGGCTCCATCTAAACCCGTCACTTCGAGTTTCACTAACTGATCCCATTCATGGGCGCACATCCAACGTCTGAAAAATGGTTTACGAGTTTGCCTGTCAAGCCCGTAATTTGCAGCATGTTCTAATATAATAGCTCCGTAAATCTGCCAAATTTCCAGCCTGCAGCCATTGAGGGGGTCTCACATTGCACATGCAAGCTTGGAATTTAATGTGGCTATTGATCCAGTGGCTAGAGGGATGAGCTGTATTAATGCCTGGGGTAATTGAGGGGGAGAACTTCATTGTGCACCCCAAGCACTTATTCAGAGAGACTTGTGAGAGGCGTCTCTCTGGCCTTGCACTGTCAGGTGGGGTAGGTAGCTTCCATCACCTTAGATTTTGACAGTACAGGACTAATGGCACGGCAGACAATGAGACCTTAAGGGAAGGCCTTTTGGCCAAAGACCCCTTGGAAGGACCTGGGCAGAGTTGGTAGCAGCTACTCCCCCAGGAGTCAGGGCTAGGGTGGGCTGCTGACAGATGTCCCCCAATTGAAGATCCTGTCCATGTCAGAGAGCTCCAGCCTGGAAGATGGTGGAAGGACACCCATTCCTAAGGATGGGATCCCTGGACCTGATGGCCATAGCCCGGAAGAAAAGGTTTCCTCAAGACCTCAAGGTGGGGCTACCTGAAGGCTTCACTAGAGTACAGGCTACATAGAGCATTAATTGGCATGATTTTTGCACTAAGCATTGTTCACTATGAGCATGCCCCTCCATTCTTCAACAAAAAAATGCAATCTGTGGGTAGGTTTCTTGGCTTATGCACAAACCTGTTTATGCTATTCTTAAAGTTGTGTAATACAATAAGGCCACTATTTAATTCCGAGCCCATAATTACCGTCATACAAGCCGTATGTCTGAGGGTTAGAAATTTGCAACAGTAACAGAGGTATTTAATGGAACAAGATCACATTACAGGGCTGAAGGCTAAAACTTTAATCCATGAACCTGTACACAGCATTTCAAGGCATGATCATGATCAATTAAGCAAGCCCAGAAGCTACAATTTAGAAAGAGACAAAATAAATGAGACCTTCATCATGACATCAGTAAAACATGTAGTTTAAACTTCAATCAATTAGTGTTTAGAAGTCCGATATGCGATCGTACTTGCAATCCAGAAATGTAGAAATCAATTAAAATTATGTGGGTGGCCTGCTATATTAGTAAACTGATGCACTAATTAGCATAATAATAATGGTAAACAATAATGAATATCTCATTAATTAATACTTTCTACTAAGCACAATAAAGCATCCTCATTCCCTCAAGTATTTATCATGGTGCTGAATACCAATTTCTTCAGTGTTTTTTTATACCAAATACTTGCTCAAAAACTGTAAGACTGTAAGACAAAGCGAATTGCTTATTATTAACAGCAATTTCTTGTAAGCTATTAAGCTGTCTTACACAGCTATTCCTGACTTACAACCTTATTAAATCGTGATTCGGCCAATTGAATAGGGCTCTATTTAAGTACAGAGCGTATTTTTTTTCCGAGGTTTTTAGTTAGTGAAGACCTTGCTTTTGGATAGAAGTTTACTAACTAAAAACTTCTGTAAAAAATGTATGCTATGTGCTTACAGTGCCTTGCAAAAGTATCCTCCCCCCCTTTACTTTTTACCTATTTTGTTACATTACAGCCTTAACTTCAAGGTTTTATTAATCTGAATTTTATGTGATGAATCAGCACCATCAAATCTATCATAATTAAATGGAAAGAACATGGCACAACAGCAAGCCTGCCAAGAGACGGCCGCCCCCCAAAACTCACGGACCGGGCAAGGAGGACATTGATCAGAGAGGCGGCACAGAGACCTAAGGTAACCCTGGAGGAGCTGCAGAGTTCCACAGCAGAGACTAGAGTATCTGTACATAGGACGACAATAAGCCGTACGCTCCATAGAGTTGGGCTTTATGGCAGAGTGGCCAGAAGAAAGCCATTACTTTCCACAAAAAACAAAATGGCACGTTTTGAGTTTGTGAAAAGGCATGTGGGAGACTCGCAAAATGTATGTAGGAAGGTGCTCTGATCTGATGAGACTAAAATTTTACTTTTCAGACATCAAAGAAAACGCTATGTCTGGCACAAACCCAACACATCACATCACCCAAAGAACACCATCCCACAGTGAAACATGGTGGTGGCAGCATCATGCTGTGGGGATGCCTTTCAGCAGCCGGGACTGGGCCATTGGTCAGAGTTGAGGGAAAGATGGATGGTGCTAAATACAGGGATATTCTTGAGCAAAACCTTTACCACTCTGTACGTGATTTGAGGCTAGGAGAGAGGTTCACCTTCCAGCAGGACAATGACCCCAAACACACTGCTAAAGCAACACTTCAGTGGTTTAAGGGGAAACATGTAAATGTTTTGGAATGGCATAGGCAAAGCCCAGACCTCAATCCAATAGAAAAGCTGTGGTCAGACTTAAAGATTGCTGTTCACAAGCGCAAACCATCCAACTTGAAGGAGCTGGAGCAGTTTTGCAAGAAGGAATGGGCAAAAATCCCAGTGGTAAGATGTGGCAAGCTCATAGAGACCTATCCAAAGCAACTTGGAGCTGTGATTGCAGCAAAAGGTAGCTCTACAAAGTATTGACTTTAGGGGGGTGAATAGTTGTGCACATTGACTTTTTCTGTTATTTTGACCTATTTGTTGTTTGCTTCACAATAAAAAAAAAAAAATCTTGAAAGTCGTGGGCATGAAAAATGCCAACGAGGATAAATTCTTTTGCAAGGCACTGTATATATCACTAATATAGTTGTATAGTTGCAGAGTGATTAAAAGCAAGTACATGGCAGAAAGCCAAAATTATAAATCATGCTTAGTTACAATGCCTGAGGCGGCTTCGAAATTGCAACAGAAAGATTAAATTGTATGAAGCTCAGAAGTACATGGCAGAAAGCAAAAATTGTAAATCATGTTTCTATATGTAGCATTTCAGGGACTGATTATGATTAAGTAAGCAAGACCCTTAACTTGCTGCTTAGACAGACCCAAACCAGAAATGTGAGGAGAAGGAGGGAGAGAGTGAGAAGAAGACAGAGAGGAGAGGGAGATAGAAAGAGAGGAGGGAAGGAGAGAGAAGGATGGAGGGGGAGAGAGAAGGAAGGAGGAGGAGAGAGTGAGGAGCCAAGAGAGAGAGAGAGGGAGAGAGGGTGAGAAGGAGGGAAGTAGAGAGAAGGAAGGAGGGGGAGAGAGAGTAATAAGGTGAGGGAGGGAGAGATTGAGAAGGAGAGGGAGAGTGAGTGAAAAGGAGAGGGAGAAGGGGGAGGGAGAGAGGGACAGTGGGAGAGAGAAGGAACAAGAGAGAGAAGGAGGGATGGGAAAAGGAGGGAGAGAGAGAGAGAGGAAGAGAGAGAGAGAGAAGGAGGGAGAGAAAGAGCGAGAGAGAGAGAGAGAGAGGGAGAGAGTCAGAAGGAGAGAGAGAGGGAGCACACCGATGTTACACCTAGTGTGGGCGCACAAAGAGACAGAACACACAATATTATACCACCAATCTTTATCCAGTTCTCTGTTCTTTGAGACAGTATTAGCTACTTAAAGCCAAGTTGGAGCATTAGCAAGTTTCCATTTTTTAACTAGTACCCATTTTCCTACAAGTAAGATATGGGAGATCAAAAATCTACAGTGAGCAAACATAATATCTATATCCAGATGGAGAATCATATTCTCCAGATGCAATGGGACTTATTTATCTGCTATCTTCGATATATGAAACTTGCATTGTGACCAACATGGCTGGATCAGCATGCAGTCCCACCACATATGAGGCAGAGCTCCCAGTGATTTACAGCCCTTCCAACATAAGTTCTGAGCAGATGGACCAAATCTACTTAACTCTATCTGCACTACATACCATCTTTGGACAGTTTTAAAAAATATTTCTTCATATGAAGAGTCCAAAGATGATTTAATTACCAAGCTAAAAGCATTGTTCCATTTTTTTTATTGACCACGACTTTTTAACTCTCTTTCCCAAAGTTTCATCATACTTTTTTATCAACTTGAAGCACTTGGAAAAATAGGTTTTATCTTCCAAATGAAACGGCTCTTCAAATAACGTAATTTCACCCATCTCATTCAGTTGGTAATTATTTTTTTATTGCTGTATATTGTAGCCAAGTGAAACCCTTCAAATTATATTTGGTTGTCAAATTGAAGAAACTAAGTATGGATCCATTTGCATGCATATCTCCTATTATATTAACTCCTGCACTCTTTAAATTTGAGATATTAATATCTTTAAAGCAATAGTCTATTAATTCAGGGTACCCAAAGATGTACATTTGGACAACTTCATGTTTCCCTTACTTTTTAACCAGAATTTAATCAGGTGTTTTAGTTCTTTAGGTACTTTATCTATATTTGACATTTCTGAGTTTGATAACCAAGGAATTAGTTTAACAGGGGTAGGATCTATTATATATTCTTCTATTTTTTTCTCATATTATCTTGTTTTTTATTGCTCATACCTACCAGATGTAGCACAATGACTGCGTTATGAATCTCTCTTATTTATGGAAATGCCAGACCACCTATATTTTTTGATCTTTTGGTAATTTCAAGTTTTATTCTTGGACATTTATCTCTATATAAAAATGTGTCTATTATTTTTTGTAGTTTTTTAAGTATAAAATTAGAGGCAGTCATTGGGATACATCTTAGTATGTAAGACATTTTTGGTATGATTGACATTTTAACTACTGCTATTCAAGCTGACCAGGACATATTAAGGGTTTTCCAGTCTTGTAGTATATTCTTAATATGGCTGGAAAACAGATCTAAATTAATTTTTAACATATTTCTCATCTGAAATAGAAATCTTACTCCCAGATGTGTGATATATCCTGTATTCAGTTATAATAATATTTTAGTTTCAATTAAATTCCTCTAATATGTTTTGCAAACTATCTAGAGAGTTTTCTGGGTCTGTAAAAGTAAGGATAATGCCATCGACAAATAGTTGAATTTTGTACTCCCAATTACCAATGTTTATGCCCTTTATTTGAATCAATGTTCTTATCAGTTGGGCTAACGGGTCTATAAATAGAACAAACAACAGAGAAGACAACGGGTACCCCTGGCGTGTATCGTTGGAAATACTAAATTTTTCTGATAATATCCGAATCCTGAAACTTATGCCTTGGGATAGGCATACAAGGCTCCTATGGATTTGGTTGCAAAATCTGATAAGCCAAATTTCAAAAGAACTACTTCTAAAAATTCCCAGCTGACTCTGTCAAAAGCCTTTTCGGCATCTAATGACAGGGCCGGCATAGGAATATTCTTTTTAATAGAGTATGACATAATGTCCATAAGGCGTCTGGTGTTGTCTGAAGTCTGGCGCCCTCTCACAAAGGCTGTTTGATCTAAATGTATTATGTCTGATATAACTGAGTTAAGCCTATTTGCCAGAATCTTAAGCTTTAAGCCTTAAAGCAGCACTTGCATTCATTGTCAGTGACAAATATGGCTACCACACTCTAACAATCACACACAGTATACACCATTTTTATTTCTTATATTTTTTATTGAGGAATCAAGGTTAATACAATAACACAAGAGCATCACAAGCAAAACATAAACGGCATAGACACAACACTTGAGAAATGAAGACCTACAATAAAAACCTTTTAACCTTGTTTGTTTCTTTTTAATTTCCATCTTGAATTACACTTATAGCAAAACGTTGTTAACAAAAAGAAAATAATATGTAGAAGGAAACAGAGAATAGAGAGAAAGGAGAATGGAAAAACGGGGTGAAGGGGTGGAGTATATAGCCATGTCTGTTCTGAGGGTTTATACCCTACATATTATACTAAACCTGTATTATTACTGTGACGAGATCAGTCTCGTCAATGCGAATTGGAGAAGCTTGGTTGCACACACTCTGCCGTTTGACTACGGCCCATGTTGACTTTCCACCTACAAAGCCATACTCCATTTTGTCAGAAAGGACTGTGATCTAACTTTTGAACCACTGGACCAATTTGTATCAATTTTGACACATGTTTGTATTTGGAGTATGCTGATTCTGAAAATGTATGTTTTATGTGAATGTGATGCATACTTTTAAAGTTATGAAAAATGGGTAGAAATGTGTTACAGATTCTGACCATCCCCCATTAGGTAAACACAGGGTGTCGCCAGGACTTGAACAAAGGGCCAGTGTATGGGGTTTCCCCAGGGGCATAGACAAGGAGCAAACAGGAAGTGTCCATGAGGACAGTCTTGGTGAGAATGAGCATGGTAGCCACGCCTGGGGGGTGGCCCATGGGAGGAGTCTCATGGTTCCTACCCTGTCTGATTGGCCATAGGTAATTAGGGGTTGACCAAAGGTAGTCACTGCCCCTACGGTATATGTGGAAATGTTTTTTTATATATGTCTTGTTTTTAATAAAGAAGAGAGTTCACTGCTTGACCCTCAACCACAGAGCGTGTGTCTCGTGCTTGGGGGAATGGGTGTCCTGCAGTAGCTGTCCCTATATCACTGGACGGGCGGATCGGCTAAAACGGCCTGGGCGCCCCCTTCTATGTGTGGGGGGTACCGTTACAATTACCACCCTACCTGGAGGGCCCAGGTGTCCCAACATGAAGCCCACTTTCTATATTAGGGATCCAGGTCGGCTGAAATAATGCTAATGGGATATATAAATTTAAGTTTTGTCAAAATGTCACTATATGTAGGGATTGCCAACTTCCAGGATTTGGCTAATGTAATTCTAACTGCCAAAAACAATTGGCTTGACAGAAGTTGAGCCTATTTACACAGACCCTGTATAGGAGCCCAATAGAGCTTCTTCTGGTTTTGGGGGAATCTTGCGACCCTGCAATCTTTCCAAAATATGATAGGTCTCCAGCCATATATGGGCAATCTTAGGGCAGTCCCAGAGGGCATGTTTAAGGGTGCCTATGTGGCTACAACTTCCCCATACCATTTAAGGAGGGATTGGAAAGTTTAATTCTGGCAGGTGTCAGGTACCACCTCATGATGGTCTTGTGCGCATTTCCCCTCAGGATTGTGTTTAGGGAGGAACTTGTAGCCTGCTTATGAATTTGGTCCCACTGCGCATCTGTTAAGGTAGTGGCAAGTTCTGATTTCCAGGAATGCTGGTGGTGAAGTATAGATGGTGTGGCATGGTCTAATAAATAATTGTATATGGTGGATATATTTATATTTCCATTAGGGTTACCTATACAGCATTTTTCAAAGGGAGTGGTCCGAGCTGAGGTATTAAGTTTGAGTACTTTGGTAACATTAACATGTACCTGAGATAGGTAGAACCATTCCTTTAAAGGTAGATGATGTTGGTCTCTAAATGTTGTGTGGGGAACAATGCCGATTTTCCACTAAAAGATCAGTAGCTATAGTTAAATTATTTTCTATCCGCCATTTAAATTTGGAAAGTCTATTAATTGGTGTAGACTTTTGATATAACCATAGGGGGGTGAGCCATGAGCCAGATTCTACAAGTGGTATTCTTTTGTGTGTTTGAGTCAAGACGGCCATCGACTGAACCACACAACTGGGAAGGGAAGAGTTGCTTAACTTATTGTGTAGGCTGAGCTTTAACACCTGGCTAATGCAAAGGCCCCCATACCCCAAGGATACTTTTCATCATGGCTGACTTCCTAATCCTCTGCTTTTTGAAATCCCAGAGAAAGCGAGAGTTTGCCCTTTGAAGAACCAAAATTTCCTTGGTGTGGACAGCTATTGGGATAATACGGAAGAGATACAGCAACCTAGGTAGTAAATACATTTTTATGGCATGTATCCTACAAAGCCACGAGATTTTTATGATGTCATTTAGTAGCTTTTTTACAAGCACATGAACATTTGCTGAATACGTTAGGCCAGATTGTCTAGGGATAAAAATTCCTAAATATTTAAGGTGGTGATGGACCCATTTAAAGGAAAAGTTGAGATTCCAATTGTTTTGGTAAAGAAACATTCAGTGTTTCACTTTTGCTCGGATTCATTTTAAAACCAAAAATCCTGCCAAAAAGCTCAACAGCATGAAATAGGTTAGGAAGACTGGTCAATGGTTTGGTAAACATAAGCATGACATCGTCCTATCCCAATACTATCCCAATAGCTGTCCACACTAAGGACATTTTGGTTCTTCAAAGGGAAATCTCACCCCCCTATGGTTATATCAAAAGTCTACACCAATTAATAAACTTACCCAATTTAAATGGGGGATAGAAAATAATTTAACTATAGCTACTGATTTTTAATGGAAAATCGGCATTGGTCCCCACACGACATTTAGAGACCAACATCATCTACCTTTAAAGGGATGGTTCTACCTATCTCAGGTACAATTTGTGCTCTGTCTCTACCACCTGGATTCCTTTTCTGTACTGGTTTTCTTTAATAGCAATAGCCAGGGGCTACATCGCGCAAAAAAGGGGACAGGGGCATCCCGGAAGAGTTCCTCTTTCTATTTTGAAAGCTCAGGATTTGAACCCTTGGTATGCAACGCATGCTGTTAGAGCTGAATATAGTGTTAAAGTAACCTTCACTAATCTGTCGCTCAGACCAAACTTGATTAAGGTCTCAGCCATATAAACCCAGTCAATTATATCAAAGGCCTTTTCTGCGTCAAGGGAAAGAAGCATCAATGGTGTTTTTTTCACCAATGCCACATCAAGCAAATTTAAGATACGCCTAGTATTATCTGTAGCTTCACGACCATGGATGAATCCTACCTGGTCCCGATGTATTAAACTCAGCAATACTTGAGAGAGCCTATTAGCTATAATTTTAGAGTATAGCTTGACATCACAATTGATCAGGGAAATAGGCCTATAACCCTTACATTGGGAAATGTCTTTGCCTTCCTTATGTATTACAATTACCTTTGCCTTCAGGAATTCTGATATCATAGGTTTACCTGACAAGAAACAATTGAACAGAGATTGTAGATGGGGTGATAACGTATCTATACATTTATAAATTGTTTGTTGAATTTGATTTACATGTTCAATTGATCAGGGAGAGAAGGGTTTGATGGCTCAAGGTGTCAATTATAGTAATGAACTTTCCATAGGGTGCTACTAAGGGTCAAATACATATATCAGATAAGTTAAAGAAAAAGGTTCCCTTTTTTATGGCACACCTATTGATCCCAATTCTTTAAAGAGACCCAATTACAATAAAACCTAGCTTTTAATAACTTGGTTTAAAAACTTAAAAATATTTAGAAGCTGCAATATAAAACAGCAACGTGAGACGCAGAAACGTGAGACGCGTGTTAGTGACGTCATCGCGAGGCGTCCTAACCGAGATCTCCACGCTAAGGGAGCTGTACAGAGTCTCAAGGACACAGTGATAATCAAATAACTTAGAAATAGAATTAGAAAGTGTCCTATGAATCATTCTGCTCTTCTTACAGGCTCTAATTACAAGAGAATAATAATAACAAGGATATTCGAGTGATGCCAATTAATAAGATGTTACACCCCCCAAAAAAAGGAATCATAGTACTTTTATAACACAGTTTAATATGAGTCATATCAGCTGACTGTATACTAGCACTTTGGGATACTCCTCTCAGCACTGGCACTTTATAATAGCACTTTATGATAGCACTAAATAAGTTCAAGCACCTTATATTCAATTTGCATCAAGAAAGAACCTCCATGTAATTCCTGTTTTATATTGCAGCGTCTAAATATTTTAAAGTTTTAAAACCAAGTTATTAAAAGCTAAGTTTTATTGTAATTGGGTCTCTTTAAAGAATTGGGATCAATACGTGTGCACGAAAAAAAGGGAACCTTTTCTTTAACTTACATGTTCAATTGAGCCTGAACTAGAAGGCGCTGAATTTGAATCTGCATAAAAATGTTCAAATGCCTCTGTAATATCATTCAGCCTATAAATGGTCTTGTCATTCTCCACCTTTAATTTGGGGATTAATGAGTTTGCCCTTTGCTGGTTAAACTTTTTAGCTAGCATTTTTGTCTGATGTATGTGAAGTACTGGGATTGAGTTCTTTGTAACACAGTGACCACTTTCCTCTGGAGAATCTCATGCAATTCCTGTTTGATTTTATGAACTATGGGACCCAGGCAGTCTTAGAGGAGGAGAAATGGCTTGAAGGGCTGATATCTTACTATTTAATGTAAAAGGCTGCCCTCACAAAACCTACAGTGAGGAGCCAGGCAACTTTCCAATAGGGTACACCGGCAACTCACCAAAAAAAGAAAAAAAAAGAAAATAGAATAAAAATGGACAAAATGTAACCCCTATGGGGCACTTCTGTAGAAGTGTATTAGTAAGTAAGTGACTAAACTATTACTATTGGGTTCCAATAAGTGGGAGACCTCATTTTTAAACCCTGAACTAGTATCAATAAATGTACGTAAAAAACAAACATTGCAACCATATATCTAGACTATGAGGCTTATGGTCTTTGCATGGAAATTTACAGATTTCTACATCCCACATACAACAGCATTTATGTGCTAAATCAGCAACTTACATTTTTCAGGATTCCCA
Organism: Discoglossus pictus; assembly: GCA_027410445.1. NCBI lineage: Eukaryota > Metazoa > Chordata > Amphibia > Anura > Alytidae > Discoglossus > Discoglossus pictus. Next base: position 154,608,212 of record CM050167.1, read on the forward strand.
TTTCACTAAATCATATAAAGTTGTTACAGTCTTAAGATCTCTGTTGCGGTCTGCGGCTTCTATGGGTTCTGGGATTCTGTCGCTGAGCATTTTCCATCGGTTCAGGCAGCGGAATGTTCCAAGATGAGAATAGCGCTAGACCCTCATCCATGTCCAAAATGGAATACGTTCTCCCATCTCGCAATATGTTCAATTTGAATGGGAAGCCCCAAGTGTACCTTCAACCCTGGGCTAAGATGACCTCCAGGAGAGGTTTTAGCAGTCTCCTTTTATATAAAGTGGTCGGGGAGAGATCAACATAAATACTAGGTGGTCCACCATCAACCTCTGGAATACCTGATCTTGCTGCCTTCATGAAGAGAGAAGAAGAGATCTTTAGTCTCATAGTAGTGGAATTAAGCAATCACATCCCTAGGCCCTCTCCAGAAGAAGGGCATCCTGCTAGAGCTCTCCATTCTGAAGTCTTCTTCCTCTAGATTCAGCAGTAGTGTTTTGCAGAGATCCAGTATATAGTTGGAGAGATCCGTTATTGTTTTCAGTAAATCGCGGATGCAGACATTTTGACGGCGGAATCGATTTTCTAGGTCCTCGTGAATATTGGAGTTGTCTTTGCTCATCTCTCAAAGCAGACATCAAACCCTCCAGTTGGGTATGCGCCACCTGCAAATTATCACATTTTGCCTCTATTCCAGTCACCTTAGAGTCAACCGCTTTTATTTCCAGAGTGAGGTTTGCAGCTACCTTCTGGATTTCTCCTGTAATCTCTGTCCTAAAGGAAGAAATCAAGTCCTTCAGATCCTGGATGTCTGCCTTTGTGCTGGGTGCTGAGGACTCCATAGTCATCGCTGGTGAATGTTTAGGTGTTGAAGAAGACCGTTGGTAAGATTGGGCACTTGTTTTTGTCATGCAATAGTCCTGTAAGGATTTAGAAGATCTTCGTGTTGAGATACCGGCCATCTTCTTGTTATGAGTTTTAAATATGGGAACCAGCTTTATTTGTCAGGTTAGTCACTTCGCTTTTGGATGTGCCCCCATACTTGGGGTATAAAATGTTCTTATATAGTGGCATGATTTTAGTTTCTTCTATCATAAAGTAAGGCGAGCAATATATAGCTGCTGCTGGGTTGTTGTCGCTAGAGCAATATAAGCTACTTGAAGGCTATAATTTTCCCACACAGGGATGCAGCCTCATTGCTGTTTGTGCTGAGGATCTGTGTCTTATGTCTCAGCGTGTGTCTTTATTACATGTTTGTGGTTTAACTGCTCACAATGTAAAATGAGGATGATAGGCACCTTTTTCTTTGTTAGGTAAGATTGGTGCGGTTGAGCATAAAGTTTCAAAGACTTGTGATAAAAGAACAGCCAGCAGGTGGCAATGGGGTGTTGTGTTTGAGTGTTTCTCAAACTGACCTTATTCTTGTTGTTGCTAGCCAGTTGCACTTCTGTGGTAGAATTAACTTGGTGCTTCAGATCAGTTCAGCCAATTGACAGTTCTCTCAGGTTCTTAATATGGGCAAACCTGACCCACTGTCCTGACCCAGTTCTGGGCATGCTTGGTGAATGATGCACCCAAGTTTATTTGCAAATCATAGAGTGAAGCAGCAGTGAATTGTATAAGTAGGTTTTATTCCCTTGCAGTTCTCCTATTCGTGTATTATTATCAGGTTGGCCAGTAGATGGCAGTATGAACTTGTACAGTTTATAGTAAGCAGCAGAGAGAAAAAAAAATGTTAACTCTTTGTTTGCAGTTTTTTTACATATTATATCTTCAGAGGTAGGGGATATATATGAAAAATATATGCATTGTTTATCTGAGTACCGTCTTAAATATCCCTATGTGGCTGGTAGGGGGGTTATTATGAGAGACAAATGTAATATAATAGGAAAATCTTAGCATTCACTCACCTCCCTCAGATAGGTAAGTTTGCTGTAGCAGTGTCCGCAAAAGGGTTTAAAGATGTCTTTCTCTTGTCCCCAAAACTCTTTCACCTGGTTCAACACTCAGATGTTAAATGTGTGTTGTATTTGAGGTCTGATTCAGATTTTTCTGATTCAGATATGTGTTGAAATGAAATCCACAAGTTGCAAAATAGTCCTAGGGCAACCCAAACTGTTCAGTCTCTGCTACCTGGTCTTGTAGATCAAATATGATCAAAATTGCTTAGTATTTTTATGTTTTTTCATGTCTTTTTCTTAGGAGCTTTGTTGTTTTGTTTCCTCTCTGTTTGATGCTAGCCACACACCTCCAGAATACACAATTTTATTTAAAAAATAAAGTTAAATCATCAACTCATCATATCAAATTAAATGACTGATAGCTGCACAGTTTTATCAAACATTGGCATTTACAACCATTTGTATTCAACAGTCACCAGTCAGCACCAAAAAATACACTATTCACCTCAAGAAAGGTATTCAACATTTCCTGAGACTGCATAAGAAATACAACAGCTTATTCTCACCTATCCCGCAAAGTAAACTTTATACACAATGCCAAAAATCCACAAACCAGGAACCCAAGGAAACCAATTACCATAGGTTGGACACACTCAGCCACATTCAATTGAGCAATTTTAAGTTACTGTAGCCCATAATGGAGCCCGTAAGTTCATTTGCTATTCAATTGGGTAGGGATTTGCAAGCCGCAAACGGTCTAAGTGTTACGGCTTGAAATCCTTGCGGTTCTTAAAACCGAAACTTACAGCCCATCAAACCCTTTGATCTTTCACGCCTGCTAGGGTTATGATCGCTAAAATCTCAAATTGCTTTTCAATTGCTACAATTCTGCAAGACTGCAAATAAAACTGCAAATGTCGCCCAGAATCTTACGGGTTCCACAATGGACCTGCAAAGGGTTTACAGACTAGTTTGGAACACTGCAAAAGATAATAAAAACCCACCAATTAACTTTAAAATATGAGGAAAGCAATGGAAGGCATTATAATTTATTGCACTACAATTCCAAATGAACAAATAGCTCTTAAAATTATTTTTTTTTATATGTTGGAATGGTCATGTATATGTTAATATGAAAAGTCATGCTGCAAGATGCTGAAAGCAAATAAAGAAACACTACCTGATTAAATTGCAACACAAACACATGAAAATGGCTGCCATATTAACCATTTCTCACTCACAGAGGCTCTAATGTGGACCCCAAAAATACAAAGATCATCTTATATACATCTCACTCATCACATCTATGGGCCCAATTACACTGCCACGTGGCATATATCAAGTATTAGGGAACCATTTTATTTATGGTTGTTCAGTCCCTCTGTTGTGTCCGACTCTCTGTGATCCTATGGAATGCAGCACACTTACTTATGTCTCTTTTTGCATGGAAAACATACAGAAGTGAATTGCCAGTTCCATTTACCTGACCTCTTTGCTATGATCTGCCCACCTAGCGTGGCCCTACATGGTATAGCACACAGCTTTATTGAGGTACACAAGCCGCTTCACCACCATAAGTTAGTTATCCAGAAGGGGACCAGGGGAACATATACCACACAAATCTACTCCAACCCATCAGGAGGGGCCACAAACACACATGGAGGCTGTGCAGAGGCACGTGGACCAACAGCCAATTCACCTCCATCTCCACTACGCCCATCCTGGAAAGTCCCACGCCATTGCTGGTGGCCATATGCCCAGATGTATACCCATTATCATTTAGTGATATCGCATTGAGTGTTTTGATATCAATCAATTGACATTATCACCTATCATATTGTTATCAGGCCTTCAGGGGAATGTTGATACTCCACAGTATCACAAATTGGACTTTGCATGCGTATTAACCCTTTATATATATATATATATATATATATATATATATATATATATATATATATATATATATATATATATATATAATATATTATATTATATCTTATGATATTAGTATTATTATTATCATTATTAGGATGTGTATTAACCAATTCCATAGTAACTAGGGCTCATTAGTTTACTGATATAGGAATGTGACAGAAATGTGATGTATGGGGATGTCCCAAAACTTCAGCCATTGAAAACACACTGACACAATGAGAATGGTATAACAAAGCTTCATTTCATACACAGAGCACAATCAGAAATGTACAAGATTGTGCATTAATCTCATGGGTGTGGGCGGATCCCGGGAGGGCAAAATACTTTTTTGGGGAAAAAGGGGAAACCTAAAGCGGGTATGTCATAGTCTAGAATAAGCATGATGCATAGCACCTACTAGGGTCACATGTGGTCACTACACCACTGCAACCGGAATCTGATGAAAAAAAGGCTCATCAGAAATCACTCCATTTAAATGAAGAAACCATTAATGTGCATAGCACTCATAACTTGTCTATATCTGCTCAATGAAACAAATGCTTAAACGTCTGGACTGTGTAATCCAATTCAGTTGCACACATACAGTGTGTTCCCAAAACAAAAAGCTGAAAAAAGTGGTCCAAAACAAATAAGGTGGAGGAAGATAAAAAATAAAAAACATGCATGTATAGTACAGTGCTAAATACTGTAACTGTAACAATATACCAACTCACCTGATTTCCATCTGTAATAATTACTGACCATTAGATAGTTCTCAGGATATCTCACTGTCCATGACCATGATGTGTCATCTCACAATAAATGCTTAGCTGTTACCAGCGTCAGTGGTCAAGGTGTACTATTACCTTCACCATATGATATTGTTAATCAACATTGATATCACATCCATCAGCTATACAGGTGTTAGCACATGTTAAAGGACACTCATGATATCAGCAATAGGGGTAAATACCTATTATTACGGAGAGGACATAAAGGTCAGCAGCCAGATTCAATGTCACTTACATCAGACCCAAGTATCTGTTCTCAGTCTGATATTGAGGTCAGGATCACATGCTTGTAACATGCCATTGTGAGACTTTGCATGTCCACCGCCATAGCGGCATTAATCTACATTTAATCTACCAACAATCATGTCTTAGATATCTGGATATACAATAGCTTTAATATTGTGGGACTACATGTTAAGGGGGGGGGCTGTCATTAAAGGAATGTCTACCTGAGAGGCACTGTGAAAATCTTACACTTAATACATTTCCTTCACAACCATTTGATGGGAGGTAGCCATCTGCGTATAAAATATCACCATCACATAGGCCATGATCCTATATTCTGCAGCCAGGCTAGATTACATTAAAATGTGGACCAATAAATTGCCTTTGGGGCCTCGCTCCATGTGGGTGGTGTTGCTGGGCCTGGTGGTGGTGGTGGAGGTCAGTCTGTCGCACTGGTGAGGAGAGGAGGAGATGGGGTCAGGCCACACTGGTCCCTCCAGTAGGAGGGGGCTGGCGATATGCTCAATCTCTGGAGGAGGAGGACAGTGGCCCAGATGATGTCCTCCGAACCAGGGCACTTGGCTCCACTTCTTTCCTCCTCCCCCTGCGCTGGTTCCTGGTGATTGGGGGCTTGTTCTCCAAGGTCCTGCTCCGATGAAGCTGAAGCCCCGCCTCTGGCACACCACTGGACCCAGACCTCCTTGATGCTGAAAGAGAGAAAAGAAAGGTATATGTTATTAGTATGATGAATAATACATTGTTTTGTGTTCATTCCTACCTATATGACATCTAGGCTTGAACATGGATGATTCACTTAATTGCAACTATGAATAGCTATCATTTGCTAGCTGTGATCTATTTTTCGTTTCTTGATCTTGATTGTTTTTGGCTGCGGCTATTGTCTGTAACTACATATGCTGCAATGGGCACACCCAAAAATGGACTCTCTATTGGTTGATTACTTTTGTTGTGCCCACGAATGACAGTGATTTGTCTTGTTCATGGATTTAATGACGCATCCATCTATCCCTTGTTAATTCCATAGAGCTGACATGTCAGTGTCCTTGTTGGTCATCATGTACACGTGTAGTGTGTGTGATGTACATCTGGTGGCATGTTGGTGTATGTGATATTCACCTGACAGGGAGGCTGGATCCTGCTGACCCACCAGGTCTGAAGCTCCAGCTGCAGGCACCTGGCTCAGAAGGTCCTTAGCCTCCCTCTCCCACTCATTATATCGCACAGTCACTTTAGGGCCACCACTTGGTGCTGCAGCTTGACTGACCTCCTTGGCCATCATTCTCCTCACCTTGTCCCTGATGTCATCAAACTGTTGCTTCACAGACATCACATCCCTTTCCACTGTACCCACTGCTGTTACTGAGGCAGCTACCTCCTTTCATGCCTGGGCCCTAGGGCCGGGCCCAACTTCCCTCCCTCCCCAAGGATAACGGGGCATCCACGGATGGCACCAAGGAGGAGCACATTCATCTGCTGCATGTAATTATGGGCCCTGTACTAGCCTCTCCCCTGAACTATCATCCCCATGGGATCAGGCCCCTCTCCCTCTGTCCCTGTACTACCCTCTGTCCCTGTACTAGATGTGCCTATCTCTAGGGGCACCCTGACACCACCCACCTCCTCTACTCCACTTTCCTCCTCTCCTCTGCTCTCCACCTCCTTCACTCCACCACTCTCCTTTCCACCACTCTCCTCCTCCTCCTCTCCTCCACCACTCCTCACCCCCTCCACCTGCTCATCCTCTCTTCCGCCACTCCTCACTTCCTCCACCTCCTCCTCCTCGCCTCCGCCGCTCCTCACCTCCTCCACCCGCTCCTCCTCCTCTCCTCCGCCACTCCTCACCTCCTTCACTGCCTCCTCTACTCCACCACTCCTCGGGCCACCTCGCCTCTCCTCTTCTCCTCCTCCCCACCTCTCCACCCCTCCGCCCTCCTCTCCTCCCTCCATTTCAATCCCAAAAAGAATATAATGTTAAATAAAAATAAGTTATTGCATATATATGATGGGAAAAATTGTGTGTTTTATATGTATTTATTAACTGTTTTTGGATGTGGTGTGGGGGATGGGATGTGTAATCAAAGATTATGTGTAGTGATGTCGCGAACATCAGATTTTGGGTTTGTGAACAGCGGAAGCAAACTTCCATCAAATGTTCGCGAACGGGCGAACATCGGCGAACCCCATAGACTTCAATGGGCAGGCGAATTTCAAAACCCACAGGGACTCTTTCTGGCCACAATAGTGATGGGAAAGTTGTTTCAAGGGGACTAACACCTGGACTGTGGCATGCCCGAGGGGGATCCATGGCAAAACTCCCACGGAAAATTACATAGTTGATGCAGAGTCTGGTTTTAAGCCATAAAGGGCATAAATCACCTAACATTCCTAAATTGTTTGGAATAACATGCTTTAAAACATCAGGTATGATGTTGTATCGATCAGGTAGTGTAAGGGTTACACCCGCTTCACAGTAACAGACCAATCTCCCCGTTTTATGCACCGCAAACAACCGCAAACAGTCCCTTTGCAAAACCGCAAACTCCCCATTTGCACAAGGTTGGATACCAAGCTAGCCATGTCCCGTTCCTTGTCCTCACTAATGTCATTGAATGTCTCTTCCTCCACCCAGCCACCAAGGGTCCCCGAAAGGTGACAACAAGCCCCCTGGGATGCCTGCTGTGTTTGGTCTTCCACCTCCTCAAAGCCACCTTCCTCCTCTGACTCCTCTTCTTCAGAATCCCAGAGTCTGGGGGTTTCCCCTGCCCAGCATGGAAGATTATCCACAGGTCAGAGTCTGGGGGCTTCCACTGCCCAGCATGGAAGATTATACACAGGTCAGAGTCTGGCGGCTTCCACTGCACAGCATGGAAGATTATACACAGGTCAGAGTCTGGGGGCTTCCACTGCACAGCATGGAAGATTATACACAGGTCAGAGTCTGGGGGCTTCCACTGCCCAGCATTGAATATTATACACAGGTCAGAGTCTGGGGGCTTCCACTGCACAGCATGGAAGATTATACGCGTTGCATCTGTCTGCGTTATTATAAGGTGTGTACTGTTAAGTAGTACTATTCCTATCGGTTTAATCCCTGTTACGTCCACTATCAGGGAACGTGTATATGGCATGGATTTTTGGAAGCGGGAGATGTAAAAAGATGCTTGGTCGGTCCTCCCACTTCAAATTTGTGCCACGTATTCCATGCTTGGCAGCCGTCACCAGGTTTACCCAATGCGCAGTGAAGGTGATATACCTGCCCTGACCATGCTTTGCAAACCAGGTATCAGTGGTCAGATGGACCCTTGCCCCAACACTGTGTGCCAGAGATGCAATTACTTCCTTTTGCACAATCGAGTACAGGTTGGGGATTGCCTTTTGTGCAAAGAAATTTCGGTACCTTCCACTGCGGTGTCCCAATAGCTACAAATTTTTTGAACGCCTCAGACTCCACCAGCTTGTATGGTACAAGCTGGCAGGCTAAGAGTTCAGACAAGCCAGCTGTCAGTTGCCGGGCAAGGGGGTGACTTCTCTTATAGCGGGCACCCACGTGACATCCACGGACGCATCGTCATCATCAACCGCTTCACTTGTATCTGACAACTCAACAAAGGAAGCAGCACCGGGTACAACATCATCATCATCAGACCGTACGTCCATGTGTGTAATGCTGCCTGACTGGGACATATCCCTGTTATCTACATCCTCTGGCACTAATGTTTGCGCATCACTCATTTCTTCCAACGGATGTGTAAATAACTCTGCTGACGGATCAAGTGAAGCGGCTGTGGTGCTAGTGTTGATGGTGGCGGCAGGCGGGCGAGTGGTAACTGGAGAGGTGCCCGAAGCTAAGCTGGAGGAGGATGGTGCGTCTAGGTTCCGAGCGGAAGCTGTAAAAGATTGGGTGTCCTGTGTTAGCCAGTCAACCATGTCATCAGAACTTTTCAAGTTCAGGGTACGTTGCCTCGGAAAACTGGGCATTATTCTAGGGCCAAAGGGAATCACAGCACCACGACCACAACGGCCCCTGCGGGGTGGCCTGCCTCTGCCTGTCATTTTTTTTTCGACTAGTGGTACTATGCGCGCAAGCTACTGTGACACCAGATATGAGTGTCACTGTGCACTGGCAAAAGTTGTCAGAGTAGATGCAATAGGCTTCACACACACGCCTGTAGGCAGGCAACTGATATTCAATCGGTTACAGTCAAAAAAGTGTTGTTTTATGTCACTGTACACTACGGTTGCACCAGATATGATGTATCACTGTGCACTGGCAAAAGTTGGCCGGTAGATGCAATAGGCGTCACACACACGCCTGTAGGCAGGCAATTGCTATTCAATCTATTACAGTCAAAAAAGTGTTGTTTTATGTCACTGAGCACAATATAAGCTGTGAGTCTGACACAGGCAGGCAACTAAAATTAGATTACAGGAAAAAAATGGTTGTTTTCAATGTATGTTACACCACCAGGCATGAGTAGTGAAAATAAGCACAATATAAGCTGTTAGGTGTTAGCCTGTCACACACACACGCTGGCAGGCAGGCATAGATTACACAAAAAAATTATAAAAGAAAATAAATGATGTTCAAAGTTTCCTCAATATTAAAGTATAGGGGGCAAACCGAAAAGCACATGTGTTCGCCGTTCGCGGCGAACTCGAACATGCGGAAATCGCCGCGAACAGTCCTCCGGCGAACTGTTCGGGACATCACTAATTATGTGTAAAATCATAATTAGATGAATATAAAATAATAAAACAGGAAGATGCTGCTCTCAAAAATTGCCTACCCTCTCTCTAAAACTGCTCAAACTAACAACTACAGGACCTGCAAGCTAGTTTATCAAAATCTACAACACAGTCAATGCATGGGTGGGTTTGAGCAGTGATAGAGAGAGAGTAGGTGATTTTTAAGAGCAGGAATTTACGGTTTTATTATTTTATATTATTCTAATTACGATTTTACACTTAAACTTATTTACAGATTACATATAATACAAATACACATATATCAAATAACACACATAGAGCTAGGTCACTCCATAAACACACCCCTATCCCATACCCCACACCCCATCCCCAACAGTTAATGAATACACATAAAACACACTTTTTTTTCATCATATACATACATAAATACTTATATTTATTTATCCTTATATTTTTGTTGCGATAATTATGGAGGGAGGAGAGAGGAAGGAAGAGGAGTTGAGAGGTGGGGAGGAGGAGAAGAGGAGAGAGAGGTGGCCCTGGGGAATGGTGGAGGAGAGGAGGAGGAGGAGGTGAGGAGAGGAGGAGGTGAGGAGTGGTGGAGGAGAGGTGGCGGAGGAGAGAAGGAGAAGAGGAGGAGAGTGGAGGAGAGGTGGTGAGTGGAGGGGGAGGAAAAGAGTGGAGGAGAGGAGGAGGAGAATGGAGGAAAGGAGAAGAGTGGAGGAGAGGAGGAGAGTGGAGGAGTGATGGAGGAGGCAGGGAGTGGAGGAGAGGAGGCGGTGGAGTGTGAAGGAGAGTGGATGAGAGTGGAGTAGAGGAGGTGGGTGGTGGCAGGGTGCCCATAGGGACAGGGGAGGGGCCTTATCCCATGGGGGTGGTAGAGTGGAGGAAGGACAGGCCTCAGGGTCAGATGAAGGAGCTCAGGATCACATACTCCATGCCATCCGTGAGCCTTGCTATCCTTGAGGGGGAGGGAAGTTAGGCCCGAGCCTAAGGCCCATGGCCTGGAAGGAGGTAGCTGCCTCAGTAACAGCAGATGGCACAGCGGAAAGGGATGTGAGGTCCCTCAAACACCATTTCTATGATATCAGGACCAGTCAAGCTGCAGCACTAAATGGTGGCCCCAAAGTGCCTGTGCAATACAATGAGTGGGAGAGGGTGGCCAAGGACCTTCTGAGCCAGGTGCCCACCGCTGGAGCTTCAGGCCTGGTGGCCCAGCAAGGTCCAGTCTCCATGTCAGGTGTCAGGAATATCATCACATACACCAACATGCCACCAGATGTACATCACACACACTACACATGTACATGACGACCAACAAGGAAACTGACATGTCAGCTCTATGGAATTAACAAGGGATAGATGGATGCGTCATTAAATCCATGAAGCTGACAAATCACTGTCATTCATGGGCACAACAAAAGTAATCAGCCAATAGTGAGTCAATGTATGGGTGTTCCCACTGCAGCGTATGCAGTTACAGAACGTAGCCAGAATCAAGATAGCGATAAAAGCCACAAACAATCAAGATCAAGAGCAAATGAATAGATCACATCTAGCAAATGGTAACCACTTATTGTTGCATTTAAGAGAATCATCCAGGTCCAAGACATCATCAGATATTTGAAATGAACACAAAACAATGTACAGTATTATACATCATACTTAACAAATATACCTTTATTTTCTCTTTTTGAGCTTCCAGGAGGTCTGGGTCCAGTGGTGAGCCAGAGGCAGGGGCGTCAGCTCCATTGGACAGGTGGAGGAGGAACCGAGAGGAGCATACACACAAGTTGTAAGTGCTATGCACATTACTGGTTACTTCGATTAAATGGAGTGATTTCTGATTATCCTTTTTTTCATCAGATTCCGATTGCAGTGGTGTAGTGACCACATGTGACCCTGGTATGTTCTATGCATCATGCTTATTCTAGACTATGACATTACTCCCTTTTCGGTATCCCCTTTTTCCAAAAAAAGCCTCTTGCCCTTCCCGGATCCGCCAACACACCACACCCATGATGTTAGTACACAGTCTTGTACATTTCTGAGAGTACTCGGTGTATGAAATAAAGCTTTGTTATATCGTTCTCACTGTGTCAGTGTGTTTTCAATGGTTGGGGTTTTGGGACATCCACATACATCACATTTGTGTCACATTCCTGTATCTGTAAACTAAAGAGCCCTAGTTACTATGCAATAGATTGATACATATAATGATAATAATATAATTATATATAAAAAAAAAAATATATATATATATATATATATATATATATATTCAGTGGGGGGAAAATGATTTGATCCAATGCTGATTTTGAACGTTTGTCCACTGACAAATAAATTATCAGTCTATAATTGTAATGGTAGGTGTATTTTAACAGTGAGAGACAGAATAAATAAAAAAAACAAGAAAAACACATGTCAAAAAAGTTATAAATTGATTTGAAGGTCAGTGAGGGGAATAAGTATTTGATCCCCTATCAATCAGCAAGATTTCTGGCTCCCAGGTGTCTTTTATCCAGGTAACGAGCTGAGATTAGGACCACTCTCCTAAAGTATCAGTCGTTTGAAGCAACATAAACACACTGTGATACCTTTGTAATAGATCTTTATCTAACTAATTAGATGTGCTGTTGGAAAACTACTACAATTTATTATTGAAGTTAGTGCATTGAAGTTAGTACATTGTTTAGCAGGCTTTAGATATATACATATGACATAGCCATTCAATTAAAATGCCTCTTCCTTGTTTACATTGTTTATCAGGCTTTAGATCATATGACATAGCCATCCAATTAAAAGGTTTATTGACTACAAAGGGTTGTTGGTTCTCATCCACAATTAAATCACATGATTGAAATTCACCAATCTGTTATCTTGATATACATAATTCATTCTCTTCATTGATTGGTCCATGATACTATAAAGGACTAGTTTGCAGTTTTCTCTTTGAGAAAAAATTTGAAGCATGTCAGGTTGGACTAGGGATTCCAAGCAGGGAGCCTATCCTCTATTATATCTACTCTAGTTTCTTAGTTATCTGTTAAGAAAATTAAGAACAACAATAGAGATCCCCATGTTCCCCAAAAAAAATATTAAGAAAAGAATAAGAAAAAATAAAAAATAAAATTATAATAAAAAGATTGTGAAAAAAGGGTTAATCAAATTTATAATAAAAAATATAATTAACTAAAATATCATTAGAAATGATAAAGTAAATTATTCCTACGATGATTGTCTAAGAACAAGTTATTTAACCAAGTAAAAATGTATTTGGTTAAAAGATTGTACATTATATTTTTTAATTTAGAAAGGCTCCAAGAGGATAAAGTGTTCATTACACTAAAATGTTTTCTATATCTTGGTACATATAATGCTTGCAATTAAAAAATCTTTTTCACATTGTATACTTGCTAAATGTAATGAAGATTAAGACATTTTACTAGAATCAATACAAGTTGTTTTAAAATAAGCAAGAGAGCAGAAATAAAAACTGTGTTTCTATCCTAAAAAATATTTTCAATTGTTCACTAACAATATTGAAAGGGATTTGGGAGTGCTTGTGGACAACCACCTAGGTAACAGTGCTCAAAGCCAAGCAGCAGCTGCAAAGGCAAATAAAATATTAGCATGTATTAAGAAGGGTATAGAAGCCAGGGAAGCAAATATAATTCTTTCACTATACAAATCTCTAGTACGCCCTCATTTGGAATATGGAGTACAATTTTGGGCACCACTTCATAAAAAGGACATTTTAGAGCTGGAAAAGGTACAGAGGAGGGCAACAAAACTAATAAGGGGAATGGAGGGGCTAAGTTATGAAGAAAGACTAACCAAATTAAACCTATTTTCTCTAGAAAAAAGGCGTCTAAGAGGAGATATGATTACCTTATATAAATACATCCAGGGTCAGTATAAAGATTTGTCAAGGGAGCTTTTTGTGCCAAGAGGTTTTCAACTGACAAGAGGACATCCCTTGAGGTTAGAAGTAAAAAGATTCCACCTTAAAGAAAGAAAAGGGTTCTTCACAGTAAGGGTAGTTAATCTGTGGAATTCTCTACCAGAGGAGGTGGTGACAGCGGATTCGATAGATAACTTTAAAAGGAGACTGGATTTATTTCTAATTAAAAAGGGAATTCAGGGTTATCATGGATAATTAGAGAGGCAGTATTGATCCAGGGAGAAGTCCGGTCGCCGGGGTCTGGGATCAGGAAGGAATTTATTTTTTATTTATTTTTTTATATACAACTAATTAATTAAAAGTTAATCCACATATTGCAGATCAGAGGAGATCTTAACAGGTTGAACTTGATGGACTGAAAGTCTTTTTTCAACCTTAAATACTATGGGCCTCATTCTATTAACGGCCGTAGGAGATGCGGGGCCGCAAGGACCGGCCGCAAGCTATTCGGCTATTCTATTCCCTTCCGGCCGGGGATTCCGGCAGGCTTGGGGCCGGCGCCTTGCTATCCCTTGCGGCCGCTCGCGCCGGAGGAAAGCCTTTGATCTTAAACGGCCGCAGTTTCGGCCACAAGAAAGCCCCGGTTGCTATTCAATTGCTCCGGGAACCCTCTCTGCAAGGCTAAAACCGAGCCGCAGCTTACTTGCAGAAAAAAGGTCCCGCAGGCACACAATAAAGCACATTTTAAAGCCATAATAAAGCCATCCTGCACTCTTATGAGACTATAAAGTGATTTTAGGCGTTAGCATTAATAGCACAACATTCCCCTACACTCAAATCCGTAAATATATATTTTTTTAATTTATGTCACATATCCATGTAAAAAGTCCAGAGGGCTTGGAGCACCTCAGACCCGCCCACGCTGCGGCCGGAAAATAAACAGTTAATGTAATCTCGGATTTGGGCTGATGTGCAAGCTTGAGATGGGGTTTCTATTAATCCTCATGTCCCCCATTATGATCCCTAGCATTTACAGAGCTTTACAGTGCCGTCTTGAATTTATTTTTGCGTTTAAAGATTTCTGAGCTTACGGCCGGTTGCAAGATATACGGCCGGCCGTAAGGGGAGATCCTTGCGGGGCCGTATAATTGAATTGCAAGATAACGGAACCCCCGCAAGGAATCGCAGCCTTGCGGCCGTTTTACGGCCGATAATAGAATGAGGCCCTATGTAACTATGTAACTATGTAATTAACCATAATCCGTACAGGACCTCCAGTTGATCTAAAACAAACTTATATGCAACGCAGATCCTTACAGGACCTCAATGGCATCTAACTATAAGATATATGCCATTGGGGTCTTGCAAGGACCTTCGTGGTACCTACTATTAACCCTTACACCACTGAGGTCCCACGAGGTTCCTAATGTACACACAATGCCACAGAAATCCTTAACCCTAAAATGTACTCTTGCCATAGAGGTAATTAAAGGATACTCTGCATTCAAAAGATAGAAGAGGACATGAAACTACAAGCAATGTGAACAATCTGCTTATTAAGGGCAGAAGAGTGAGGACATTGGCATCATCACTAAATTGTCATAAAAGGGTAGGTAAGTATGAGATTGTATTATTCACAGGTTTAATTTTTTATGTAATTACATTTATTGTTTTATTTATTTGGTTGAATTTATTTTTTATTAGTAAGCCTTTTTTTAATTTCAGTCTTTTTTATTTTAATGTTTATTTTTTATTTTAATGTAATTTATTTTATTTTATTGTAACTGAGCTCATTTGATGTAATGTAATTTAAAAATTTTAATAGTGTAGTGTGATGTTTTTGTTTTATACTGTAGGACAATTGGGAGTTATTTATACAGTGGTCCAGTATGAGAATGTAGTTTATATAGGTAATTGGGGTAGAGGTATAGAGCTGTGTAGTATCAAACAAAAGCAATATACAGATAAACACCACTTAGTACCATAAAATATCACAAAATAAAAAATAACTTTATTGATATTACAAAAAAAACAATGTCGCTGTTAAAACCAAAGAACTTGGGGCAGGGGCATGGGCAGAGGATGGGTCCTCTAAGACTTTCAGGCAAAGCCTATGATTCTTCTGCCTGGAAGGCACAACTGGCTTGATTCCCCAATCCTGGCTAGGGTCCCTACAGGTAACAACAGCAGTCTGTCCTGAGGTGGAATAATCCAAATAACCATATAGGATCTGAAACCAGACTAGTGTGCTTTGAGCACAGATTCCCACTACATCCCAAATCTAAAAAATGTGGTTGCAATATTAGAAAAAAGTGTTAAAAACAAATAACAATTGTAAATAGGAATGAGAAATGCTGTAAAAAGCAAAATGGAGAGAAAGACTGCAGGCTGTAACAACCCTCAATCTGCTTAAACGCTATGTATTGGGTAACCCAAATGGGAACCTCACAGTCCTCAATATTATCTGAATTCTAAATGGTGAATAAACGCCCCTAATATGTAGCATGATGTCCGTTTCCCTGAAATTAAGCGGCTTTGTCAAACGCAAAGATCTCAGCATAATATACAACATGGTTCATAGTTAGATGCCAAGGGACCTCTGTGCAACTGGATTCATTTCGAGTACCACCTGTGGCTGGGTTCCATGGTTATATGGGTATGAACCCCCAAGGCTATATGTGCATAACTAAATCAGGGCTTAGCGGGGTTAGTGTAATTTAAATAACAGAATCCTGGGGATCCCTGGGCTCATAGGGGATAGAAGGTGATCCACATAGGGCTCATAAATCCCCTGCTTATTCATTTTAACTATTAACCCCTTCTCTGTTGTGGGAAGGGATTTATATTGATAGATATGTGATAGGGTAAGTGTTAGGGCTGCGTAGTGCTAATGCAGCACTGCTAAGGAGACTACTGAGCTTCAGACTAACTACAAATACTACTTCTCTAACTACATGTCAGATTTGAATGGGGCCCATATTTCCCAAATGTTCCATCTTCTCATTTAGACAGCCATCAAACCTAAAACAGAATCTGGTCTTCGAGTGAGCAACTAGACAGAAAAAATGCAAAGAGGCCTTGCAACAAAACCCTTTGCCAGCACATATGCATAGATTATACAGTCACCCTTAACAATAGGACCTATAACATCAACGGGTGATATTCATGAACTTCCTCTAATGTGGTTTCCATTGAGACCCCATGGCACCTAAAATATTAACCCAGTGTCACGGGGGTCCTTAAAGGACCCCAATGGCACCTAAATGTTAACTTCCACCATCGGTCCCTAATGTACCTCCATGGCATAAATAGTTAACCACAATGCCACTGGGGTCCTTGAAGGCCGCATGATAGAACAACTAACCCCTATATCCCATGGGTTTATACAGACCCCCATGGTATAACTATGAACCCCTTACTACCATGGTACCTAAATTAACCCCTAACTACCATGGGGGTCTCTATAGTTAAACCTAAACTTAAAATTAACTCCTGAACTGCCATGGAGATGTATTTTGGCGGCCCTTTCCTGGTCCAGAATGGAGGATCATTGGCTTCAATCAACAAAGAAGAGGATAAGACCTTCTACTATCAACACAGATAGTCTATCTAGTCCAGGGCAGAAGAGTGAGGACTAGGGCATCAGTAATCATTGCTTGTTCATTATTTGGGGTAGGTAAGTATTATAAAAAATGTTTTATAGAGTTCATTTTATTTTTTAATGTAACACTTTATTATTTTATGTATGATTTTTTTATTTTAATTGTAATTCTTTTATATTTTGTTATTTTTGGTAATATTAGGTTTTATTTTTTTATGTAATTATTCAGGTTTTATTATTTTTGATCATTTGTTATTTTATGTAATTAATTGGGAGGTTATAATGTGTTAAGCCCCATGGCATTTCTGGAGTTACTTTTAGGTTACCATGGGGGTCTATATAGATGCTACAGGGTCCTTTAAAGACCCTTATGGTTATGGTCATTGGTGAATGTGGAGATTAAAGTACATCCACATAGGCATACATACATACATACACCCCCTACAATCTGCATTTTGCATAATCCCATGCCTTGGGCTTTACTGAAAAAATCATGGTTTTACAAATTGCTGGTGGAATCAGTACTTTTACGGCTGGGGGGCATTGAATATGGGTGTAACATTACTGAAAAAAAGCTCCTGCAGCCGAAATTTCTCATGAAAGTAATTTACATTGTTCAAATTGAATGGGGCTCTATACAAGTGACAACTACGGCCAATCTATCCTAGCTAAATACAATGCCAGAAATGATTATAGCTGTTAAAATTAAATTGTACACTTTAAACAAAACCTGCCTGCTTCAAGAAGGTAATTGACTGATCACACGTGACACCTAATGTAAAACCTAAACAAACTAGGAGTAATATTCATAAAATAAGAAATGTGATTAATTGTCAGTCTTCCTTTGAATTCACTTCAACACACATACACATTCACAAAATTAATATACCCACTACTCTTTTTCTATCTAATGCCATTTGACCTTACTTATTACTACAACCATTTCATGCTCTTATTGAATTACCAAAAATACTCGCCTGTAGAATTATATACATACACTAATATCACATTGTCAACCCATGTTTTTTATCTTAATTTTTGATTTCCATATACAAGTATAAAGGACTGTAGTACTGTATTTATATGAGGGGCCAAGGGTATAAACAATTCATCTCCACAGGCATCAGCTTGTTGTTATTAGTATATGAAATATCTATACTACATCAAAAAAGCTAATTATACCATAGCCATAAAAATAGAGGCCTGTATATTTGGACGGTGCTTAGGGTTTGAGAAAAAAAAAACTTATCCCAGAAGTCTTCATCACATTATTCATCTTCAAATCCCAAAGAACCTGGAGTCACGTTTCAAACTCTATCCAGTTGGCAATTTTTTTCTAGCTTCATGTCTGATTCGTTGCTACATATTTCACTTCATAAGATATCATAAGGTCAGGTGTGTTCAATCTTTTGTTTTGTATTATTTATTTGGCTTTTCATTTGTTCTCTTACTCACTAACAAATATTCTCATTACGATATCATCATTAGTTATCTGAGCATAAGGTAATTTCAAGTAATCATCCTGTCTTATATCTTGTCACTATATTCATGTTCCACTTTTCTCTCAAATTTTAAAGTCTATTTGATTTATCTTAAAAAATAAGCATTTTATATATTTATGTAATTACACTATTTTAAATCTCAACTTCATCATTTTATATCCCTCATATTTATATTTAATTATTCATCTTTATCTCAGTAATCTCTTATTTAGTGACACTTCAGCGTTTCTAATCACATAAATTGTTTAACGTGTTATTGACATTTTAATTTATAATTCTTTAGCCATATGTATTTGAACATATTTACATTTATACATCGCCTAAGCACATAGCATTACAAATACTCCCAGAAATGCTCCACAATTTTGTTTAATCCATGTGGTTAATCAAATGAACAGAAGAGCTAGGTCCAGCTTTTAGACAGCGCCATCTAAAGGGCAACTTTCAATATTACACATATAGTTTTTCTTTCTTATCAGTTAGAACTGTTTAACATGTATTGTTTTATTTTTTAAGCTACCTTATTTATTGTCACTTGCGTAAATTGTTAAAGTTACTTTTGATTTCTTTCAATAGCATATTTTTAAAAAATATTCGTAACAATTTTAGTTTTTTTTAATCTAAATTCATAACCATATTTATTTGTACATCCTGTTTTTATTTTGAGGCTTCCTTATGTATCTTGTACATAGCACTACAAATATTTATTTATGTTTTTAAACATAATTTTAATCTTACCTAGAATGATTCCACCCTTTTGTTTAAGTATATTATTATTAGTATTATTATTTTTAATGTTTTAAGCTACCTTTTATTATTTTTTTTTACATTAATCATTTAAACTTATTTTAGATATATTTTATTGACATAAATCATTTAACATTTTATTGACATTTCTATTTTAGATTATTCTTTTTATTTAAATGAACAACCATATTTATTTGCACAATCTATTTTCTTCATTTGGTATGTTTTTATACAATGTACCTAGAAATGCTCCACCATTTTACTTAAGTCATGTGATCAAACAAACAGCCAAACTAAATAAAATTATTACAAATTATAGTTAAAAAATACAGCCAATCAGTTTTGTTAAACATTAACCATTCAGCATCGACAGGTTCTACTTGGCTAAAAGCTTAATCAACCAGGCGAGGGGAGGTGGGCTTCCCTTGTTGGTTACTCAGTAAAATCAGATTTAATATTTCAAATACATGATTCTGAAGATCTAGAAAAATCATATAAAAGGGGGTTGAACCCAAAAGCTGTTTACTGGAGCAGGAGCTTCTCTGAGAAGGAGTTCTGTTAGTATATTTCTTTAGAACAGCACAACTTTTTATTTTTGAATGACCCTTTCCACAAGCTTAACAGGGAAAAGCTTATCTTTAATCAAGAAAGGAAATGATCATTTCCAGGATGCCACAAAGTTCAGGATTGTGAACTTCACTCAAGATTGCATGTGCCTGTTTATCCAGGGCTTTAGAGACAAGGACAAGGTTTCATTTAATTTTCAGTATATTTTTTATTTTAATGTAATCATTTCTTGTTTATTTTACTTGTAATTTATTTTTTATTGTTAGTAATCAATAATAATTAATGTTAAATTGTATTATTCTTTTGTACTTATTTTACATTAGGTCTTTTGGAAAGGTTAAAGTTAGAACCTATGACAATTCTCATGAACTCCTATGGAGTCATAAGGACTCTATGAAAGCAGATTAGGATATCATGAGAGTTCATTTTAGATGTCATGATGGGCTATAGGCACCCATCTGGGGGAAAGTTAATCAGGGAGCATGCAAGTGTTTATTTTTTTTTTTTTCTGGGAGAATGTAATCATGACCATAGCAAATGTTTTTATTGTTTTTTTACTAATTTTAACCAATTAATTTTAGTATTCTTTTATTATTTTCATTATTTTGTTTATTTCCTATTGCATATATTATTTAATTAATGCTAGTTTTCCTTTTTTCTTATTTAAAAAATTCTGTAACTAAACAATATGCTATTATCAATCATGATATCTTATCTATAAAATAGATTAATCAATTTCCATAGTAACCTCAAATAGAAGTCCTACACTTTGGCCCTCATTCAATTGCAATTTGGTCAATTGAATAGGGGTCTAAATAAGCACATAACATATTTTTTTAAAGACGTTTTTAGTTAGTAAACATCTATCCAAAAGCAAGGTTTTCACTAACTAAAAAATTATTTAAAAAAAATATGTTATGTGCTTATTTAGTGCACTATTCAATTGGCAAAATCGCAATTGAATGAGGGCCTTAGACAGTAACATCTTTGGCCAATCCATTACTAAATGTGTATAACATAAGTCTTCAATTCTTTGTTCATACTTACCTAACAATTTACTTGCCATGCTAGTTTTATACTTCAAAACTGATCACATATATAGTTGTTGTAATTGCGAGTTGTTGGTTGCTCAATGTTAAATAAGAAAAGCAGAAAAATTGCATACCTCGGAAAAATTACGAATTTAATGGCCAAACCACCCAACTGACAAGACCACCAAAAAACCTCAAATATGCCTTGAATTAACTTACACACTCACAAACAGTACAGCGGGAGAGCCAGGGAGCCTGTGAGTGAGGTTGCAAGGTAATTTTTGGCATATTTGGCGCTTTTTTCCAATCAAAAATCGCCTAACCCGGAAAAAACACGGCTGCCGAAAAAACGTAACACGACGAAAACAAGGCCCAAGGCCGAAGGATGTAAAACGAGTCCGAAGGATGTAAAAAGGAGCCCTAAGGAGTAAGACTTAACGCAAGCCAGTAACACTTAATCTAAGCCAGTAACCATTTACCCAAGGTAGTAACACTTAACCAAAGGCAGTATCCTTTAACCAAAGGCAGTAACACTCATCACGAGGCCCCTAAACTACACGGGGGGGGGGGGGGGGGGTGGAGGACATACTAGCAATGAGTGCCGAAGGGGCTATCATAAACAACAATCTATATATTACCTTATTGAAATCATACCATGATCATAAATAACTACAAATGTTAGTTAAGTTTTTTAAACATTTTTAATAGTTTAATTACTTATTCCCCTTCCTGACACTTCTACTGTTGCATATATACCAACTATTATTTGTTCTTTATTTCATCACTCATTTCTAATTATACAAGCTTGTAGCTGAGGTACACAATGTAGTCCTATTCAACATTATTCTACACCTGACTGATCACAGCAACAATCCCATACATTGGTGTTTCCATTTGTACCACAAAACCCTTGCTGTAGTTGGGAGCAGACAAAACAGGAGCTCTGCAAGATCCCCAAGTGCCGACTCACATTCAGGTGTCCAGGACAGGGTGTGAGGAAGTCATTTCTTAGGTCATTTGGGGCTTACCTAAGGATGTATATTGGGGTGCAAATGTATGATAGTACCCTGCTGTCACTAGGAACTCTAGGACCTATTTATTTGAGACTGGCACCCTGTCATGCTTCTGCATGAGCAGGTTCTGGCTTCATTTGCCCTCCCCCAACCATGTGTCCATCTTACTGCACCTCAGCCAACCCAATCTGATATTTGCTGGGCTTGATGGTGTACCCTGTACCTCTGATCCTGTCTAATACCCCTTCTAAGGAGCAGAAATAATCTCTTATTACCTTGGATACTCCTGGACAGTATAAATCCTTGGTCAATCTGTGAAGCATCCTCATCACCACATGGTGCTCATCCAAGGTTATATCATGAGCCAGTCTAATCAGCTGCTCAAGTTATGCCATTGGGACTACAAGCAGTCTGGTCACAATCCAAGTTTTGTCTGTTCTAGGAGGGGCAGTCTTCCAGTATAACAAGCCTTCCTTCCAGGGGAAGAGGTCATCACACCCTCCAAGGTAGCTTCAGCAAGCTGAGCCTTCTCCTCATGCGACTTTGTCCAAGCCCTTTCAGGAATATAGATATTGTCAGGGGAGCTCTCAGTATTGTCATGTGCAGTGCATGGCATCTTTCTCTCCACTACTGATGCTGTTGGGCCCTCCTTGGCTTTGGTAGGTGAGGTGAAGAAATCAGCCTGCGGTCATCTGGTGGGATGCTTACATCTGCTGGACAGCTGTCATCTGCTTCTGAGTCTGTCTTAATGTGACAGGAGAGATGTACTGGTAAGTCATTTTAGCCAAGTCATTCACCAACAGCAAATTCATAAGATTTTTGTTACTCCCACTTCTTTGTAATCCCTGCCCACTACCCATTGCAGCGCTGGGGCTTTGGAGCTGGTGACTCAAGGCCCCCCACCTAAGCCACAATAATGTCCATTTGGTGGGCATGGAACACCTTATCTTTGTTTAACAATCTTGGCCACATAAAAGACGTGGGGCTTCAGTGCCAGTAAAATATGTTTCTGCTGTGGTTCTCAGTACTATAGGACACAGGTGGTCCCTGTGGTTCTCATGGACTGCACGTCCCATCAGAATCACAGATTTGTCCTCACAAGGAGCACTCTCATTGAGCAAAACATTGACTGCTAACTGTGTGGCAGTCTGTGTGGCACTCCACCACTCCTCTTCTTCTTCTGACCAGTATGCACAGACCGCTGATTGGCCGCTGGCAGGATGATCAGGTTTTGAGGAAATAGGAGTCTTCTGTTATATGCCCTGACCAGCCACACTCGTAACATGTCCTTTCATGCTAGAAGTCATGATTTTGAAGAGTTCTGGGGACGCCAGTAAAGGTTTACCAAGGGCAAATATGGAAGATTTGTCCTGTTGAGCCAGTTATGTTTTGCTGATAGGTGGGAATTACGGTTTGAAAGATTTTTTTTTTCCACAATGAATGTTGAGCTTTGTCAGAGCAATTAACCAAACTATAGCTCTCTTCCCAGACAAAAAGGGTTCCAAACAGAAGAAAATTGTGCACTGCTTGGGGACAGATAGGCCACGCACGTGTACTGTCTGCCACTCTGGCAGCCAAAGTGTGGGCAGCCTCGTCTGTATCCAGTTTAAATAAAGGAATCTAGGCATTCCTTCAACCCTTTGACGCAAGAAGTTAGAAGAAGAAATAAATGATTATATCATTAAGCATGTTAATTTCAGCCATAACCATATTATCCTCTTACACCAACTTACTCGATATCTTCATGATGCTAATTCTCTTCACACCTATGCTTTTATTTCTAAGCATTGTACAATAGTAAATAATAATTCCATTAACTTGATTGATTTGGTAATGGAAGATAAACTCACTTTAGAACATTTTATGCTAATCATATCTTCTATAGAAGACCCTACATAACATTGTTAATCAGAGCATTCTAATTTACTAATGTTACACTGTTTTAGCTACTTGAGATAAAGGAGTAAATAAATTAAATGCAAAATATTTCACAAAGAAACTCACTAAAAGGTTTACATACTGAATAACTGGGGAGTGTTGTTTATTTCTTTTTTATTTTAGTTGAATAATGCAACACACAAGTCTGTTTCTGGGATAATGATAAAAATAAAAAACAGATTATTAGGTAGGGCAGATGAAGGACAACATCAAATCAACCTCATTCTTGATTATCACTTGAGGTGGATGAATGTTTTCTGGCAGTCTGTGACTGGAGGTCATCTGCCAGGCATCCAATATTGTTACTGGCAGCTTGGAGAACATGGCTCTCATCACAGTATCAAGCTGCAATGACAGCCATTCATTGACATGGGCAAGGTTGTACCCTGTATTAGCTGATTTTATGAGAACCTTAGTCTCAGGACTGCGCTTTAGCAACCGAATTACAGCATTTCTTATTCCACGCAATCTTGCAATGTATACTCCTACAGGGTAACTGCTAAAATGTGCCCAACAGTTCAATATAATGATCATTCCTTTTCTGCCGCCCAGCTGATCAAGCTCAGATGCAATGTAGCGCAGGTCTTGTACCCAAGCTCGTAGCATGCGTAGAGGCTTCTGATGTGCTCTCCACTGGACCAAGTAATTGTGTTCTGGATCTGTGGCCAGTAGAGGACCTGACTGGTGAGGCACATGGAGGTCTATCTTCTTGAGAGCTATTATTCATGAAAGAGGAGCATGAAATACAAGATAAATACCACATTCACATGGTACTATTACAAAAACTTCCTAGCCCAGAATAACAAAAAAGTCTTTATGGCTTTCACATGTGAGCAGAATGAAAATTAAATTTGGAAAAATAATCTGTAATGTGATATAACACAATAACAAGGCTGCAAGATTTCCTTCAGTAATTCAAGTTTTTCCATTTTTGCTGCACCTCAGTTACATAACTATATTGAAGGAATATAATGTGACATATAAGCATGTAGATAGTAATGCGACTTACATGGAACAAAGTTTACCAGATATTCCCACCACTGCCGGAGTGTGGAATCCCCAAACATGTAGATTATCTTCCCTCCCAGACAGCTTGCAACATTGGAGGGGTGATTAAAACGTTGTGCTAGGCAGACACGAGACTCCCATACATCCTGGTAGTAAAAACCAGAAGGATCGGGATTCCGAAGACCAGGGACACAAGGACCTCTTGTATCTGAAATTAGAATAATTTAACAAAACCTTTTGAAACTGAGATGCAAATAGCTGAATTTGGAAACTTGAAATCTGCATTAAATTTGTGGTATTATTATATTATATTATAGTATTATTCTCTAGATTTCAAGGTGAGTTGTGTCTTAAGAAGACCAGAATCAAAATAGACAATATACTATATATCAAGATGTTTGCTCACTAGGGAAGTGCTTTCAATAATATGGTTTTTATTTCTTATATCTCAACCCTCACAGTAAGCGACCCACAATTGCATTGAAATTAAAGACAAGATTTTGTGGGAACACAACATTGTTCTTTTGCCATTGCTTGACCTCAAGTAGAATTTTATTCTTATTACTGCATCTTTAAATGGAATCTCGAGAAACATGAGATTGCAACAGGTACCTTCACAAAGTTTTCATTAACACTTTTAGTTTATTTCTATTCTAATTATATGCATTTTATAGAATATATCTTACTGTATTTAATGCAGTATTTCAAATCACTGGTACTAAAATATCCTTGTTTGGTCCTTTAATTAATAATATTATTTCTAACATAATGTATACAAATTAACAGAGAAACACAATTAATCCTCATGCAAATTTAGGGCCCTATTAAATTCTCCCTCGTAGTTCTCTCGGTGCTCGCAAAAGGCAGTTTTCCTGCTGTTTGCGAGAACCGAATCTCTCGCAGCCTGCTTTACGATATGACTGCGAGAAAATGGCCGAGAATAGGCTCCGAGAGAGCTACGTAGCCTTAAATCTATGCACGAGTCTCGCATATCGTAAGAATCCCTACGTGGACAAAAAGTCCACGCAAGGGATCCGAAAGCCTCTACGTGCTGCCTCGGAACAGCCCGAGACAGCAGTGTGAGGCTCCCCCCTGCACCCTATACACATCCCCATGCTGCAGGGGTCTCTATCCGGACCCCTGCAGCACCCTCACATTAACCCCTTGCAGCGGGGGGCCCCGATCTGCATAGATCAGGCCCCCCGCTGCATTTAAAACTTTTAAATTCCCCGCCGCGGCTCCTTAAAGGGACCGCGGCACACTATTACCCAATCCCGGCCGCGGCACTTAAAATTAACCCCCCTCTATGCTGGGGGTCCCCATCGGGACCCCCGAAGTGTCCCCACATAAACCCATTGCAGGGGGGGGCCCCGATCTGCATAGATCAGGCCCCCCGCTGCATTTAAAACTTTTAAATTCCCCGCCGCGGCTCCTTAAAGGGACCGCGGCACACTATTACCCAATCCCGGCCGCGGCACTTAAAATTAACCCCCCTCTATGCTGGGGGTCCCCATCGGGACCCCCGAAGTGTCCCCACATAAACCCCCTGCAGCGGGGGGCCCCGATCGGCACCGATCGTGACCCTGCTGCAATTCAATTTTAAATTTCCCGCCTCGCGGGTCCTCAAAGGACCGTAAAGGTCCTGAAAGGACTCGCACTAAAAATATTAACCCCAGGCAACTATAATTACCCCATTAACTCATGGTGGTCAATCCAGACCACCATAAGGCTCTATTTAACCCATTAACTCATGGTGGTCAATCCAGACCACCATAAGGCTCTAATTAACCCATTAACTCATGATGGTCAATCCAGACCACCATAAGGCTCTATTTAACCCATTAACTCATGGTGGTCAATACAGACCACCATAAGGCTCTAATTAACCCATTAACTCATGGTGGTCAATACAGACCTCCATAAGGCTCTAATTAACCCATTAACTCATGATGGTCAATCCAGACCACCATAAGGCTCTAATTAACCCATTAACTCATGGTGGTCAATACAGACCACCATAAGGCCTAAATTAACCCATTAACTCATGGTGGTCAATACAGACCACCATAAGGCTTTAATTAACCCATTAACTCATGGTGGTCAATACAGACCACCATAAGGCCTAAATTAACCCATTAACTCATGATGGTCAATCCAGACCACCATAAGGCTCTAATTAACCCATTAACTCATGGTGGTCAATACAGACCACCATAAGGCCTAAATTAACCCATTAACTCATGATGGTCAATCCAGACCACCATAAGGCTCTATTTAACCCATTAACTCATGGTGGTCAATCCAGACCACCATAAGGCTCTATTTAACCCCATCAGTCCCATAAGGGTATATTATTACCATTATGGGCCTGTTACAACCCAACATTAACCACATAAGTGCCATGATGGTCCTCAAGGACCATCATGACACTAACTACAAACACTACACTATAACCCCCAATAAACCATTTAATCTAAACTAACCCCCCTCTACACTAATCTATTAACACTTACACTACCTACCTACACTACCTACCCCCTAATAAACCTTCCCACCACTCTAATTACAAAAAATAAAAAACCTACAGCACAGAAAACAAAAAACCTACAGTACAAAAAACAAAAAAACCTACAGTACAGAAAACAAAAAACAATTACAACCCCACCCCCCACTACAGAAAACAAAAAAATACATTACAACCCCACCCCCCCACTACAGAAAATAAAAAAATTACACACCTGAAAAGGAAAGACAGATAAACACAATACAATACATACATATAATACATTACATACATTACATACAATACATGACATTACATATAATATATTAAATATAATATATTACATATAATATATTACATATAATACATTACATACATTACATACAATACATGACATTACATACATTACATATAATATATTAAATATAATATATTACATATAATATATTACATATAATACATTACATACATTACATACAATACATGACATTACATACATTACATATAATATATTAAATATAATATATTACATATAATATATTACATATAATACATTACATACATTACATACAATACATGACATTACATACATTACATATAATATATTAAATATAATATATTACATATAATATATTACATATAATACATTACATACATTACATACAATACATGACATTACATACCTTACATATAATATATTAAATATAATATATTACATATAATATATTACATATAATATATTACATATAGTCCTAATCAAATACCCCCTATCTATCTAACATACAATCTATTTAATTTAAAATAAATCCTAACTATATCAAATACATCCCCCTATCTATCTAATATACAAAAAATCCTAACTACATACACAGACCATTATTCTAAAGTAAAATAAAATAATTACAGTCCTAACTACATACACAGACCCTAATTCTAAGCTAAAATCAATAAATTAAGACCACTTACCTTTAAGATGTTGCTTCAGATCACTAACCTATGGGTCAAACAAAAAATAAAAATTAGTACAAAACATTAACATCAAATAAATAAACATTCTATACATTCTAAATATTCAACTCACCTTTACAGCATGTCCAGTCACTGTTTAGCTCTTCCGGCGCGGCCCTGTTAAAAAAAAAACACAATACATGAATACATGAATACAATATATAAACAATAAATAAAATACACAAATAAACATCTAAATATACATTTCACTTACCTACCCGCGATGTCCCCGGCCTTCTCTCCTTCAGCCCCGGCTGGGCCGCGGAACCATTCGCGCTCTAAAAAAAAAAAAGAAAAAAAACTAACGGAGGTCTGCACTGGCAGACCTCCCCGACGCTACTGAACCTCCCGGAGTTGTTTCCGGGAGGAAATTGGCATTGGCGGCTTGTGATTGGCTGAAAAAGCTGTCTATCAATTTCAGCCAATCAAAAGTCGTCAATGTTCGAGCCAATCAGGATGGGATACACCCCAATATCCCACCCTGATTGGCTTAAACACTTGTCTATCTTTCTGGGAACCAATCACAACGCTCAGATGCCTTCAGCCAATCACTATGGGATACACCCCCACGGAGTGATTGGTAGAAGACATCTGCGCATCCTGATTGGCTCCTACATTGACGAATTTTGATTGGCTGACAGCTTTTTCAGCCAATCACAAGCCGACAATGCCAATTTCCTCCCGGAAACGACTCCGGGAGGTTCAGTAGCGTCGGGGAGGTCTGCCAGTGCAGACCTCCGTTAGTTTTTTTTTTTTTTTTTTTTAGAGCGCGGATGGTTCCGCGGCCCAGCCGGGGCTGAAGGAGAGAAGGCCGGGGACATCGCGGGGAGGTAAGTTCAATGTATATTTAGATGTTTATTTGTGTATTTTATTTATTGTTTATATATTGTATTCATGTATTCATGTATTGTGTTTTTTTTTTTAACAGGGCCGCGCCGGAAGAGCTAAACAGTGACTGGACATGCTGTAAAGGTGAGTTGAATATTTAGAATGTATAGAATGTTTATTTATTTGATGTTAATGTTTTGTACTAATTTTTATTTTTTGTTTGACCCATAGGTTAGTGATCTGAAGCAACATCTTAAAGGTAAGTGGTCTTAATTTATTGATTTTAGCTTAGAATTAGGGTCTGTGTATGTAGTTAGGATTTTTTGTATATTAGATAGATAGGGGGATGTATTTGATATAGTTAGGATTTATTTTAAATTAAATAGATTGTATGTTAGATAGATAGGGGGTATTTGATTAGGACTATATGTAATATATTATATGTAATATATTATATGTAATACATTATATGTAATGTATGTAATGTCATGTATTGTATGTAATGTATGTAATGTATTATATGTAATATATTATATGTAATATATTATATTTAATATATTATATTTAATGTATGTAATGTCATGTATTGTATGTAATGTATGTAATGTATTATATGTAATATATTATATGTAATATATTATATTTAATATATTATATTTAATGTATGTAATGTCATGTATTGTATGTAATGTATGTAATGTATTATATGTAATATATTATATGTAATATATTATATTTAATATATTATATTTAATGTATGTAATGTCATGTATTGTATGTAATGTATGTAATGTATTATATGTAATATATTATATTTAATATATTATATTTAATGTATGTAATGTATTATATGTAATATATTATATTTAATATATTATATTTAATGTATGTAATGTCATGTATTGTATGTAATGTATGTAATGTATTATATGTAATATATTATATGTAATATATTATATTTAATGTATGTAATGTATTATATGTAATATATTATATTTAATATATTATATTTAATGTATGTAATGTCATGTATTGTATGTAATGTATGTAATGTATTATATGTAATATATTATATGTAATGTCATGTATTGTATGTAATGTATGTAATGTATTATATGTATGTATTGTATTGTGTTTATCTGTCTTTCCTTTTCAGGTGTGTAATTTTTTTATTTTCTGTAGTGGGGGGTGGGGTTGTAATGTATTTTTTTGTTTTCTGTAGTGGGGGGTGGGGTTGTAATTGTTTTTTGTTTTCTGTACTGTAGGTTTTTTTGTTTTTTGTACTGTAGGTTTTTTGTTTTCTGTGCTGTAGGTTTTTTATTTTTTGTAATTAGAGTGGTGGGAAGGTTTATTAGGGGGTAGGTAGTGTAGGTAGGTAGTGTAAGTGTTAATAGATTAGTGTAGAGGGGGGTTAGTTTAGATTAAATGGTTTATTGGGGGTTATAGTGTAGTGTTTGTAGTTAGTGTCATGATGGTCCTTGAGGACCATCATGGCACTTATGTGGTTAATGTTGGGTTGTAACAGGCCCATAATGGTAATAATATACCCTTATGGGACTGATGGGGTTAAATAGAGCCTTATGGTGGTCTGGATTGACCATCATGAGTTAATGGGTTAATTTAGGCCTTATGGTGGTCTGGATTGACCATCATGAGTTAATGGGTTAATTAGAGCCTTATGGTGGTCTGGATTGACCACCATGAGTTAATGGGTTAAATAGAGCCTTATGGTGGTCTGGATTGACCATCATGAGTTAATGGGTTAATTTAGGCCTTATGGTGGTCTGTATTGACCACCATGAGTTAATGGGTTAAATAGAGCCTTATGGTGGTCTGGATTGACCATCATGAGTTAATGGGTTAATTTAGGCCTTATGGTGGTCTGTATTGACCACCATGAGTTAATGGGTTAATTAGAGCCTTATGGTGGTCTGTATTGACCACCATGAGTTAATGGGTTAATTAGAGCCTTATGGTGGTCTGTATTGACCACCATGAGTTAATGGGTTAATTTAGGCCTTATGGTGGTCTGGATTGACCACCATGAGTTAATGGGGTAATTATAGTTGCCTGGGGTTAATATTTTTAGTGTGAGTCCTTTCAGGACCTTTACGGTCCTTTGAGGACCCGCGAGGCGGGAAATTTAAAATTGAATTGCAGCAGGGTCACGATCGGTGCCGATCGGGGCCCCCCGCAGCAGGGGGTTTATATGGGGACACTTCGGG
This sequence comes from Discoglossus pictus, assembly GCA_027410445.1. NCBI lineage: Eukaryota > Metazoa > Chordata > Amphibia > Anura > Alytidae > Discoglossus > Discoglossus pictus. The sequence continues at coordinate 154,639,644 of CM050167.1, forward strand.
GGTCCCGATGGGGACCCCCAGCATAGAGAGGGGTTAATTTTAAGTGCCGCGGCCGGGATTGGGTAATAGTGTGCCGCGGTCCCTTTAAGGAGCCGCGGCGGGGAATTTAAAAGTTTTAAATGCAGCGGAGGGCCTGATCTATGCAGATTGGGGACCCCCCCTGCAATGGGTTTATGTGGGGACACTTCGGGGGTCCCGATGGGGACCCCCAGCATAGAGGGGGGTTAATTTTAAGTGCCGCGGCCGGGATTGGGTAATAGTGTGCCGCGGTCCCTTTAAGGAGCCGCGGCGGGGAATTTAAAAGTTTTAAATGCAGCGGAGGGCCTGATCTATGCAGATCGGGGACCCCCCCTGCAATGGGTTTATGTGGGGACACTTCGGGGGTCCCGATGGGGACCCCCAGCATAGAGGGGGGTTAATTTTAAGTGCCGCGGCCGGGATTGGGTAATAGTGTGCCGCGGTCCCTTAAAGGAGCCGCGGCGGGGAATTTAAAAGTTTTAAATGCAGCGGGGGCCTGATCGGTGCCGATCGGGGACCCCCGCTGCAAGGGGTTAATGTGTGGGGGCTGCGGGGGTTCCTATGGACCCCTGCAGCAAGGTGTTCATGTGAGGACACTTCGGGGGTCCCGACAGGGACCCCCGCATTGAGGGGGGGTTCATTTTAGGTGCCTAGGGGGGGGTTTGGAGTACCCCCCACGGCAGGGCTTATGTGGGGGACTGCCGCGGAGGTCCCTTTTAGGACCCCCGCAGCACTTGATGAGGAGTGGGAGCCTGCGATATCATCTCGCAGGCTGTCACTCCTCATGTACATTTACGCAGTGTAGATACGTACGGGCCTGCTGCGTAGCTCATACGTTGCTCGCAGCAGGGCTAATTTAATAGCATTGTAAGTTAGAGAAACTTTGCAGTACGTAGGGCTTAAGTAGAAGCCTCTTATTTACGAGGCTGGAATTTAATGAGGCCCTTAGCTTCCAATGAACTCACCATTCTTAAGGCTTTCATTTTGAGGCAAAACTTTTAGTGGTTGAAGCTTTGATGGTATATTCTGCGCAATCAGAGAACTAAAACAGAAAAAAAGAAAATATAGTGTCTTAGCGAATAATTATACCTTTGGCCATTAATTTAAATTAATCAATTAATGCACATGGATTGCCTATGTTATGTATAGCTACTTGCTACATTTTCAAAATACTCTCCCAACCACCCCCTTCGTTCTGCTAACGACCTTCTTCTTTCCTCCTCTCTCATAACCTCCTCTCACTCCCGTCTTCAAGACTTTTCTCGTGCTGCCCCTACTATTTGGAACTCCTTGCCTCGCTCCATTAGATTATCTTCCTGCCTCAAAACCTTAAAAAAATTACTAAAAACACACCTGTTTAAAAAATCTTATCACCTTCAGCCTTTATAATTACAACTGCACACTCCACAGCTTAATAACACCTACGCCCACAATCTACACCACAACACACAGACCCCTCCAATTGACTAAACAAATTGCATTCACGTTGCCATTTTGCATTTGTCACCCTCTTGTATCACACCTAAACCCTTAGGGCCTCATTCTATTAGCGGCCGTAAATCGGCCGTAAGGCTGTGATACCTTGCGGGGGTTCAGTTAACTCGCGATTCTATTATACGGCCCCGCAAGGATCTCCTCTTACGGCCGGCCACATATCTTGGAACCGGCCGTAAGCTGTGAAATATAAAAACTCAAAAATAAATTCAAGCCTGCACTGTACAGCTCTGTAAATGCTAGGGATCATATTGGGGGACATGAGGATTAAAAGGAACCCACTCTCAAGCTTGCACATCAGCCCAAACCCGAGTTCAAATTAACTGTTTATTTTCCGGCTGCGGCGTGGGCGGGTCTGAAGTGCTCCAGCACTCTGGACTTTTTACATGGATATTTTACGGATATTAAAAATAAAATATTTTACGGATTTGAGTATAGGATAATTATGTGCTATTTTTTCTAACACCTAAAATCCCTTTATAGTCTTCTCAAAGTGCAGGATGGCTTTATTTGAGCTATTTTATGTGCTTAATTGGTGCTAGCGGGACCTCTTTCCTGCAAGTAAGCAGCGGCTCGCTTTTAGCCTTGCAGAGAGGTTTCCCGGAGCAATTGAATTGCAAATAGGAATTTCTTACGGCCGAAACTCTTGCGGCCGTTTTAGATCAAAGGATTTCCTCTGGCGCGAGCGGCCGCAAGAGATAGCAAGGCACCGGCCGCAAGCCTGCCGGAGCCTCCGGCCGTAAGGGAATAGAATAGCCGAATAGCTTGCGGCCGGTCCTTGCGGCCCCGCAACGGCTGCGGCCGCTAATAGAATGAGGCCCTTAGATTGTAATTTTGCGAGTTTTCAATTATGTGTCCGTGTCTTGGAAACAAGCACTATGTACATTTGATTATATGCTCAAAAACAGGGCCCTCCATTCTTTATAAGGTGTTAAGTTTGTTTTTTGCCATATACTAAACCCCTGTACAGCGCTACGGAATATGTTGGCGCAATATAAATAAAGATAATAATAATAATAATAATAATAATACATTGACTGGTTTTATACAATAAGAAAAAGATTGTTACATTCCAAAGCTCAATCAAGTTATTAAAATAGATGCCTCTATCACAATGTTTTCAAAACTGGGTTTTGCGGCATTGTGACTCCATTTTGTATGAATAGGGGTTCCAAGAGAAATTTACTTCAAAATAGAAGTAGATAAGCTGATAAGGCTAATTACTCTTTGAGGTCTTCACACTCTCATTCTTCTCAATGTCATAAGGCTATTGTCTGAAAACAATATAGCCAGAAACAATTATTGGAGCAATTATTGGCAATAATCATTCATAAAATGAAATAACATACTGTGCTTGGAGGGTGGATCAAAAGGGCAGCTGGTAGTTAAAAATGCAAACTTCATTGTATGTTTACAATAAAAAAAAATATTAAAAAAAATATACATATATATTTAACAAGTACTTGTTATTATCTGTTGTTTTAGCTTATAGTACACTTAGAAGCTTTGGTGTGTTTCATTTCATAATAAAAATGTTATAGCTTCAGTTTTAGTCATTTGTAAATCTCTTTTATAGAAATAGTGTGCCTCCAGGTCTCTGGAAATTAGTCACAATCAGTATTCTCTATCATGTCACAAATTTCTAACAGTCATTTATGTTAATCATGTAGTTTATTAAACAAAAGCCTATGCAGATTTGGTCCAGGATCAGCAATGACTATGAATGAGGGCTTGTGGAAAGGTCAGGTAACAGTGAAAAGGTGTGTCCATGGGTGTGGGCAAAGACACAGATGGAGACGAAAATTATTGAGTTGGTACCCAGCGGAGGCTGATTTAGGAATTATGGAAAGCCTGAGGAAAGTTGAAGCTTAGTCGATTTGGGATGAAATCTGATAAGGGCTTGTGAAGAGGTCTCATAACAGTGAAAAGGTGTGTCCATGGGCATGGGCAAAGACACAGATGGAGATGAAAATGATCAAGGAGGTACCCAGCGAAGGCTGATTTAGGACTTATGGAAAGTATGATCAAGGCAATGCAAAGTAAAGGCTGATTTGGGATTTATGGATATCGTGACTGAGATGGTGCCTAGCAAGGGCTAATTTAGGACTTATGGAAAGCCTGAGGAAAGTCAAAGCTTAGAAGATTTGGGCCAAAATCTTCAAAGAAGGGCTTACAAAAGCCAAAAAGCGTAATCTTTGACACAAAAAAAGACTCTACTAAGTAGCTTTGGGCCAAAATCTGCTATAGAGGGTTCAAGGAAGGTCTGGAAGCTTAGAAGATCTAGGCCGAAATCCACAAAGGAGGGCTTACAAATGCCAAAAAGGTGCAACCTTGGACATGGACAAGGACACTACTTTATAGATTTGGGCTGAAATCTACTATAGAGGGTATAAGGAAAGTCAAGAAGCTTAATAGATTTGGGGCAAAATACACAAAGGAAGGCTTCCGAAAGCCAAAAAAGCTTAACCTTGGACACTGACAAGGACGCTATTTAATAAATTTGGGACAAAAACTGCAAACAAGGGCTAATGAAAGCCGAAAAGTGGAACCTTGGACATGGGCAAGGAAGCGGCTTAGTAGTGTTGTGCTGAAATCCACTAAGAAGAGCTTGAGGAAAGCAGGAAAATGTACCTTGGAAATTGGCAACGATGCAGCTTAGTAGATGCGAGGTGAAATGTAAGAGGCACCACCATTGCACTACAGTGATGAGAATGCCCTCACTGACATAAACGGGTCATGCTGCAGTTGTCTATTGGAGAGTGTAATAATGATCTGCAGATTTATACACAGACAACTTCATACATTGTCTGGGACCAAAATATTATTATTATTATTATCTTTTATCTGTAACACGTCAACATATTCCGTAGCGCTGTACAGGGGATAGGAAGAGGAAATACATTATACAATATTAGCAACTGCGGAAAAGGAGGGCCCTGTATTGAGCTTTAAGTCTTGTGAAAAGTGCTTTATTCCAAAGCACCCTCCAAGAATGGAAACTCGCTACTTACAATCTAAAGGGAATGGAAGACTCAGAAATGGAATAGCAAGGTTGAGGAAAAAAGTGAGAGTTTACATAGGTAGGAAGTTGTGAGAAGTTGGAAGGTAGTTAATTATTTGGAGAGGAAAGGGATCTGATGTAAAGTGAATGGGACTATTATGTAATATGGTATCTGTCCCTAGTGGACAGATAATGTAAACTGCGGATTGGAATGTTAGGAGACACATAGTTTAAACACAGCTTGAATAAAAATATCTCCTGGGAGAATAAAAGAGGGATGGAGGGCATGAAAGATGAGATGGTTAAGTTGGAGACAAGAAGTGGAAAAGTTGAGATGTAGAGCTAACTGTCTAACTGAAATATAAACTATTTAGGAGTTAATGTTTTTAATTAGTTATGTAACTTAGCATTTACAACAGTAATTACAAACACATAATTTCAAAATATTGTTCAGTTTTAAATACAGGTGTATATTATAAGCCACCAAAAAAGAAACAGTATTTTTAAATTCCTAAAAAAATTGTGAAATAGAATTGAATAGTATAATGTAATGGCAAGCTTTTTATGAATAGTTACATGTTGAGGAACTCTTGTTCTTCTGTGGTTAAAACTTCTCGAGCTCCTCCTGCAGAGTGCTCACGATATGAGTCACACGACAGCTCTTTTGGCTGGACACATACCCAAGTTTCACCGCTGCTTGGGTCATGATATTTGCACACATTCCGTCCTGGAAGATCAACATTACACTCCACCTTCTCGCTGATACCATCATGTTCAAAATAGCCATAAAAATATATCTTTAAAAAAAAGCGATACACAAGGAATGTAATTCTGAATTAATTTAATGACAGAAAATAAATTGGTACATTTTCAGATAACTTATGTTGTCTACACTGCTATATATTTAGATATTTATTTATTGCTTTATTTAAAAGCAGAAAACATTCCTCAAAGTATAATATGTATTCATTCTTTAGATTTTTTTTGTGAATCTGCATCTACCTTAATAAATTCACCTTAATAGATTACATAGCATAGAGAGATAATTAGAAAGAATTGAGGTCTGCCCTCCCACTGAGTCTCTCTGTGTTAGCTGTAACACCAACCTAATTTCTATGATATCCTATAGGACAGCTGTACTAAGGTGTGATAAGAATTATCCAATACTTTTATTACATTCCTCCAGCCTTTTGTCAGACTTAAACATTTTAATTGTCTGGGGAAATTGAACTTAAGATGTTGTATACTTATTTGACTTCAAATATTACCAACAAGAATATTATACTTAGATGTACCATTCATCAATCTACCTCACACCTGAAACTTAGTACAAGAATTTTACAGAATTTATAGTTATTGACTGTTTTGCATCAGAGTCTCCATGTGTAAGTGAATGACTCAACATAACTAATGATGACTTACCCAAAATACAATTAGCATGGTCGACACAAAATAAATTAATTATTTCATAGAAATGTGACGACTGATAACGTTCTTACAATAACCTCTCTCAGATTGACTAATTTGTACTCATCATATAGTCATAAACCACAGATTGATATCTTTGAAACAGTTTTTTAATTTTCCTTCCCAAATATTATTTTTCTCTGAAATTTTTAATATTTATCACATAATAGGAAAATGTGTTAAATGAATACAAATTAACATATATATAAAAATATAATTAAAATATCAAAACATATGAATTGCTTCAAATAATACAATTTGTAATTAACTATGTATATGAAGAATGCATTTTATTTACAACTAGCGACTTGCCCGTCAAAAAATGACAGCAATGAGATGTGTATGTTTGGAAAGTTGTTTAATTATTAACATCCGTATTTGACATTTCAGGAACCGTTTTTTAAAAAATTACGGTCAATAAAAGAAAGTGTTGAAATGCTGTTTGTCACACAATGTGAGTGTACTGTGTTCCTCAAGTAACTAAATTCCTCAAAAAGCAGAAATCTACATTACATAAAATAAGAAAAACTAAAATCACCAAAAATAAAAAATGTACATTACAGAACCCCCCCAAAAAAGCTAAATCCCCCCCAAAAAAGGAACATTACAGAAAATAAAAAAATACATTACAACCCCCCCTAACTACCAAATTTTAAAAAAAATTACACACCTGAAAATGAAATACATATAATACAATACAATACAATAAAATAAAATACAATGAAATAAAATAAAATAAAATACAATACAATGAAATAAAATAAAATACAATACAATAAAATACAATACAATTAAATAAAATACAATACACCCCTATCTAATATACATGCCACTATCTAATATACATGCCACTATGTAATATACATGCCACTATCTAATATACATGCCACTATATAATGTAATATACATCCCACTATCTAATATACAATACTATCTAATAATACATCCCCCTATCTATCTATGTAATATACAATACATGCTATCAATATATATATATAGCTACCCTAATTGTAAGCCACAATAAAATAATTAAGACCACTTACCTTTGAGATGTTTCTTCAGATCAGCAACCTACGGTAAAAAAGATTAAAAAAATTAATACAACACGTTTACATGAAATACCTAAACATTCTAAACATTGTAAATATTCTAAACATTGTAAACATTCTAAATATTCTAAATATTATTCTCACCTTTCCAGCATGTCCCGTTCCAGCATGTAAGGTTTCTATGTCGTTATTGTGAGTATTTGGTGTGTTTTCTCTGTTTTTTGTGGCGCGCGGGATTCTTAGTGCGTGTCTGTTACATTAAGGTTGCCTCATTCCCTAAGTGATTTGCGAGGACCAGCATTCGGCGCTCCATGCCAGCAACTGAGGCCCTCGGCCGCGGTGTGTGTGTGTAACCGGGTGTGAGGCGCCTTTGAGATTTTATTTTATTTTTTAAAGTCGTGTGTGTGTGTGTGTTAACACAGCCGACGTTGGAGCCTCCACCTCCGCAAATGCTTCGCGAGGATCCGCATTTGCGGGGACGTTGGAATGCTCCACCACCGCAAATGCGGCACCTCGCTTCACCTGGGCCGTCTAGATAGAAATACTGGCCTTTGACCATTTCATCATCTGTAGCATTTGTGATGGCATGAAATGCTTCTAACTGTAAAGTATTTAAAGTTGCCAGTTTTTCTTGTTTTTTTGTTGTTTTTGAAGCTCAGTGTCATAATCATCAAAATTGATGTCATCTATAAGTCCTGGATCTGGTAAATTAAAACTTGCACAATTTAATCCATGAGCCAACAATATTTCTTGTATTTCCATCAATGTTTTTAACAGAGCTATTGGTTCTCTGTAACGTTTCAAGAAATCTTCTGACGTGTTTAATTTAAATGTTTCCCACAAAGTGAAAGCATCAGGTACATTGCAAAATATACAAATGAATGCAAATTGTTGTCTCATTTGCTTAGGCATTTGACATATTGCTGCTTCTTCCAGACACCTCTCCCATTCTGTATCATCAGCTTTGAAATTTTGATGTCTTGCAGCTAATAGGAATGTATCATAAACTATGTCATTCACTGTACGTAAATGCTCAAAACTCTGTGCACCGGGAACATGTAGCAGAAGTAATCTTAAGCTGAAACGTTCAATGTCCCTTGGACTGACGGTATAAATGCGTGGTATGATTTTATGTGCATCTGTGGTAACTTGTCTTCCTTGAATGGTAATTCAGGACTTCCTTAAACAGGTCTATGTAGGAGGGCTGAGAATCTTTACTTCCCTCCCACAATTGCTAAAGGAAGTCATGCATGGACAGGATGTGATGTAAATTACATCATCTCAACTAAGGATATATCCAGGCAGGAAACTGGTGCTGCTTCCTGTTTTCTTCCTGGATGGTGAGGGTGATGGTGGTGATGAATGGCAATGGTCTAACCGTGGGTAAGATAAAGCGTTTGGGAAAGGGGATTACTATATAGGTAGATAGATTTAAAAAGGGTTTTTGCTCCGTGGGTCTGGGCTGTGTGTTTGTGATACATTTATAGTATTGTGTTGTTGCCTTTTAATAAATACCTTTTAATGTAGACGAACCTTGTGTAATATTTATATATATTAATTTGGTGATACACCACATTTGGCGACCACGAATTTTAGACTTCTACAAAGGTTATTTATGAGGTAATATCACATTAATAGATAGTCAGATTTATTTTTTATTTTTTTGGGGGGAAGAAAAAAAGTACTTTGTCTAATTATCCTCTGCATGGGAAATCAAGTGCTGATTGTGTGTGGAGTCTAGGTTAAGCCTCCATTTTTAATATACAAGCTTGGGCATCATTATTATTTTTAATCCTTTATATCGTACTAGCTTCTGAGTTGAGTTTTGTTCGTACTAGCTTATTTTGATACATAAAACAAATAGATATCATACAGGTTGTTTTTGTGGGTTTCAAATATCTGAGTTGAGTTTTGTTGTGCTTTTGACTATCAAAGTACAGGCCTAGCCCTGCATTTGAATAAGGCTCCATGTGGCTTCTTTGTGTATTTGAATGCTAATTCAAGCCTCCATTTTTAATATACAAGCTTGGGCATCAGGCTTCAATTATTATTTTTAATCCTTTATATCGTACTAGCTTCTGAGTTGAGTTTTGTTCGTACTAGCTTATTTTGATACATAAAACAAATAGATATCATACAGGTTGTTTTTGTGGGTTTCAAATATCTGAGTTGAGTTTTGTTGTGCTTTTGACTATCCGAGTACAGGCCTAGCCCTGCATTTGAATAAGGCTCCATGTGGCTTCTTTGTGTATTTGAATGCTAATTCAAGCCTCCATTTTTAATATACAAGCTTGGGCATCAGGCCACAATTAGTTTGATGTGTTTCAAATACCTGAGTTTGTTAATACTATTATTTTTGTTTTGTTTTTGTTTTTTGTTTTTTGTTTTTTTTTAAAAGAAAAAAAAAAATTCTCTTCTTTCTTTTTCTTTCTCTAGTGCTTTATCATAGTACAGGCCTGGAGAAAAATAAATAAATAAACCATTTTAAATCTTATATATATATATATATATATATATATATTATTTCAGGCGTGCATTTTAATACACTATAGGCTTCCATACCTTATACTTTTTGGGTGTCTTGCATATCCTAGTTAAGGTATATCTCCTACCCTGCAGGCCTTGCTATTATATTTTAAGTTAATTAGCAAGTATTACCTTCACCATACTAAGGTAAGTATAATTTGCATTGTGGGTACTAGTCTATTTTTCTACATATTACACCTGGCCTACTGAATAGTCATCAACTATTGTTGGCTACTCAGAAGCATGCTACTTTAGTCGCAAATTGATTTGGATTCTTACTTGGGTGAGTAAAAGAGTAGGAATGTCTTTTCAAGGGGCCAAATACTTTCCCACAGAAGTGCGTGAGTACTTTAGGAAACATATTCAAAAACATGATGGTCCATATGAGCTTCCAGAGCCAGCAAACCCAGACAGTGAAAAAGAGAAGAGATTAATGGATGTTCTAACACAAATTGTAAATAACAAAAAGTATAGAACAAAGAAGAGAAAAAGTTTGGTCACACAAGCTGTTGTAGCCACAATAGGATGCCTAATAGACTTAGTTGTAGAATTACGGCAGCATAATTTGGAAACAACAAATAAAATGGAGGAAGCAATGGACAAAAGGGATTGTTTAAAAATTGCAGCTTTGAGAACAACTACAATTGTGGGGGAACTAGAAAGGGAGTTAAGGGAAATAGAAGAGCAGAGGGATGCTTATGGAGTAAAAATAACAGAACTTCAAAACATAATAATGGACTATAAAAATAAAACAAAGTTAGAAGGGATAAAAGGAGTCAGAGACATTGCCAAAATATATCCAGATCTGGATATGTTCGTGGCACAAAATAAAGAACCAGTGCCGAAAATGAACCAAGATAGAAAAGATTTCTTATGTTATTCTGTTCCACAAGTAGATACCATACCACAAGCACCAGTTATTGTTTCAGAATTATTTAATGCAAGGCAAACACCTACAGGATTTTCTATGCAGACTCGACCGATGTCTATGGCAGATAAAGACAATTTCCAGAAATGGTGGGGAAGTATGCCAACTAACAACTTTAATACGTTTACACATTGGTTTATGAGGGGAGCAGATAGAGCTAAAAAAGGAGGTCTTAACTTAGAGGAATGGACAGAACTGTTAGAATACGCTATGGGTCCTTTGGCTAGAAGACTATTGGGATTTAATAACAGTGTGTCTGATCAGGCAGGAAGAATTGCTGCAACTAATTTCTATCTACTTAGCATAGAGAAAGAAATAGCAAATTACCATGAGGCCAACAGATGGTCCTAGAGAGGTAGCTCAAAGGATATTTTTTTGGTATACTCTACGACAACCTCAACAGCCTCTAGTGCTGGGCTCACCAGAACATATAGCAAAAGTAATGGAAGCCCTTCCCCGGGAGTGTCAAGAATTTATCAGGCTTTTTGATCCAACACCAACAGACTTGGAAATGGTACTAACTAGAGCTGATAAGTGGTGGATCAAGCATCCTTTCACAGAACAGGCCTGCTCTGTTTCAGCTGTAAGAACATTTAAGGTCGAGTCTGGTAGAGATATAGATGGTAATTGGAGAAACCAGACGTGGGATGTACCCCAGAACAAGAAGGATGATCAAAACTGGAGACCAAAACAGAACTTTGACAAAAGATGGAGAGATCCACCTAGGGACTATAGGAATAGGGATGGCAGCAACTGGAGGGCTAATCAGGAGGGAGAGAGAAACGGTAACATGGGCTATTGGGAACTCAGGAGACAGAAGGATAGGATAGAAGAGGAAAATCACATACTTAAAAACAAGGTAGCTGAGTCAGAGAGGAAATTGAAGGAAAATGAGGCAAAGATGATAAAAGAGGGACAGAGTAGAAGTGAGTCACAATGACAAATCCCAACCCCTGCGCCTCAGCATCTCATTCACTCAGCTAATTTAACCATGGATGAGGCAGGTCGGCCTACCAGTTATACAGTCATCGCAGGGGTAGGGAAAAATATGTTGGTAGATACAGGAGCAGCAGTTACAATGACCAACAGGGTCAAAAATGGGGATTCTTCAGTAAGTATTATGGGAGTTACTGGGAATCCACAGGAGGTTAGAGCAGGTCCAATTGATGTAGCAGTTGGAGAAAAAACAATACAAGTAGAAGCAATAGTGGGTTGGCCAGAGGAAATATTGGGAATAGAAGCTTTAAAAAAAGGAAATTTCATTGTAGATCTTGCCAATTTTTGTTTGTGGAAGACAGAAAAGGTGAATCAGGTAAGTACAGAGTTGACGAAAGGGGTTGTGCTCCCAATGGCATATATTGTCTCTCGGATAAAAAGTCTGGAAAAAGACAAACTGAAACTAGACGGACAACCAGAATGGCTGCAGAAGCTAATCCAAGACATACCTGTTTGGGCAATTACCGAGATGATAGAAATGCTGGAGAGACGTGAAATAATTAAATCTGGAAATGGGTATGCATGTAACTCACCATGTTGGCCTGTGAGAAAAGCTGTGTTAAAAGGGAATGGAGATGAAAAAGCAGCCTCATCATGGAGACTTACCATTGATTACAGGGCCGTGAACAAACTTGCAAAAAGAATGGCCCCTGTTGTTTTTGTTATGTATATGTTTCTAATGATGGAATCTAGTGTTCCCACAGAGCAAGGCCGTATAAGAATGAAGATGCGTGTCAACAGAAGATTGTGGTGGATCCTTGTTACAGGATGGATAAGTATAAGCTGTATCACAGTAGGAATGGGGAGACAGGCAATAAGGCCAGAAGATACCGCAAATAAGGGAGAGAGTTTGAAAAGATTGGAGTTACATTACGTTCAAGCAGATAGATTTATTTGGCCCAGGGAATTGGAAGTAAAAGAGGGTGGAGGGTTACAAGTAAACATTATTTTGCCACATAATAGTACCAGGGGATTAGCTCTTAGAGCTCCAATAAAAAGTATAGAGGGACATAACTGGGAATGGGTTATAAGAGATGGACAGATAATGAACACAGGAAACTTTAAAAGAAGGACTAAAATAACAACAAAGGTACAAGGGAGGTTTACAAATACTACAGTAGTAGTGAGTAACTTAACATTAGAAGAAGGTGGAGAATGGGACGCTGCGGTTATAGCTGCCCAGCCTGACCTAGAGGAATTCTGCAATTTTGATACTGGAAAGGGGTGTGTTCAAACAATAGATGAAGTATTTGTCTCTGTAAAGGAGCTGCAACGTTGTAAAGATCAGAAGAAGGTACCATGGCCAATAGGCGGATTGGTGGTGGTACCAACACATGAAACAGTTGTGCAAGGGGTTGGGTGGACTTACTACCCAATAATTCTAAATTTTAATGATTTTTCTATTCCTCCAAAGTGCCCGGAATCACAGGGCAGTGGTTTAAGCAAAGTATACAAGAGACCATCATTGAGTGGACCGGAGCAGGGAGTCGAGAAAAACGGGACACACTTGCAGCCCTTTTAGGAGGAGTCGGAACTGGATTGGGAGTATGGAATTCAGCAGACATCATTGGACTGAACAGCAGGATAAACTCCCTTACTGATGGCATGGGACATGCTATGAAAACAGGTGGAGTAGCTGACCCCCTTATAGTGAGTAGACTGACAGACAATGTTGATGACATACACACCATTGCCAACAACCTGCATCTAGTTGAGGAAAATATTGCTTCCATTGCTAACAGCATTAAGAAAGAAATAGTGGGAACTGCCATTTTCTGTTCTATGATTGGAGGAAAGCTGTTGGCAGATTTAAAGGAAACTATTAAAGATATCCAGGAAAACAAGTGGGCAAGACAAATCAATGCAACAAGGATTATCACGTCATTGAAAAGAAAAGGAGTGGACATCACTGAGGACAATCTTAAATACAGCTATATTGAAGGCCCAGATCAATGGATGCCACATGGACTACAATCTGGGACAATAGGACTAATCCTGGCAATTCCCCGTTGGGAGGGGCAGGCAGAGCAACTGAACTTTATACATAGCATTGGCACGTTAAGTGATGGAATCTACAAGCAACACTTCCCATCAAAAAGACTGGCCACTATTACAGGATTGGAGATGGATGAAAGCTGTTGCAGGAAATCTCAACACCGATGGCTGTGCAGTTGTGTTTGGGAGAAAGGAGCTGAGGAGGATGGCTGGGTGCAGTTGATAAAAGAAAACCTGGTGCAAGAAGTGATCCGCATAGGGGACATTGCATGCTTTATCGGCCACTCTGAATATAGGACAGTTGATGAAATATGTTTGGTGGAAGAAGGGTCTTGTATCATGGTATTTCCATCAAGAAACCTTACCACTGAAATGATCAATTTTACTGCAAATGCAGATTGGACAAATTTGACAATGAAGCTTTTTACCTTGGAACTTCATGAGTCAGAGACACATCCAGTCCTACGAACACTGTCGCTGGTACTCATGTTCATTCAAGTATTAACGACAATTATAATAATATACTTTTGTGTGGCAATGAAACAAATGAGGAAGAAACTTGCAAGGAGGATATATAATAATGTGTCTTTTTCCTCTTCTTTCTCTCTCTCATACATTCTTCAATAAAGTTTTACATTGCACATACATAAACATTTATCACACACTCTCACCTAAATTCTATAAGTTCTGTTTTTGTGTAATATGTGGATTGACAGCCATAGGAAAGTACAGGAGAACTTATGTCGCTGAGGGAACTATTCCGGAGGGACGGTGGGTTGAATTTCTCCTGTATATCGGGTTTTTGCTCCCACTAGGTTCTCCTGTACTAGAGGGATAACTAGAAAACTGAGCAACATAGAAGAAGAAAAAGTGAGGGAATGTGGTAACTTGTTTTCCTTGAATGGTAATTCAGGACTTCCTTAAACAGGTCTATGTAGGAGGGCTGAGAATCTTTACTTCCCTCCCACAATTGCTAAAGGAAGTCATGCATGGACAGGATGTGATGTAAATTACATCATCTCAACTAAGGATATATCCAGGCAGGAAACTGGTGCTGCTTCCTGTTTTCTTCCTGGATGGTGAGGGTGATGGTGGTGATGAATGGCAATGGTCTAACCGTGGGTAAGATAAAGCGTTTGGGAAAGGGGATTACTATATGGGTAGATAGATTTAAAAAGGGTTTGTTTTTGCTCCGTGGGTCTGGGCTGTGTGTTTGTGATACATTTATAGTATTGTGTTGTTGCCTTTTAATAAATACCTTTTAATGTAGACGAACCTTGTGTAATATTTATATATATTAATTTGGTGATACACCACACATCTCTTCTTCGTTGTCGCCATAGACCATTTACAAATACATAGTGATATGGTATCTCTATGTATAAAAATTGTCTGGCCTGCGTATCCTGACAGTTTAATTTAAACCATGCAGTAAGTGTGGTATCTCTGTCTTCACTTTGATATAATGCAGTTCTTTCATTTCCTGCAGTAAAGCAAACCAACTGACTTTGAGGCAAATGTACAGCTAAACGATAGATAGCATGTGACCGATCATGCATCTCAAATTTCAAAAGGCGCCACATTGCTTCAGGAGCACTCACATACCGAGCATCTAAATAATTTGATAGTTCATCATGTAAAATTGGATTTTAGTTTTCATTTGCAGCACCTTGTACAACAACAGTAGCTGCGTCATATCCTTTGTATATATATTTATACACATACTTAATTGATTTAATCGAAGTGCAAGCTTCCACATTGATGTGTGCATTGTACTTGATGAGCAAATGTGGATTGTATGGAACGACAAATCTATTATCAACCTTTTGGCCATGGATAATAGCGGTTTGTCCTTGTGTTCTTTTATACAAAGGATATCCATCACAATTTGCATAAGTTTGCGTTTGAAATTGTTTTGGAAATTCTTTAGTACATTTTTTATTTTCCATACATGGTGAATTAGGATTCATCTCTCCACATGGGCCATGAATCATTCTATGTGTAACAATCTCCCAAAGTTTTGTATATTTTTCTTGGTCTGGCAATTGTGCGGAAATTACTGAATCCACTCTCTCTGCAGTGTTCAACTTATCTTTTTCCTGCAGTATTAAAAGTATGTGAGCATGTGGCAATCCTCTTTTTTGAAATTCAATGGTGTAAACAAAAGTCACACATTGTCCAAATAAGTGTGCTTTAGTCATATCATGTATTAATGAATTGAGTTTGATTTTGAATACTCTTGCCACTAAATCTGGTCGGTCAGAAGTAGTTTGTCCCAGATTCAAATTTTCCTTGATCTAAGGCCATTGTGGATTACATGTGAATGTAATAAATAAATCTGGTTTTCCAAATTTTGTAACAATAGCCATGGCATCATTATACCTTTCTTGCATATTGCGAGGAGATCTTTGGAAAGTGGATGGCAAAATAATTGCTCTTCCAGCTGGAATGTCTCTGTTGGAAGCTAAATCTGCCACATAATCCATTAATCCACAATACTGTTCTACTCGTAATTTATTTTGTTGATATTTAATGACATTTAGATTATTGGCTTCAACTTGTAAATATTAATCAATAATCCATTGTTGAGTGAGTTTGCCTCCATGTAAAATTGGATTAAAACGATCCCGGATAGCAGTTTGTGCCACTTTATATTCCAGCATGGAAATATTAAATCTAATACGAAGTTTAGTATTGGGATAACTTTCCAATTGTAATTTTGGTTCCCATCCAGGTTCCCCATTTGGATCTAAATTACAGCTTAATATATTGATGTTGATAAATGGTTGTTCTTCATTGCGTGGATATATTCTAATATCCCGCTGAAAAGGTGGTTTACCATCTTTATTTTTAAACACCATGGCAACCTCATTTACTGTAGGTAAATTATATCTTCTTTGATCAGTGTTGTGATCTCTTTTTAACACCATATTTACTCTTGGTGTAGGCAATTGATGTCTTTCAGCATGTTCCTGTTGTTCTTTTTTTAAGCTGTGCTAATTGTTTGTATGCTTGACTATATGGGTTTTTTTGCATAATTTTATCCAGCTGTTCAAAGACTATGCGCAAACACTGTCTATTTTCTGGAAGTGTCATTCTTTGTTCCACAGCTTCCATCATATCTAAGACATATAACTGTGCAAATTTCCTTTGCTCTCCTTCTTGTGGGTGTAAAAAGTTTGGTGGTATATTTGACCTTGAACTCTGAAACAGTAAGGACCATGTCCTGGTACATTTTCTGCTAATGTTGCACCCATTGAAGCAAATGAAATTGCACTGTTATAAGACCTTATGTTTTGTTTGAAATTATTATAATTTGGATATGTTGGATCGCTCATAATGCATTCTAAATAATATGGAAATGGGTGTCTTAGTGGAAGTCTTACCTATCCTTTCTGACAGCAACTAATGAAATTTCCGTCAGTAGGTCTTTCCTTTATAAAATGATAGGCCCCACAAAACTGACAAACCACATTAAGTAACCCACAATGGGTATCTACTTGTACTGCAGTAGTAAACACATTGTCATGCATTTCTTCAACATAGATATCAGACCCACTTTCTATATGTACATTGTTTTCTTGTGTGTCTAAAATAGAATCATTGGACAGTGGTTCACAGAGATGTTTTTGTTTACTTTTACGTTTCTTGGAAGCCCCAACACACTCACTTGCGGCTTTCTTACTCATCTTTCTTTTATTTAAAAGTCTCTGTCGATCTTCTTCTCGCAAGCGTTGTGAAGTTTCCGGTGTCTGAGCATCTCTCCACCTTTGCTTCCTTTCCCTTGCCAATCTTCTTTTGCGTTCAATTTTGTCTTCTCCATTCTCCGCCATTTTAATCTATAATTGTAAATAGAGATGTAATTATTGTTTGTTCTTTGTTTTGTATACATTTTTTTTTTCCTTTTTGTACTGTACCATTAAAGTAGATGAATAAACTAATCAAGCATTTTAAAATGTTGCACTTTAGACTGAAAGAAATGAAACCATTTTTCAAAGTATTTTATTGACATATATTAAATAGGAAATAGCTGCACATATCTATATTTATATTATTATCCTTCAATTCCATTCCTTCTTGATTGAATTCACAGCATACCATCAATTTCTTTTTTTTGCAAGTGTTGTAAGCTTCTTATTTTTTTTAAATATTATTATTAATTAGTATTGTCTTTTCAACTTTTTTCAAGTTATGACCAAATATCATACGTTAATGACTCAATAAGTTCTCTCCATTTTCACCAAATATAATATAGCCTTTTTCTATGCATCACTACAAAATTAAATTGTATACCTGTGAAGATGTTGTTGATGTTGTTCAAAGGCTGCAAACGTCATGCTGTGTGTTTATTCCCTTGCAGATCCAAAGAAACTGTAAAATCAAACTGAGAATATTTTTAATCTTTTGCTTCATCGATATCATTGAATGAACATCAACAGATATATATTTGGCTACATTAAAAACCTAAAATCATATTTTTTAATATCTTGCTGTAGTAATATAATTCAAATTCTGTACCTGTCAAAATTATCCTTATGATGTTCAATGTGTCCGAACGTCACTATCTTTGTTCATTCAGCTACAGTTCACTGCAATTATACAAAATAGTAAAATTAATGAATAATATGTTGCTTCATCTGTATCAATCAATGAGGCTTAACATACATATTTTTGCATAGATTAAAAACATGAAATAAATATATCAATCAATCAGCATGAACACACATATGTAAGCCTAGATTAAAAACATACAATCAATATTACTGTTAGTCTTTAAATAAGACTCAAGTAATGTGTATTAATCTTAAATTAATGTCTGACTAAATATAACGTCAAGACGTAAGCATGAGTCTATTCCCTTTTTTTTTTGTTTGAGGGGTATTTTAAAATGAGTATGTTACAACTGAATTATTAAAATAATGTATATTACTAATGAAATAAGAATCAATTAATGTTCATTAATATTAAAGTAATGTGTGACTAAATCTAACATCAAGATGTAAGCATGAGTATATAGCCTTTTTTTTTTTTGGTTTATTTTATACTAAATATATAAGAACTGAATTATTTAAATAATGTACATTAATAATTAATTAATCAACGTGTTCCTTTTTTTATGCACATTCTTAAACGTTAACCTTTTTTGATATTAATGATTAGTAATGATTAATTAATTAATTAAATAAAGTACATTATGAATGTTATTTATAATTCTTTCACACAGGTAATCACGATATATAACAAATTAATTATTGAATTAATGTACATTAATAATTAATGAATCAATGTGTTGCTTTTTTATTCACATTCTTAAACGTTAACTAATTTTGATATTAATGATTAATTAATTCATTCATTAATGTACATTATGAATGTTATTAACAATTGTTTCACACAGGTAAGCACAATAATATTTTTCTATTAATTAAATGTAATATTCTTTATTTATTAAGTAAGTACCAATTTACTAATTAATAATTATAAAAGATATTTACCTTTTTTATTGTAATATTGCTGAAGCAGTATCCTGAAGAGCTAACAATCTCTTGAGATTTTCCGGCATCAGAAAACGTCCAGTCAGACTGTCATCACCTGAGGAGAAAGTGTCAGTTATGTGTCAAGTGTGCCCTATACATAGGCTTTGTGCGCGAGACAAATGCATTGTTTTAGGCGGGAAATCCGCTGTTCCGCGAGACAAATGCGTTGTTTTAGGCAGGAAATCCGATGTGGCGTGAGACAAAGGCGGGAAATCTGTGTTAATGCGTAAATCTGTAATTTCGTTTCGTAAAATGTATTTGCTACTGTCTTTTTTTACTCATTGTGCGGTTATTGCGCATCCTTTGTCTCGTTGTTTTTCTAGCACATACGTCTGTGGCTGTGTTTCACGCAGTTCGTAGTAGTATCGACCTCGTTTTCATTCTTTTCGGCGGCCATTTTTTTCTCGCGTAGCCGATTTTCGATCATTGTAACTCGTCTAAATCGATGTAAATTGGAGTTCCAACTCACTCCCAGACGTCCTGCCTGGTTCCCCATGCTGTAAGTGACCTTTTTTTTATTTT
The DNA here is from genome assembly GCA_027410445.1 of Discoglossus pictus. NCBI lineage: Eukaryota > Metazoa > Chordata > Amphibia > Anura > Alytidae > Discoglossus > Discoglossus pictus. Next base: position 154,659,177 of record CM050167.1, read on the forward strand.
TTTGTGTGTATTTAGTGTTTTTTTAATTGTTTTGGTTCCGCCGCTTATCTCGTAATTTTTTTTATTTCTTATTTTTTTTCTAAGTCCTGCGTCTTGTGTAAAAAAGTGCTACGGTTTAACGGCTCACCTCGCTACGCGAGGCTTGCCTGCAATGAGCTCCTGTGGCGCTCATTGCCAAAGTGCTAGGGTTTAACGTAACAGTGCTACGGCTTAACAGCTCGCCTCGCCTGCAACGCTCATTGCCAAAGTGCTACAGTTTAACGACTAAGTCGTATGAACAGCAAAGTGGTACGGTTTAACGGCTCGCCTCGCGCGATGAGCGCCTGTGGCGCTCATCGCAAAGTGGTACGATCGGCAAAGTGGTACGGTTTAACGGCTCGCCTCGCTGCGCGAGAGTCGCCGGGCCATGAGCGCCTGGGGCGCTCATCGCTAAGTCGTACTCACCACGCAACACAGCGTGACGACAAATCGTAGTTGGACAATTATAATATGTGATAAACTTAACTCAAATCTTAATTGATCTAATTGAGTTATCTTTATCGCTGCTTCGTTGATATTTGAAATGTATTTTAGCAATTATAGGCTGTATTGTTCCCTTTTCCAGTGTGAGGCAATAAGTCTTCGAGTGCTGCAGTTTATATGTAAAATTAGAATGTTAATTTATTTATTAAGTTTGATTCCTGAATATCCTAATATAAGCTGGTTCCACATTTATTGTGTCATGTATGTCATACCCAGGAGGGCCCACCACTGAACTTTTTGAACCATGAACTATTGTGGTCCATGAGGGGAACCTGTTACCTAAAGCATGTGCTCTGTTATTTGTTACCCAGCATGTGTGATTGCTAAATATTCCAATGGACATGGGACTTGCTAAGGAATATGACTTGATCTTTTCTATGTGTAATGTAATTTGGGCCACATTAATTAATGTTGGGTGTTGCTAAATTATATTATTTGCATAGGGAAGTGTGTGTGTTATACAGAGCATTGTGTTTGTGTGGCTTTAACAGCAGGATTTGTATTATTCTATAGATTTATTGATGTAAATGGAGTACACAGACATGTTTGGTCTTCAAATGCTGCATTTTCCTCAGTGAGTTTAGTGAGGTGTATTGCCAGGGTCCATAGGCAGAGGGGCCATCAATTGTGAGGTGCTTGGATATAGGGGATCTAGTACAGTGGGGAAAGAGGCCTCCATATTGTCATGTTCCTGCCATAAAATTTATTTAGCAATCCTCTCCTTAGATGGGTCAGTAGCATGGGACAGAAGATCAGAAGAAGCAAGATACTAAAAAGGGAAAGCAATGGCTCTAATTACAGCAAATAATGAAATCCTTAAGCCCCAGGAGGTAATTAATAACCCTGACATCATAGTAGTACTGGAACAGGTAATGCACTTTTGTTTTGGACAAAAGCTGGTTGCATGATGGAAGGGGAGTGACACCAGGTGGGAGTGAATTGGACCCCTATTGAGTTCAAAAGATAGGAAGGAAAACATCTGATTAACTATCAATAGTAATTAATAATCCTGGCATGACACTAAGTGACCAGGTGGGAAGATTAATAAACCTCTTGTGATTGGTCACTGTATGCTATAAGTACTGGATTGTGGTTCAATAAAGGTGGTCAGTTAAACAGACATAATTTGAGGTGTGTGTTTTATTCTGAGGGAATATAATAATTTTAACCATTGGTATTACGGACTTTGCCTATAAATCTGCTCCTAACCACTGGGTGTAGTATTGCTTTCCTGTGCTCCTGTTTCATTAGGACTGGTTGTTTCTGGGCTGACTATGCAGGCTGGGCACTGACAGTTAAACCCCCCAATCCGCAACCTTGAGGAATTCATGTAAGCTAAAAGCAGGGGGTGTGGGGTGGTACATAGCCCCTAATTTCTGGGTAATGACCATGTATAATTTGTTTTATAAGATTATATACCTTAGTCCAGAAACCTCTTATTCTTGGCTATGACTTCCAAACATGCATATATGTAACTTAGATAAACCTGGTAAACCTGATAGATAAAAGTTATAGAACATTTTGTTGGAAAAAGCCTTGTGAAAATCAATCAGGTTCATCTATCTCAGGTGTACAGTACTTTCTAAACTTTTCTTTAGAAATCCCTTATTTGTGAGCAAATTATATTTCATGCTTTAAAATTAAAGGGATTTCCTAAACCTTCACAATTCATCATGCATTTTTATTTTTCATGAGAAGTAAACTTGAAAAGCATTTAGTAAATTATTGATATCAGTCATTTTATGCAGTTTTTATTTAAAGTATTAATACCTATATTTTACAATTTTGTAGTTTGTGGTAATTTTTTGCTGTCCAATTTTCAACATATTTCAAATACTGAACTATTATGTGTCTATAAATAAATTTAATCTTTGCACATATGAATTTTCTTTTTTCTTCAATGCTTTTACAATTTCTGTTTTTTTCAATTAAGTAATCCAATTGTTTATTTAAAACAGCTTGTACAATTTTTACTTTTATGTGTTTTATGTGAAAAAGTAGTGTTAAAGTCAACTTTACACTAATTACAAAGGATTTATTTTAAAGAGTTCCAGCAGTGAACTTAATATTACCATTATATCGGAAAAAAAAGCAACTTGACTAACACAGTACTTTTGTGTAACATTTGAATACTTTTTCTGTGATGTAGTCATGTGCTAGTAGATAGTGAGTCTTATGGGAAGTTGCATTAGCTAAAGTTACTCCGGGAAGAAGATTTTGCAATATATTAGTGACTGGGTGGCTCGGGGTAAGGGCAATTCATTTCTCCAATCCCAATCCCTCCCTTGTGTGGTCAGCATATTAGTGATTGTAAAGCTGCAGGGAATTGGCATATTATTTTACGCACAGTACTTTTTCATGTTTTGGGGAAATTCTGATTATACCTGGTATTTTACTTAATGCTCACTTATTTTCAAATATATTTAACCTATGTGATTATTGTTTTTTTGTTAAAACAGTCACTATTGATAATATATTTTTAAATGTTATTACATTTTTATTCATCAGCGTTTAATCCTGAGATTATGTATTTTTTATTGAATATATATATTTCACATAGTATATCTCTGGTTGATTCATAATGTTCTGATTAATATAGCAGGGTAATGCTTCACCATTTTTAACTTTGGAGGACATGGTAGTTAAAAAATTTCCTTTTCTCTCCCCATTTGTAATTTGTATTTACAGTTACTAATACTATCCTCTACATAGTGGAGCAGCTAGTGAATGGAAGACCCCTTGCATTTTCTCAATACACCACATAGGTGTCAATAAAAAAGCCAAAAATATTTGTAGATGGTAAGATCACACAAAGGGTGGCTAGTTCTAGTCCCGTCCATTAAAATAATTATCTGCTCCTATCCTCTAATAAATAGAGCTTTTGCTAGTAGCAGAGGGCCCCTTTTCTGTTGTGGGTAACAGCAGTCGTTTTTCCACTGCCTTTACATATCAGAGTATCATATTTATTACACATAGAGGGTTTGCCAATTCTTACCATTATTTTATAGATAGGTTGAAAGTAAATATATTTTTTGATGTTCAAATAGCTTTTGAGGACAGCGTTCTATTTCTACCAACTATTTATGTGAAGGAAGCTTTTTAGTTTATTTCTTACAATGTGTCTAAAGTTAAATATGGCTGAATTAGAACTCATTGAATTAGAACTCATGACAATATTTCATACATAGACATAACAGGAAGAGGTAGATGAAGCCTTTTGTAATTGAAACTTTTTGGGTCACAATAATGATTGGAAAAAAACTATGATTCAATTAGAGGAAATGATGCGTAAACATTTACTCTAATTCTGGAACAAGAGCACATACAACCATTGCTCCCATCTTTTTCTTTTCACTTAGGCACTTTCATTTTGTCACCGTGATTTCCTTCCTGCAAGTAAAGTGTGTTATTCGCTGGGTGCACTAATTGTGTCCGTGTGAGTAGTTCTAAAATAAATGTAATCAGGGGAAGGAGCGAACTTGTGAGCTTACAAGCACTTCTAGTGTCAAGTGCAGATCTAGTATAAGCATAGGAGTTTAAATAAAAGGAGGGAGTTCAAAGAAAAAAGGTCAGACTTATATTTTTATGTTATTTTGTTATATATATATTTTATAAAGCTTTACACAAATATAATGTTTATTTTTCTCACTGAATCTTGAAGTTGATAATTATAAGACAGTTCAGTGGCAACCTCACTCAGTGTACACCCTGCCACATGTATGCACTACTAGAACAGATGTTCCAGGGTCCATACCTCTGTGGCAGGTGTTAGCAGGTGGCCTCTCTGGAAACTCAAAATGGGGAACTAGAGATAAGAATTGTAGCACTTAGTGATATTACTCCACTGGAAAGGGAGTTGGCACTTACTGAGCACAGTTTAGCTGGGCCTAGCATGGAGCTGGGACCAGTGAGGATGTCCAGGGAGGTAGCTAGGTTACAGGGGGAAGCAGAGGTAACAGGAGGAGGAGGCAGGCTAGTACTGAGTTGGCAAACACCAACAGATTTGCCAGATTGAGTGAAACTGTTGGGGATGTCCATTCAGTAATGGCAATGACAGATAGAACTGTTCCCTCTAACAGCCAGGAGAACAGTTCTACTTGAGGAGAGGGAAGGCAGATTAGGCAGAGCAACGGACAGGTTTTGGTGGTAGGGGACTCTGATATTAGGAATGTAGACAGGGTGATTTGTCACCTAGATCCCAGCAAGCGAACAGTTTGCTGTCTCCCGGGTGCTCTGGTTCGGCATGTTGTGGATTGGGAAGATAAATTATTGGGAGCTAGAAATGAACCAGTGGTCTTGGCGCATATGGTACCAATGACAAAGTTAGTTGGAGGGGGGGAAAGCTAGGGAACTAGGGAATAAGCTTAAGGCAAGGACCTCCAAGGTAGTATTTTCTGAGATACTACCTGTGCCACGAGCTAGCCCAGGGAGACAAAAGGAGCTTAGAGAGGTTAATGTGTGGCTAAAGAAGTGGTGCACTAAGGAGGGGTTTGGGTTTTTAGAGCACTGGGTTGACGTCTCACTTGGGTACAATCTCTATAGCAGTGACGGATTGCACTTAATTGTTGAGGGAGCTTGTGTGCTAGGGGATAGGATGGTAGAAAGGTTGGAGGAGATTTTATACTAGTAGGTGGGGGGGAGACTAGATGAAAGTATAGAGGGGGTAAGGAATTAATTAACTACTCATGGGGGAGGAGATGGGGGGAGGTTTAGTACACTCAATAGGGAGGTATTACTAAGTAACTCAAGTACAGAGGCAGGCACTTCAAAACTACAAACTCAAAATGTAAGGTGTATACTTGCTGATGCCAGAAGCTTGCCAGGAAACAAGGTTGAGTTAGAATTATTAGCAGTTAATGAGGATTTAATAGGCATTACTGAAGCATGGTGGAATGAATCTCATGACTAGACTGCTAATCTGGATTTTCTATAACCCTTTTTAGGAAAGATAGAGGAAATAGTAAAAGAGGAGGAGGAATTTGTCTGTATATGAAGCCTGAATATAAGCCTATAGTCAGAGAAGATATTTATGCTGGAACTAGCAATAATGTTGAATGTTTGTGGAGCAGCAACGTCCAAAAGAATATTGGTAGGAGTATGCTATAAACCCCCAAATATAATTGAAAGTCAGGACATGCAATAATTGTTACAGATTGGAAATGCAGCTAAGCATGGGCAAGTTTTAATAATGGGAGATTTTAACTACCCTGAAAAAAAACTTGATAAATGAGATCAGCAGTTCAGCTAAGCGGAGCAGGTTCTTGAGTACACTCAGAGATCATTAACTGGCCCAGGTTATGCAAGAACCTACTAGAAATGAAGCTATCTTGGATTTAGTTATCACAAATAATATTGATATGGTATCAAATGTTTAAATAGGGCAACCTTTGGGTAACAGTGATCACAACATAGATTCGTTTGAGATTGAATAAAAAAAACAAAAAAACTATAAGGGGCCAACAAAAGCTCTGAATTTTAAAATGGCAGATTTTAACAGTCTAAGGGCAGCAATACAAAGTATAGACTTGGACAAAGAACTGACAGGTAAAAATACTGAACATAAATGGACAACATTTAAATCCTTACTAAATATACATACTTATCACCATATACAATTTGTAAATCAAATTAAAAGTAGTAAATCGCATCCAATGTGGCTTAACAATTATTTTAAGATCAAGATCCGGAGTATAAAACAGTAATTTAAATTATACAATCAAGAGGAGACAGATACTGTTTTTCGTGAGTACACGGAAATCAACAAATCAACAAGCAAAAGTGCTATTAGACTGGCTAAAATAGAAAACTAAAAGTTAGTTGCAAAGGACAGTAAGACTAATCCTAACATATTTTTTAAATATAGTAATGGGAAGAAGGCCAGGAAGGACACTATAGGAACATTACAATGTGAAGCAGACCATCTGATAAATAGTGACCAGGAAAAGGCAGATGAGCTAAATAGGTTCTTTTCTTAGGTATACACAAGGGAGGTACCAGTGGTTGGGACACTGCAGCATAATGAGGTTACACTACCTTCACCAAATAATTGGTTAACGCAGGAAGAAATCCAAAAGAGGTTGGAAAAAATAAATGTTAATAAAGCCCCGGGTCCTAATAGAATACATCCAAGGATAGTGAGGGAACTGGTCTCTGTAATAGCCAAACCATTATATCATTTTTTTTCAAGATTCACTCAACACAGGGTCTCTACCAAATGACTGGAGAAAAGCAGAGGTGATACCTATATTTAATAAAGGATCAAGAGTATTATAGACCAGTGAGCCTCACTTCTGTAGTGGAAAAGCTTTTAGAAGGGTTAATACGGGATAATATACAACAATATGTCTATTTGAAAAGGATTATGAGTAGGAGTCAACATGGATTTATGAGTGATAGCTCACGTCAAACAAATCTATTTAGTTTCTATGAGGAGGTTAGTAGGAAGGCAACTTAATGGATTTAGTATTTTTGGATTTTTCAAAGGCTTTTGATACAGTGCCACATGGAAGACTATTGTGCAAACTAAGGGATACAGGAATTGCAGTAAATATCTGCTCATGGATTGAGAGCTGGGGATCTGGTAAATTGAACATACTCAGAGTAGACTAATGTGGTAAGTGGGGTTCCTCAGGGGTCAGTATTAGGTCCTTTCCTTTTTTACATATTTATTAATGACTTTGAAGTAGGACTAGAAAGTAGTGTCTCCATTTTTGCTGATGACAAGGTAATTAAAAATGATAATGATGTACTTTTCCCCAAAGGGATTTACATCAATTAGAGTGATGGGCATCTAAACCGCAGATGAGATTTAATATGAATAAATGCACAGTTATGCATTTGGGAAGGAAAAATAGCCATGCAATTTATAATCTTAATGGAGCAATTCTAGGGGAATTCAGATATTGAAAGGGATTTGGGAGTGCTTGTGGACAACTACCTAGGTAACAGTGCTCAATGCCAATCAGCATCTACAAAGGCAAATAAAATATTAGCATGTATGAAGAAGGGTGAAGAAGCCAGGGAAGCAAATATAATTCTGCCACTATACAAATCCCTTTTACGACCTTATTTGGAATATGAAGTATAATTGTGGGCACCACTTCATTAAAAGGACATTTTAGAGTTGGAAAAGGTACAGGGAAGGGCAACAAAACTAATAAGGGAGAATGGAGGGGCTAAGTTATGAAGAAAGACTAACCAAATTAAACTTATTTTCTCTAGAAAAAGGCATCTAAAAGAGGAAAAGATTACCCAATATAAATACATCCAGGATTAGTATAAAGATTTCTCAAGAGAGCTTTTTGTTCCAAGAGATTTTCAACTGACAAGAGTACATCATTTGAGGTTAGAAGTAAAAAGATTCCACCTCAAAGAAAGAAAATGGTTATTTACAGTAAGGTGGTTAACCTGTAGTATTCTCTACCAAAGGAAGTTTTGACAGCAGATTTGATAGATAACTTTAAAAAGGTACGGGATATATTTTTTAACAGAAAGGGCATTTAGGGTTATCCAGGTTATTTAGAGAGGGCGTATTGATCCAGGGAGGAATCCGATCGCCAGTTTCTGGGGTCAGGAAGGAATTAATTTGTTTTCCCTTTCGAGACGGTTTGCAATGTTTCAATGTTTTTTTCTGTTTGCCTTCCTCTGGATCAATTCACAACTACTCCACATATTGCAGATCAGATGAGATCTTAAAAGGTTTAACTTGATGGGCTATAAGTCTTTTTTCAACCTCAAATATTATGTAAATATTTAACAATGTAACACATATAAAGGAAGGCAGGAACAAGCATTTACAACATGCTCGAAAAACACTGTGAGCAACACTTCCAGTTGATGAGCCTGACATACTTCAACAATTAGATATTGGACGGAATCCCCAACTCACCATGATGGTCACTCCCTTGACCTTATTTTTTTTATCAATCTTCATCTTTGTCATCTTCCCCTCCCTCTATCTGACCACCACCTCCTTACCTACAACCACACCTTCTACTCACTAGTCTTCTTCAATCCCTGCCACCAGAACTCACAGAAACCTGCAAACACTTACAACATTCTTCTCAGCCCCTCACCATACTCACTTGCCCTGACATTGCCGCCTCACAGTTCAACATGACTCTAACTTCCACCCTTGATATTCCAGCTCCCATAATCACAAGCAGATGTCTTAGTTCTCATCTACAACCATGGCACACTACACAAACAGTCTAGAACCATAGGTGCTCCTGTACTGCTAAATAACTATGGAGGAAATCTTGCAGCAAACTTTTTCCATTGCAACTTTATTTTGAGCTCCTACTCCTTGTCCCTCAATCTTGCCAAACAACACAGCTTCTCATTGTTAATATCAAATATGTTATCCAATACCAAATGTTTGCTACTTTTAATACCCTTCTCTGCACACCCCCACCTCCTGCCCCTTCCTGTCTCACAGCTGAAGACTTTGGCAGCCACTTTAAAAATAAAATTGAAAATATCCAAAATTAACCCTCCTCTAAACTTGGCTCAAACATGCTGTTCCCCACACCAACATCCACTATGGACTCATTTGACCCTGTAACTGAGGATGTCTCTACTCTATATCAACATCTCACCTTCCATTACAACTAGTCTCTCCCCTCTCTACCACAATTAGCCCAGCTCTCACACATCCATTATACATTTTCCTAAAGACTAGAAAGTTTCCATGATCTTTAAAACATGCCATCATTACACCCATTATTAAGTAACCCTCATCTGACTCTGCTTCTGCATCTAACTATCTCTCTACCTTTCTATTTCCCCTGAGCGACTCTTCTGCAATTGCCAATTTATTCCCTCTAACTCCCTTCTTGACCCATTCCAGTCTGACTTCTGGCTCCAACACTCTAAAGAAATAGCCCTCACAAATGTCACTAATGCCTTGCTCACCAACAAGTCAAAGGGTTATTCTCTATTGTAATTCTCCTGGATCCCCTCTGCCTTTGATATAATTGACCACTCTCTTCTAATCCAAACTCTCTGCTTTCCTGTCATCATGATGGTTCACATTCTACCTAGAAGATTGTACATTTAGTATCTCCTGCTCTGGCACCTCTTCTTTACCTCTCCATCTGTCTGTCGGCATACCTCAAGGTTCAGTCCCAGGTCCCCTCTTCTTCTCCATCTATACATCCTCCCTTGGTACCCTGAACAAAATTTTGCATTTTAGTATAATCTTCATGCAGATGAGACTCTAATCTACCTCTCGGCACAAGATCACACCCACCACCCAGGCCTGTTGTCTTGGCCCTCTCTTTCATTCCTCAGATACAATCAATACTGGACAAAATCTTGCAGTTTCACCTTCAAAACATCTCCAAAATATGTCACTATCTTACACAAGACACATCCAAAATTCTAATCCATTCTCTCATCATATCTCGACTTGACTACTGTAACTCACTCCTTGCTGGCTTCCCCATCACCCATCTAACCCCACTCCAAGCCATAATGAAAGCCTCCGCTAGACTACTCTACCATACTCAAAGCTCAGTATCTGCAGCTTCTCTTTTTCAATCTCTTCACTGGCTTCCCATAGCTTTGAAAATAAAATTTTAAATCATGACCCTTATATACATTATAAAGCCCTCAACAGCAGTGCACCCTCTTTTATCTCTCATCTCAAAATACTCCCACAATCCGCTTGTTCACTCTGCTAATTAACTTCTTTGTTTCTCTTCTCTTATCATTTCTTATCCTTCCTGCCTTCAGGACTTTTTCATGCAGCCCCAACTCTTTTGAATTCCTTTTGTTGCTCCTCTAGACTATCTTCCAGCCTCAACCTTAAAAACATTACTAAAAATGCATCTGTTTAAAAAAGGACATCACTGTCAGCCTTAATATGCAGAGCTGCACACTCTACAACATTATATCACTCACACCACTGCAACACACAGCCACCTCAACATGCTGGAGTCTATTGCTTTAAGCTGCCATTACACATCTAACACCCTTCTGTATAATACCCAGACCCTTACATTGTACGTTTTGTAAGCTGGCAATCTTGTAAGGTGCTCTGGAAACAGGCACAATGTATTTTTAATTTTAAGATCAAAGACAGGGCTCTGTCTGTTAATTTAGTTTTTGCCTTGTATTTAACTTCTGTATAGAGCTATGGAATATGTTGGCATGTTACAAATAAAGGATAATAATGAGATAACTAACCTTAACAAAAATTTTAAAAAAGGTTTGAATACTTGGATAAATTTAAGAACTTTTACAGATCAAAACTGATTGAGGTAAAAAAAGAAGTATAGATTATTAATGGTAAACATGAGAAACTCAATAGAGACATGAAAGATTTTGAAATTGGTAGGGCCTTGAACAATTACTTTCAGACCTGTATACAAGCAGAGTTTGTTAAAATTAAGGTTTTCTCTAAAAATGCTTTTATAGTTGGCTTACACAGGCGCTAATGTTGCTAGCTTATTACGTACACGATAATTAATATACTTTTGCAACCTAATAGAATTTGTATTACTGTACATTTAACCCTTAAGCTTCCAAAAGAGATTACGGTCACTTTGCATAAAATACACTGGATACAAAAGTACAGTCTCCGAGTAAGGCTCCTTAATGTACGGGAACAGTTAATCCACCATTTTGTAGCAGTACAGTAGTAACAGTAGCCAGTCTCCCACCAAGAAACCATGGCAAACAGTTAAAAGCCCACAAGGTCCCAATGTCCTGGAATTTGTGACAAACATTATAATAATCCTGCCTGTTAAGGCCACATACCCACATATTGTCATAGTCCTGGTACAGCTCCTGGTCCAGTGACTACCAAGAAAATAATCCATAACAGGTTTTGGCCCTGAAATGCTGCTTTTTTGGGTGGACTTAGAGTGTTCCACCCTAGCCCCCCCAAAAAGAGATACAGGGAGTGAGAGGGGGAAGAGACACAGGGGAGGGAGAAAGGGAAGAGACACAGGTAAGGGAGGGGGAAGAGACACAGGGGAAGGAGAGGGGGTAAAGACACAGGTGAGGGAGGGGGAAGAGACACAGGGGAGGGAAAGGGGGAAAACACAGGGGAGGGGGGGAGAGACACAAGGAAGGGGAGAGACCCAGGGGAGGGAGAGGGAGAAGAGAGACACTGGGGGTGGAGATGGGGAAAAGACACAGGGGAGGGAGAGGGGGAAAACAGAGGGGAGGGGGGAGAGACACAAGGAAGGGGGGGGGCGGGGAAGACACCCAGGGGAGGGAGAGGGAGAAGAGAGCCACTGGGGGTGGAGATGGGGAAGAGACACAGGGGAGTGAGAGGGGGGAAGAGACACAGAGGAGGGGGGAAACACAGAGGTGGGAGAGGGGGAAGAGAGGGAGAGGGGGGAAGACACAGGGGAGGGAGGGGGAAGAGACACAGGGGAGGGGGAAGAGAGACACTGGAGATGGAGATGTGGAAGAGACACAGGGGAGGGAGAGGGGGAAGAGACACAGGGGAAAGGGAGACACAGGGAAGGGAGAGGGGGAAGAGACACAGTGGAAGGAGAGGGGGAAGAGAAACGAGGGAGAGAGATGGGGAAGATACACAGGGGAGGGAGGGGGAAGAGGCACAGGCGAGGGAGAGGGGGAAGAAACACGGGAGGGAGGGGGAAGAGACACAGGCGAGAGAGAGGGGGAGGAAGAGGGTGGAAGATACACAGAGTAGGGAGAGAGGTGAGAGATACAGGGGAGGGAGAGGGGGTGAGACACAGGGTAGGGAGAGGGGGGGGAAGAGACACAGGGGTGGTCTTGGGGGGAGACATCTGAATGAAAGGGGAGGAAGAGACACAGGGGAGGTAGAGGGGGGATGAGACAAAGGGGAGGAAAGAGACACAGGGGAGGGGGGATAGAGACGCTTCAAATATTACCCCGTCATTTTTCATGGGCAAGTTACTAGTTATAGATATATTGTATATACAGTAATTGAAAATTTGCTATTTCTCCCAGTGTTCTAACATAATTATATTACCTTACCTACCTTGTCTGGTCGGGAGTCCCTCTTTTCATGTACAAAAGCGATGGCCTCACTAGAAAGAGCAAGTTTAACTGAGATCTCTGTATCTCCAGGCCACATAAGCAGGAATGTGGCTGTGTATGTACCATTATAGTGATCAGTGATAGAGCCACTCACTCCAGCTCTCAGTTTGGTGGAGTGAAGCTTTGCCTGGAAAAAATCTCCACCATAGGTCTTTGGCTGGCCGTTGTGATCCCTGGCTGTGATCAGGACCTCCAACTTCTCTCCCACTATATAAGTGGAGCGCGGATGCAGCAAAACAAACAGACATGATTTGGGGTCAGTAGAGGATTTGAATGTTATGGGGCCTGGTGGTAACGGCCACTCAATTAACTTCAGCAGATGCTCCTCTTCCACGTGATAGTTAGAAGATGAAACAGGTAAGGTGCTTGAAGACAAATTATTTGCAGTATTAACACGAGGGTTCACTCCAGTGCTGGATTCCATCCATTTAATCCTGTATATAAACTACAGGGAACTGTTCGTTAGAAATCATAAATTCAGATTTACAAATAAGACCATTTATTGATGTATCAACAAAATTCTCCAACTCCAAGTTTCTAATGAGTATGTATTTTCATGTTTAATGCCCTCAGATTCATTCGGTTTCGAAGATGTGAACATTTGATTCGCACACATTCTTTTTTATTGCCAGTATTCTATAAAATTACCGGTAATAAAACATTTACCGTATATACTCAAGTATAAGCCAACCCGAGTATAAGCCGAGGCACCTATTTTACCACAAAATACTGGGAAAAATTAGTGACTCGAGTATAAGCCGAGGGTGGGAAATGTGCTGCCCCCTGTGTCCCTCTTGTGCCCTCTGTGTCCCCCATCTCTCTCCTGTGTCTCTTCTCCCCTCTCCCTCCCCTTTGTCTCTTCCCCCCTCTCCCTTCCCTGTGTCTCTTCCCCCCTCCCTTATCACCCTCCTCAACCCCTGTCCTCATCCTCCCTCCTCATTCTTAACCTCCCTCCTCAACCCCCCTCCTCATCCTCAAACCCCTCCTCAACCTCCCTCCTCATCCTCAACCCCCTCCTCAACCTCCCTCCTGATCCTCAACCTCCCTCCTCATCCTCAACCTCCCTCCTCAATCTCAACCTCCGTCCTCTTCTTAAACCCCCCATTCTCAACCCCCCATCCTCAATGCACCATCCTCAACCCCCCTTCCTCATCCTAAACCCCTCATCCTCATCCTAAACCCCCCATCCTCATCCTAAACCTCCCTCCTCATCCTCAACCTCCCTCCTCATCCTCAACCTCCCTCCTCATCCTCAACCCCCCTCCTCATCCTCACCCCCTCCTCATCCTCAACCTTCCTCCTCACCCTCCCTCCCCAACCCCCCTCCTCAACCTCAACCCCAACCCCCCTCCTCAACCTCAACCCCCCTCCTCAACCTCAACCCCCTCCTCAACCTCAACCCCCCACCTCAACCCCCCACCTCAACCTCAACCCCCCCTCCTCAATCTCAACCCCCTATCCTCATCCTCAACCCCCCCATACTCATCCTCAGTTCCCCTTCTCAATCTCAACCCCCCTCCTCAACCTCAACCCCCATCCTCATCCTAAACCCCCCATCCTCATCCTAAACCCCCCATCCTCATCCTAAATCTCCCATCCTCATCCTAAACCCTCCCCATCCTCATCCTAAACCCCCCATCCTCATCCTCATCCTAAACCCCCCATCCTCATCCTCATCCTAAAACCCACTCCTCACTTTACCCCTCTTCATCCTAAACCCCCCTTCTCTCTTTACCCCTCTAAATACCTCCCTCTCTCCCCTCCTTTACCTCCATCTGCAGCTGCTCCTCCGCTCCTACACGCTCCTTCCTGCGTCTTGAACCGGCCATTGCTGATGACGTGGCGCGCATGTGACGTCATGTCATTAGCATATGCTGGGTCCTGACACAGGAAGGAGAGTGGAGGAGCGGAGGAGCAGCTGCAGATGGAGGTAAGTGAGGGGAAAGGGAGAGGGGGAGGTATTTAGAGGGGTAAAGTGAGGAAGGGGATTTAGAATGAGGAGGGGGGTTTAGGATGAGGAGGGGAGGTTGAGGATGAGGAGGGGGGAGGGAAAGAGTCACAGGGGGGTTAGAGAGAGACGGGGGTTAGAGAGACACAGGGGGTTAGAGAGAAATGGGGGGGTTAGAGAGAGACACGGGGGGGGTGGTTAGAGAGACACGGGGGGGGGGGGCTAGAGTGGCTCGAGTATAAGCCAAGGGGGCCCTTTTCAGCCTTAAAAAAGGGCAGAAGAACTCGGCTTATACTCGAGTACATACGGTAATTTTTATCACAAATTCTGATTTGCAGACCATTTATTAAAGAATCTACAAATTCACCAAGCATGTTTCTAATTAGAATGTATTTTACTGCTTTATGCCTAAATTTTATCCAGTTTCATGGATGTGAATGTTTGATTTGCACACATTTATTGCAAGCATTCTATAAAATTACTGGTAAAGTCATATTGCTTTGAATTGGAATTTAACTATATTAAATATCTCACTGCCGGTGGTTAAGTGGAGTTAAAATATGAAATATTTGCTCTCCCTATGTTTTCTATGGATTTTTGGCTATAAAAACCCTATAGAAAACATAGGACATGGACATATTAAGCTCTATGTTTTTAAAGGATCATTATGGTCAAAAATGTAAACTAGCCCTTTTGAAAAGCTACACTTGAACACAAGTCACATCTTTTTAGAATGTAAAAAAAATTGTATTTATTATTTTTTTTATGCAATTATGCTACTATGGTGTCTACCATTTTATTTTCCAGTGACCTACTTCTTGAGATGGGGTGAGAGTTTCAATACACAGGAAGTTTGTTTCTGCACAATGGGACGGTGGCATATACATGTACCAGTGCTCTCATTAGCTCTAATGGAAAGCAAATTAGTTTACAAACTCACACCCGGTTGAGACAGAAGCTGCAAAAAGGGAAATTTGTTCTGCTGTAAAGAACAAATGCTATGAAAGTTAAAAAAAATTACAGGATGTGCTGTAACATTCTGCACATAAAACTTCCTTATTTAAAAAAACATATAGAACAAAAATGACCAGAGTTTTGCTATAGCCATACTTGCACCATCTTTGATAAATATACACCTCTCACATACTAAGGTATATGTGTCAAACTAGGCTTAAAAAGGACTAAACATGATAAAAAATTATACCAGTTTAATAATTCGACTCAGTAAGATTAATTGAACTCCACAGTAAAGAATACATACATATGAAATATTTAAAGGCTTTGTTATTATTATTATTTTCCCTAAAATCATTTAAATACTTATCAAGTATTCCAAAGATCATGTAGATAAAGCAGGAATGCAGTAAAACTTTAATTACTTACTAAAACCATAGATACCTTTTTGACAAGTTAATGAAACACAAAAGTCTAATTTACCCAACAGCAGGTTGTTGAACAGATAGGACAACTGCAACAATTGTTTCATGATACAAGTATAAATTCAAGTGTACTATTAGAATGACACTTGTATATGTGTTGACAAAGTAATACAGTACATACAGTATATTAAATAATATGTATTATTACAGCACGGTCAGTTACGGTTATCTTAAGCGTTTCATTATCAGCTTATTTTTCATGTACTTATCATTGTATGTTGAATTAACAAATCCATTTGAAATTAGTAGTTTATTATTTAGTAGGTATTTGGGTCTAATGTTTCTTTTGTAATTTTTCATTAAAAATTCCATCCAGACAAAAGTTTAGATGTTTTACATTGATTTTTGGAGTGATGAAATAGTAGGGTTTTCCCCATAGAAAATTTTGCCCAATTGTAGGGAAAATTTGGCTATATGGATTGAGTTACAATTTGACATATGAAGAGTGTCTACCTTAGTAGGAGAGGTACAGTGGGGGGAAAAAGTATTTGATCCCCTGCTGATTTTGAAGGTTTGTCCACTGACAAAGAAATCATCAGTCTATCATTTTAATGGTAGGTTTATTTTAACAGTGAGAGACAGAATAACAAAGAAAACAAACAAGAAAAACACATTTGCAGGTCAGTGAGGGAAATAAGTATTTGACCCCTTGAACTTGGTGTCAACAAGTATTTTGCCGATTACAGAGGTCAGACGTTTCTTGTAGCTGGCCACCAGGTTTGCACACATCTCAGGAGGGATTTTGTTCCACTCCTCTTTGCAGATCCTCTCCAAGTCATTAAGGTTTCGGGGGTGATGTTTGGCAACTTGAACTTTCAGCTCCCTCCACAGATTTTCTATGGGATTACGGTCTGGAGACTGGCTAGGCCACTTCAGGACCTTAATGTGCTCCTTCTTGAGCCACTCCTTTGTGGCCTTGGCTGTGTTTTATTGTCATGCTGGAATACCTATCCACAACCCATTTTCAATGCCCTGGCTGAGGGAAGGAGGTTCTCACCCAAGATTTGACAGTACATGGCCCCATCCATCGTCCCGTTGATGAGGTGCAGTTGTCCCTTCCCCTTATCAGAAAAACACCACCAAAGCATAATGTTTCCACCTCCATGTTTGACGTTGGGGATAGTGTTCTTGGGGTTATAGGCAGCATTACTCCTCCTCTGTGAGTTGAGTTGATGCCAAAGAGCTTGATTTAGGTCTCATCTGACCACAACACTTTCACTCAGTTCTCCCCTGAAACATTCAGATGTTCATTGGCAAAATTCAGATGGGCCTGTACATGTGCTTTCTTGAGCAGGGGGACCATGCGGGCGCTGCAGGATTTCAGCCCTTCACAGCGTAGTGTGTTACCAATTGTTTCCTTGGTGACTATGGTCCCAGCTGCCTTGAGATCACTAACAAGATAGTGTAGTTCTGGGATGATTCCTTACCATTCTCATGTTCATTGAAACTCCACAAGGTGAGATCTTGCATGGAGCATCAGACAGAGGGAGACTGGCAGTTATTTTGTGTTTCTTCCATTTGCAAATAATCACACCAACTGTTGTCACCTTCTCACCAAGCTGCTTGGCGATAGTCTTGTAGTCCATTACAGCCTTGTGTAGGTCTACAATATTGTACCTGACATCCTTGGACAACTCTTTGGTCTTGGCCATGGTGGAGAGTTTGGAATCTGATTGATTGATTGCTTTTGTGGACAGGTGTCTTTTATACAGGTAACGAGCTGAGATTATGAGCACTCGCATTAAGAGAGTGCTCCTAACCTCAGCTTGTTAACTATATAAAAGACACCCGGGAGCCAGAAATCTTGCTGATTGTTACGGGATCAAATACTTATTTCCCTAACTGACCTACAAATCATTTTATAATTTTTTAACATGTGTTTTTCTTGGGGGAAGGGGGGTTATTCTGTTTCTCACTGTTAAAGTACACCTACCATTAAAATGATAGACTGATCATTTCTTTGTCAGTGGACAAACATTCAAAATCAGCAGGGGATCAAATACTTGTTTCCCCCACTGTATGTACCATTTCCAAGGTTGAGAGACCCTGAGAAGAGAGTGTTCAGTGTGGCCTGGAATATACAGACAGCAGGGTTTAGAGACCCTGAGAAGAGAGTGTTCAGTGTGGCCTGTAATATACAGACAGCAGGGTAGAGAGACCCTGAGAAGAGAGTGTTCAGTGTGGCCTGGAACATACAGACAGCAGGGTTGAGAGACCCTGAGAAGAGAGTGTTCAGTGTGGCCTGGAATATAAAGAAGCAGGGCTGAGAGACCCTGGGAAGAGAGTGTTCAGTGTGGCCTGGAATATACAGACAAACCCCTACAAAAGTTCACTCCTGAGACAGACAAGTGTCCTTGCCTGTACCATGTTATGGGACTGTTTGTTGGACTAAAGTCTGCTTGAGAGCAGTGAATCCTGTAGTTGGAGATTTAAAGAAGATGCAGTCTTGTTTTTTTTGGTTGCCAAGACCCTGATAGTGTTTACTCAGGAAGGGCCGAGTCCCAGAGAGGCCTGGGACTACAGTTTCACAGTGAGAAACTGGAAGAAGCCAGTATTTTGGACTGTGCATTTGGTTATTTTGTTTGCTGGCAGTTACTCAATAATAAAGTAGTTCTTCTTAAACTTCTTAAAAGCCTTCGGCACTTTCCTCCCTTACAAGAGTTGGTTAATACAGTGCACTGATCCTGCAAGTGACAGTGCCTTGTCACAGGGAGGATATATATATATATATATATATATATATATATATATATATTTACGGTAGAACTGTACTATAGCTCTTCTTGTAGTGATATTGTTTTTGTTCATTCAGTCACTGCTTGTAGCTTCTTCTTATTAAAGCTCCCTGATATTTCTTTTTCTAAGACCCCTTCAAAACAATTTACATACCCTATCACAGGAGAAACTTTTGCCATTAAGGAGTTTTTAATTGCAGTTTGACTGGGGTCATATAAGTCATTAAATGCATTCGTAATAAACCGTATGTTGGCAAAACCATCCTCCAATTCTGACAATGCATGTTAGACCACATCTGTGCCATTAATAATGACTATGATTCACCAGTGACAAGGCCCATCAAACTTTTTCACAATAAAAAATATAAATTTACTTCAAATCTGTGCTGTTGATGGATCTAAATTATGCCCTTGCAAAGGAGACCTTGACATAGTTTATTACAAAAAGAATGTAAATGGATCTATTACACTCTCAAGTCCTTTCTGGATTAAATTATTTTTTTACATTTGCGTTTTTCTCTAGTACTCTTAATAGACTATGACTAAGCCCGTAAATTGTTTTGATATTCAATTGGCCTCTTCTAGCTACCCTGTGGGTTACAGACTAAAAAATTCTGCGGGTTGTCAAAATCGCAACCTTGACCCATCTCAGCCTTTGATCTCTCATGGCTGCAAAAGTTACAATTGCTAAAATCACAAATCGCAATCCAATTGCAACAATTCTACAAGGCATTGTGCAATTACTTTCAAACCATACATGGCAAATGTAGCAAAACATTTTACTGGTTACAAATAGGACTCACAAAGGCTTTTTCAAACAGTTAGCAGTCATTAAAAAGACAGAAAACCACTTAAAAACAATACAAAAGCAGGGAAGTTCATCAGATTATCATGCTAAACATACCCATTGGCATATTTGTGCACATAATAAAAATATCTGGCTCTCTCCTCAAGTGAGATTCATCATATAAATGGGAACATCATATACCAGTGGTTCACAAACCTCTCCTCAAGACTCCCCAGATAGGCCAGATTTTCTATTTAACTGTGTGAACACAGGTCACAAAATCAGAGGCTCCCGTTGAATAATAATTGCCTCACATGTGTAAAACTGAAAACCTGACCTGTCTTGGGAGTCTTTATTATTATTTATTAGCCTTTATTTGTAACGCGCCAACATATTCGGTAGCGCTATACAGAGGTTAGTTACAAGTATAAACAATTTCCCCACAATGAAAAATAATGGAAGACCATGTTATTGAGTGTTCAATCCGTTGTACACAGTGCTTTCCGTAAAGCACCTCACAAGATTGAAAACTCGCAAACGTACAATCTAAAGGATGTGGGGGAGGTACCGGAGAGTGATAGATGCATAGTGAATGAAGAGGCTAAAGAGATTTTGAAGTATTTGAGGCAGGAAGATAGTCTGGTGGAGCATGGTAAGGAGTTCCAAAGAATAGGGGAAGCACAAGAAAAATCGTGAAGGCGGGAGTGAGAGGAGGTGATGAGAGTGGAGTAGAGAAGAAGGTCATTAGCGAGCGAAGAGGGCTGGTGGGAGTGTATTTTGGGATGAGAGCAGAGATGTAGTAGGGTGCACTATTGTGGAGGGCTTTATATGTTAGGGTCATGATTTTGAAGCTTATTCTAGAGGCTATGGGAAGCCAGCGGAGTACCTAACAGAGAGGTGCTGCAGACACTTATTTATTATGGTAAATGAGTCTAGCCGATGCATTCAAAATGGATTGGAGTGGAGACAGATGGGTGATAGGAAGGCCAGCAAGGAGAGAGTTGCAGTAATCGTGGCGTGATATGATGAGAGAGCGAATGTGTGTCTTGTGTAAGGTAGTGACGTATTTTGGATATGTTTTTTAGGTGAAAGTGACAAGATTTTATGAGTGATTGACCCAAATACAGAGGCCTGGGAGGTGGGAGTGATGATAGCATTATCAACAGTGAGAGATAAGTGAGGGGTGGGAGCTGAACAAGAGGGTGGAAAAATAACGAGCTCTGTCTTAGACATGTTGAGTCTAAGTTGACGGGCAGACATCCATGAGGATATGCTCGAGAGGCAATTGGCAACATGAGCTAGCAGAGAGGGAGATAGTTTGAGTGCAGAGATGTAGATTTGGGTGTCATCAGCATATAGATGATACTGAAATGCAAAATATTTTATTATGGCACAAAGTGAGGATGTATAGAGGGAGAAAATGAGGGGGCCTAGGACTGAGCCTTGGGTTAAACCGACAGTTAGAGGGTGAGGAGATGGAGAGGTGCCAGAGAAGGAGATACTATCAGCCTTATTAAATTGCAATTCGGCAAACTTAAAAGGGCTCTATTTAAGCACATAGCATATTTTTTTTACAAACGTTTTTAACTAGTGAAGACCTTGCTTTGGGTAGAAGTTCACTAACTAAAAACTTCTCTAAAAAAAATATGCTATGCGCTTAAATAGAGCCCTTTTAAATTTGCCGAATTGCAATTTAATAAGGCTGTATATGTTTGATTTTCTACATAAGATGTGAACCAAGAGAGAGCAGTTTCACGGATGTCAAGACAGTGGAGAATTTGCATAAGAAGATGATGATCAACTGTGTCAAAGGCAGCAGAGAGATCCAGGAGAATTAGGATAGAGAAATGACCCTTTGATTTGGTGGTGAGCAGGTCATTAGTAACTTTTTTGTCTCTGTGGAGTGTTGGTGCCGGAAGCCAGACTGAAAGGGATCAAGGAGGGAGTTGGAGGAAATAAATTGAGTAAGGCAATTGTAGACGACACACTCAAGTAGTTTAGAAGCCAAATGAAGTAGAGAGATAGGGCGGTAATTAGATGGAGTAGCTGGATCAGATAAGGGTTTCTTAAGAATGGGTGTAATTATGGCTTGTTTCAAAGGTGATGGAAACTTGCCAGTGTCTAGCGAAAGGTTGTATTGGTGTGTGTGTGAGCTGGGATATGTATGGTAGAGAGGGGAGGGATCAGCTGTGATGGAATTAGATCATGTAGACAAGTTGTGAGACGAGAGGTTGATAGAAGACTAGCAACTTCATCCTCAGTTACAGGGTTAAGGCAATTTATAATGGACATAGGTTTGGGAAAGGGTGAAGGCAGGGTGATGTTTGTTTGTTGAGGAGAAGGTGTGATATGACCACGTTGAGAGGAGAGTTCATTACGAGTATTTCAAATTTTGCTATTAAAGTGTCTAGCAAAATCTTCAGCTTTAAGAGAGGAAGGGGCGGGAGGAGGGGGAGGGCAAGAGAGTGTTGAAAGTGGAGAACAAACGTTTGGGGTTGGAGGCCAAATTTGATAATAATGTTGTGAAGTAGCTCTGTTTGGCAAGATTGAGGGCATAGTGATAGGAGCATATGATAAACTTGTAATGGAGGAAGTCCACTGAGGAGCAAAATTTCCTTCACAATCGCTCAGCGCTGCGGGAGCACTTTTGGATGTAGCCTATTCATGTAGTGTGCCATGGTTGTAGGTGAGAGTTAGGGCATATGACTGTGGTTATGGGGCCAGAGAGTCCAGGGTGGAATTTAGAGTCAAATTGTATTGTGTGGTAGCAATATCAGGGCAAGTGAAGTTAGTGAGAGGACTGAGAAGGGGTTGTAGAAAATTGGAAAGGTGTTGTGAGTTTAGTGCCTTTGGGTTTTTGTGGTTTATGGTAGTTGGGCATGATAAAGGCCAGAGATTGGAAGGGGTTGTAAGGCTGTAGGTTAGGAGATGGTGGTCAGAAAGAGGAAGTGTTGAGATGATAAGATTGGAGATAGAGGAGTGATTGGAGAAAATGAGATCAAGAGAGTGTCCATCATGGCGGGTAGGGGATTCTATCTATTGTGAGAGACCAAGGGTAGAGGTAAGTGCAAGTAATTGGCTGTAGGGGAAGTGGGAGTGTCAGTGGCAATGTTAAAATCACCAAGGACGAGTGAAGGTATGTTGGAGGGGAAAAAGTGAGGCAGCCAGGCGGCAAAATGATCCAGAAATTTAGAGGCTGGTCCAGGTGGGAGATATATGACAGCCACTTGCAAAGAGATGGGTGAAAAGAGACGGATAGTGTGAACTTCGAAAGAAGAGAACCGGTGAGAGGGAACAGGAGGAATGCAATTGAATGAGCAGTGGGTGGAAAGTAATATGCCCACGCCTCAATTTTTATTATTCCCAGGTCTAGGTGTGTGACTAAAATGGAAGTCACTATATGATTGTGCAGCATGGGAGGCAGTGTCAGATGGAGAAAGCCAGGTTTCAGTGATAGCTAAAAGGTTGAGGGAGTTGGAAATAAATAGGTCATGAGTGTAAGTGAGTTTGATGTAAACAGACCTAGAATTCCAGAGGGCTCATGAAAAAGGCAAAGTGGAGGATTTGGGACAGATAATGGCTTAGTTTTGGAAACACTGTCATATACATTTCCAAAAGCAGTTGACGCCGTATTTAAAGAGATAGCACACTTAGAAAAAAGAATGTAATAACAGTCAACAATGGGAGATATAAACACTTAGCAGTCACATAGGCCCAAAAGTCCATGTAGAGGACTTAGGGTATGTTCTCAACTACCTCCTCTTTTTCAGCACTGGTCCCCAACCTTACATGTACGGGCACCTCCTCCCTCTACTGTGTGTGTTGGAGTGCGGGGTGCTTCTTCCTGGCATGGAGGTGTAGCAGCTGGCATAGGTGGCATGCTGTGAGATGAGGAGACCACCAGCCTTAATTGTGATGGTCGTGGGGGCCGTGTAACCAAAGGCTGGACAGATATGAGCTGGCATTGCACTAATTATATTTGTCGCTCAATTAGTGCTCTCTGGTCTTGTCTACCCCTATTTGCCTTTTGCTCATATCTCACCGTATAACAATCTATTGCTGTCAAGCAGGTAGGTTGTGATATTATTCTGCCTTTCCAGCTGTGCCTATTATGGTGTAATGTCTCACATCCTCCCTCTGATTCTTGTGCAGGAGAAGTGGCTTAAGAGGGGGTGTGAGGTCCGTCACTGGACATGCCGGGCATTTCGATGGGCTGCGGTGATGACAGAGGTGCCAGTGGGGATGGTGATGACAGAGGTCCTGGTAGCGATGTCGGCCATGGCGATGGTGTCGGTGGCATCGGTGGTGATGCTCATGTTGGGGGGAGCCAATGTTAGGAGAGGCCATGTTGGAGGAGCCCATGTTGGGAGCGGAGGATTGGTGAGGTCCTGCCAAGGCATCCATGGTATTGGAGCAGGTGGCAGTGGTGGGACTGCTGATGGTTGCCTCCAGTACCAGGACATCTGTGGAGGTGATGGTGGTTGCTAGCTCAAAAACATGTGTGATTGAGGTGGAGACGGCTGAAGAGACTGCGAAAATGCCCACGATGCATGGGAGGGCCCAGGGGAAGATTCACAGACTGGAGACCTTGGAGTACATATTGCTGACGATGGACCAGCCTCCTGTGATGATCCCAGGCCCTCTGATCTGGTTTCGCCTTCTTCAACCACCACTTCTGGGGATATATCTGGTGCCTCCTCCAGTGGAGCCAACGTGTCTCTGTGGGCGGGCTGAGCTTCCTGGGAACTGAGATGAAAGGACAATAGTTTTTTTGGTTGGGATTCTCTAAAAACATTTTTGCTGTTTGTTTCCATGTCCCTGACATCATGGTCTCTTGTAATTGGCTGTGGTGATTGTGTTACGCAGATAAACATTGACCTGTATCATGAGCATTGTGGATATTGTCTAATATCAATATATGTAATACTGCTGCGGTTGGCAATCTGCAGTTCATTAGAACATGTGCTCAGCTGAGACTGACCAATCTGTGACCAATTCTCAGCAATGGTTGTTAACATGTAGATGAGATAGGGGCCATGTTAGGCTAGTACATGACATTCACATGGAGAGTCTGTATCCGCATATGCTGCAGTGTGCACACCCATGCATGTACTCTCTTTTGGATGTTATATCAATGTTGATATATTTGGTGATTGTTAATCAGAATCAGTTTGAACTGCAGGTATTGGACAGACATTTTTTCGATAACAATTCTGATTATGATATGTTTGCTTCCTGGATTTGCTTCGTTATTGCAGCCCTATATATCATTAGCCATGACCAGAGAGCTTACAGTGCTGCATTGCTATTGCATGTCAATTATCTATGTGTGTGGTGTTCATGTATGTGCATATGAGGGTGTGATGGTGTATATGATACTCACATTGGATGGTGCTTGGAAAACCTGTGTCCACCTGTCCTGGAAGGCCCACTACTGCCGCTGGCTTGATCCTCAAACTCTGTATAGGTTATAATGGGTGTGGTCCACCACTGGTTGCACAGGCTGCTCTGGCCTCCTCTGCCATCCTTCTCTTCACCTTTATCCAGCTGTCATCATATATGTGTTTGACAGACTTCACATCCCTGTTGGCATACCCCAACAGCTGTAGCAACCTTACTCCAGGCACGTGTCTTCTGGCTAGGCCTCACTTCCCTCCCCCATGTATGATGCTATAGTGGGCACGGATTTCTGTGAGGACGATATTCATCTCATCCGGGGTATAATTTACCACAACCTTTTGCCCTCGCAAGTGTGCCTAGGGTTACTGTCCTCCCTGTTCTCTCACTGGGGTTGGTCCCTCCTCACCACTACGGCCTCCCCTGGGATCAATCCCCTGACCCTCTGCCCCTATTCTTCATATGCATACATCTAGGGGCACATCCCTCCCACCCCCCTGCTCTCCTACGCCTCTACCTCCCCTCCCTGACCTGCCTCCTCGTCTCACTTTCTCCATATTGCTACCTTTCCTCTTCTCTACCATGTTCTCTTCTCCTCACTTTCCTCCTTTCCTCACTCTCCTCCTCACCTCACTCTCCTCCCTCTCCTCACTCTCCCCCCTCTCCTACTCTCCTCAGGCATTCTCCTCACTCTCCTACACTTCTCCGGTATTCTCCTCACTCTCCTCCCCTCCTCTACCCCAATAGTAATACAAAATTAAATATTAGGATAAATCAATATAATATGTACGTGTATATGTATGGGGTAAAACAAGAATGTGTATCTTATGTGTATTATATTATGGGTATGGGGGGGGGGGGGGATCAGTGAAGGGGAGGTGTATGTGCTGTGACCTAACACTATGTATAACTATGTGTGTTAATCTATATGTGTGAATTATGTGATATCAGTAAATATGTGTGTTGAAAATTAAGTGTTAATATTTCACATAGAAAAAAACATACAAAACTCTCTCTCTCTCTCTCTCTCTCTCTTTCTCCCTCTCTCTCTCTCTCTCTCTCAAAACAACCAACCAACCAACGCCTAAAACGGTATGTTGACTTTCTCAGCTACAGCACAGTCAGGGGCTTATTTCAAGTAGCTTTTAAAGTAATTTCCCTCTGCGTTCATTAGCGTTCTCAGGTTCCTATTGGTTAATTGGGCTGTGACAGGATCAGCGATTGTGGGCTTGCTTAATTTTGTCGCCCTTCAGGTGATCGGCCGCCCGGAAGTGTTACATATAAAACTAGGATTTACAGTTTTAGGCTTTAGCCCTGTAATTGTGGGCTTGAGTCAATTGAAGAATTGTAGAAAGTTTCTAACCCATCAGACATGCGCCATTTATGAAGGTAGTTACGGGCTTGCAATTGAATGGGGGCCATCACGTATTTAGGTACCTCTACACTAATTGTACTTATGATATCATCATTGTTTCTCTTATAATTGTTCACAATGTTTATATACAGTAGAAGTTTATTATTTATATATGGCGTGGTCTTATATAACACAACACATTTGTTATTGCCTTACATTACATTATATGTTGATGTGATTTACCATATAATAGAGAAGGAAATAAAAGACCATTTCTAAATTAATATAATGTCCTAATGTGCTTAAAGAAGTATTGAATCTCAGACGCAAGTTTGACCTTGTAATGTACATGTAGAAAGAAATTTAAATCAAACAACTTTGATAAAATAAAAAAATAACGGTTGATTAAAAAAATAAAATCAACAGCAGCTTAGTAACATTGCTAATATTTATTTAACACTTTTAAATGTGTATGAATAGAGTTAAATGTCCAATTATTAATATCTGGTAAATCATTTTTAATAGGGATAAAGAAAAACCTGAGGCAACATGGAACAGGTTATTGATGTAAACAGGAGTTAAATGTGTTGCTTGGAAATGCTGTTTGTCGCACAAGGCGAGTGTTTTACCCTTGTTACCTTTATTTTTGTATTTATTTTTTATATATATTGTTTTTTCTATGTAATAATCAATATGTTTTCAAAAGGATAAGAAATTATTGTTTTATTAATTTATTTGTTTATTGTTGTAACAGGCAAGTTGTATAGTAGTATCTATTACCAACTGAGAGGCCATGTTTTTTAACTTTAGAACTGTTTTTATTGTAATGGCTATAGCAATATTATCACACTGTATGAACTTTATTTGTAAACCATTGTAAACCATTACATGTATTTTAACACTTATGTATTTTGTTTTATTGAATAAAGAGGAAGGCAAACAGAAAAAAAAACCAAGTGAAATGTAGCCAATTGTCTCAAATGGGGGAAAATAATTAATTCCTCCCTAACCCCAGATAAAGGCGATCAGATTTCTCCCTGGATCAATAGTCTGTGTGTAATTATACATGAAAACTTGCAAAGCACTAAATACATACATTAAACCTCATATCAAAAAACAATCCAAGAACCTCATAATGAAATACAATGAAAGTGATAAGTGATCTGAATAGTATTAGACAGTTACAACTTTTTTAAAGCATAGGTATATGTAAAGCATTACATGTTATTTAAAAACTTTCTAAATGTTTATACCGAATCCAGATGAAGGCAAAAAGAAAAAAAAACAAGTGAAAATGAGGCAATTGTTTGCAATGGGTAAAAAAAATAAATTCCTTCCTGACCCCAGATTCTGGTGATCGGATTACTCAATCTTATCTTTGTAATTATACATTGAAATTATAAATGCTGTAAATACATACAATGTGATCAAACACATCACATCTTTTGATAGAAACTTGAAATACATGTAGAAATCAATTTGATGCAACCATTTTTTCTTTGTTTTTTTGAAGTTCTTCAGAATGGCACAAACAGCTTTCTATGTGAAAGAGTGATCCTCTACAAAGAGTCTAATTGACATTAAAGTTTGTCCTCGAAGTAAAACCACTGTTCTGTATTTTTTTTTTGCAATTCTTAAAACTGGTACATAGAGTTTTGTATGTTAAAAGAGGCTAAGTTATAATAAAGTTTGTTCTGGAGATATAAAGCAGTGTTCTGTCAATTTATTACAGTTCTTCAGAATGCCACATACAGCTTTCTATGTGAAAGAGTGGTCCTCTACCAAAAGTCAAAATGACATAAAAGTTTGTCCTTGAAGGAAAACCACTGTTCTGTATTATTTTTTGCATTGTGTGAGACAGGTACATAGAGTTCTCTATGTGATAGTGGCCCTCTGAAAAGAGCACAAGAAACATAAAAGTTAGTCCTTGACATATGACCACTATTTTTTTGGTTTTGTTTGTTTTTGTTTTTTAGTTACAGAATGTACAACACCTCATAGTAGACAATATTTTTAGTAAATACTCGTCCATCATCTAATAATGCACCCTGACTTTTGTTTTTTTTTATGTAAACTTAAATTATTATTTTTTTGCATCTTAAAAATGCCACAGAGTTGTCCATGGGCAAATACAGGTTCTTCTAAAAAGAGGCCAACAGAGTTAAATGTTTGTCCTTGCGATTTATTAATTGTCATAGCAAATGCCATGATAAGGGGAAATTGTCTCCTTTGAAGTATGAAAGGCAAGTTAGTCTCATTTGGAGCCAAAACAATTTTTGGTATAAAAACTACTTCACCTTTATGGGTCCCATTCAGAATTTTGGCATGGATGTAATGATCTCTTAAATCCTGAACAATCAATCTGGTCCCATTATAAAGTCCTTTCTTGGGGTTCATATTTCTCAGTAACATGACAATTGCTCCTTTTTTGAGCTGCAAAGTTAATGAATTGATAAATTCAGTAGTGAAATTAGATTGACTGTCTTTGTCATCAGCTAGAACAGAATAAACATTGTGATAATCCTAAGTCCTGCGTGCCTCAACTGTTTGCCTCGCAGTGCAATGAGCGCCTCATTGTAGCCTAAGTCCCGAGCGGTGGGTGGCTCGCCTCGCTTTGCGAGGCTCGCAAAGTGTGACAAAGCCACAAACGTGACCAACGTTCCTGGTCCACAACTATATATGTGATATATATATATATATATATATATATATATATATACATATATATATATATATATATATATATATATATATATATACTAGCGACTTGCCCATCAAAAAATGACGGTCAATAAAATTGTAAGGCTGGGAATGCTGTTTGGCACACAATGTAAGGCTTTGGCTCTCATTGCGAGCCTCTCGCCTCATGTACTTTTAGTTGTCTAAGCACCTTCGGTGCACAGTGCAAGCCCTGCACTGAGCACCTTCGACGCTCATTGCGAGCCTCTCACCTTGTGTAATTTTGCTACTCTTAGCACCTTCGGAGATGATTGTGAGCTCCGCACAGAGTGCCTTTGGCAAAGCAAGTCTCTCCTCTGCTCATTTATTTTTTATCCACATTTTTTTTTATAATAATGAATGAATGAATTAAATAATAAATGAATATACTTGACCTATTTCTAATGAATATATCCAGGAATGAATATGCTGAAGAGCTAACAATCGCTGTAGTTTTTCCTGCGGCATACAATGTACATTTGGACTGTTGGTGATGTGAGAAGAAAGTGTGCCAAGTGTGCAGTGTAAAAAGGCTGCGAGCGCAAGGCTAAACCGTTTTTGTAGTTGTGTAAAGCATCATTTTAGAATGTTAATGTTCTCGGCTCTCAAGAATTTTCCGTTTTTAGTCATGTGTGCCTGGTGGTGTTTTGCATGTTTAGGGTTGGTGTAGTCTCGTTTTTGTTTTTTTCGTTGGCCATTTTTTCTTTTGCATAGGCAATTTTCAAATGGCGAAACTCAAATTCAACTTAAATTTGTGCGCATCTTCACTCCCAGACGTCCTGGCTGTCTCCCTGTGCTGTGTGTGATGTTGTTTGTATTTGTTGTATTTTTTTTATAGTTTTTCGGGGTTTTTTGATGTAGGTGGGTCAGCCGTTAAGCTTGTATTTTTTGCGGGTCGTATTTTTTTTTCTATAAGTGGTGGTTTCATTTTTCAAGTGTTACGGGTTGCGAAATATTTCACACAATTTTTTTCTAAGTGATACGGGTCTTGCACTGTGAATTGTGTATTTGAGTTTTCTGTTGTTCTATAGTCCCGCGGGTCGTAGTTATGATGCGTAATGTGTGCGGGGTGTAGGGATTAGCACCTATGGTGCTCATCTCCAACAGCGCAGTGAGCGCCTTCGGTGCTCCCTGCCTATGTCGTGCGGTGTGGTAGGGATGAGCGGCTACGCTGCTCATCTCCACCAGCGCAAGCCCGCAAGCATTAGCAACAACCCGTATTGCTCACATCTATGTATGTGATATATATATATTTTTATATAATGTCAAAAACAAACTTTTCCTTCTCACACACACACATATATATATATATATATATATATATATATACATATATCTGTTGATTGTTACGGGTCATAGCAGAAAGGTCAGACACATCACGGTCCACTGGTGGAGGAACTTGCAACCCACTCCAGTCAGTGGCGTAGCTAGAGCTTTTGCCGCCCGGGGCTACCCTGGAGTTTGATGCCCTCCTACCATCAAACATCAGACACATGCACTCACACAGACACACGCACGTAGGATCAGCATCAGACGCAACTGACCTATGTTCTCGCCACAGCTTGTGTCGCCCCCCAAGGAGGGTACGCCCTTCTAGCCCCCATTGTATAAAAAATCAGGGAGAAACTGCAATCAGGGAGAAATGTATCAAATGCATGCAAGGATGTAGGAGCCCAGAAAATGTGGGGGGCGGGATAAAGTTTAAAGAAAAAACTGTGGCCCTGACTGTGCAATTCAACTCTACTCCCAGGACAGGCAGTCTCCAAGGGAAAAGAGGACAGGTCAACCAACATGTATAAAGAAAATATATAATAGTGGTGCACTACACAATATAAACAAAATGTTTTAGAATATCAAATCAGTGGTGCTTATCCAGTGATCCTAGGCAATACAACTTCTCACTCATTTCTAATGTTATCAGTCCAATGCCCCCATTCAATTGGCCCAAGTCTAATATGGTTAATTAATGATATGCTATCCTGAAAATTTTGAGAGACCTCCCTAGAGTAAATCAGCTAATCAGCTTGATGAAAAAGAATTTGGTGCAGAGGGCAAAAATGGAACACAATGAGGGTTTCAACTTTACAGCATTCATTTGAATATTCACAAGATATGGACGTGTGGGTATATATATTGAAGTAAGTTTGGGTTATTTTAATACATTGATGAATATTGTATTAACAAAATATAAAAATCTGGTTATTTACTCAACACTAAATTTATTTAGCATAAAACTTATGTAGAAACCCTTTTTAATGCATGTATTATAGCAGGTTATTCTGCACATGTATTATGTCATATATTATACTTTTGTTTTGTATTAAGTAGATAACCTTGTGGCTGTAATCTATTTATCTTAACAAGACTTTTGTGTGTACTGTCAGAGACATGTGGGCAGGCATGTTTCTGCAGTTTTTATGTTTTGTAAGTACAATCTTTTATATATGTATTAAAATAACCAAAATTATGTCAACACATATTTTTGCGTTTTTTTTTTGCATTCTAGTATGATAATGTGTTGAGAATCCTCAGAAAGCAGAGATAAGGAAGTGAAGCATTCCTGGGATAAGCATAAAGTTCCCCTTAAGACTTAATAAGGTAGGCTTTGGGGTTGATAGAATGGGCAAGCTAGATGGACCTTTTTAGTTATTATCTGCCATAAAATTATTGTTTCTATATTTAAGGGAGGAAGCAAAAAAAAGAGAGAGAAATAGACAGACAATGGAGAGAGAATGCATTTGTGCTGAAATCATGCATGGCTTGAAATCTACTGTTCATGTTTTTTCTAATGTATAGTACCACTATCATGTCCCTAAATAACATAGGTTTTCTCCTCCTCACTATCATATCAATGCATGACACATGTCTTACGCTCTTCACTATCATATCAATGCATGGCACAGGCTTCCTCCTCATCTCTTCTGCAAGAGGCCGAATGCTGAGAAGGAAATATAAAAATGAGATGGGGAAACTGAAGAATGGAAAAAACAGAATAAAGAACAAAGAGTAGAAGTTAGACACAAAGTATTAATCAACTGTATCTATTGCAAGAGTAAAAAATTCATGCAAAAATCAGGTATCGTGGTGCAAAAATACATGCCTGGAAAGTATACTAGCCATTTTTAATTACAATGATGTGTGTACCTTTATGCAAATACTGTTTATGCTGCTTCGTGGCTGCCCATTGCATCTTCCAGGGTTGCAGTTGAAAGGGTGGGGAATGAAAGGCTTTGATGGTTCAAAGCTTTCTTTGGAGAAACATACTGCTCCATACTAGTCCTCTAGTGGCAAATTCTGATAATGCATAATTAATTTTAATTTTGCTATTTTGTGTGTCCCCTATTCATATATTCTGAGGGGATTATGCCCACCCCCCAGTTCCTATGCCCCTGCATGCATGGGACCTTATGGGATTGTCTTTTTTTGAGGGTTTAAGTAAAAAAGCAAAAATTGCTATAGTTGTTATTTAAGCTGACCAGAATAGAGTGTCAAGCTACAGTTAATATCTGTTATCTATTATGTTCTAATCCAAACACTGGCCCTAACATAAAATTATGTATATTTTGATTATTATTTGCTCAGTTTATATACTCTTTTCAGCTTCAGATTCCAAAATAGGTGCTATCACTGGCATTAAATAATGTTTTAGAAGTTCCTATTAGTGAGCTAGATATAAATCGTCTATTCTGTTTCTACCTAAAGCATCTTATGGGCCTTCACTAGCTATCGCTAAGTATTTGTTACTATTGCTATCTTTTCAGTCTGATAAGCTATGTTGATCTGAATAGTTTCCTTATCTCCCTGTCGCCATAACGTCACTAAGGTGAGACGACGGCTACTATATAACATTACAACTTTTTATATTTGGATTAATATTTACATGATATTGTCCTTATTATAATTGTATATTATTATTTCCATTTGTACTAATATTTACAATATCTCTCTCGTCTTCACACTACACTGGCTATTATTATTATTTTTTAAGGACATTTACACTCACACTTTTCATCTTCATTTCATATTATCTTAATTATTCCCACTATATCATGTCATTATATCATTTGTTTGTATATCGTATATATTGTATTTATTTTGTATTTCAATTACTTCCACTCATGTGCTAATTACACATATATGTCACACTTATAGTTTAATGCAGTTGCATTTGTGACATTATTTTATTAATGTTTTCTACTATCCAATTTATTTGACAATAGTTGGTTCCAATTTATCTACTTTGTACTCTATCCAATGGTTCAGGATACATTATGACCATATAATTTAGATAATACTTCTATACCTAAAATAATAGTTACAAATAAAAAATAATGAAAGAAATAATAATAGCTTAGAAAAATATGCATCCTACATATGGAAGCATGGGTATTTTGGTATCTACTGGCATCAACTGGCTAGCATTATACATTAAAGATGTAGAATTAAAAATGAGGCAAGACAGCAGACCTTATAATTACTATAATTTCTTGTTTTTGTAAAGCACATTATATCATACATCAATTGCCCACTCATGTCTTGATTCTTAAATGTATATGGGGTGGCACAGGATAATGTATCTGAATAACATATACTGAATCATAACATAGTTGTACACCACACTCATAAAGAAGTTATTAATAATATGGGGTGTAGCAAAATGATGTATCAAAGTGACACATGACAGGGATAGTTATATTAAAACATAACTTTTATTAGATTATACCTATACAAATAAAGCTATAGATGCCATAAAATTGCTAATTTCCTATAAGGATAAATTTTACACCTAAATCAATGAAATATATACTACCATATATACTCGAGTATAAGCCGACCCAAGTATAAGCAGAGGCACCTATTTTACCACAAAATACTGGGTAAAATGAGTGACTCGAGTATAAGCCGAGGCTGGGAAATGTGCAGCCCCATGTGTCCCTCTTGTGCCCTCTGTGTCCCCCTCTTGTGTGCCCTTTTCTTGTGTCCCCCTCTTTCTCCCATGTCTCTTCTCCCCTCTCCCTTCCCTGTTTCTGTTCCCCCTCTCCCTTCCCTGTGTCTCTTCCCCCCTCTCCCTTCCCTGTGTCTCTTCCTCCCTCCTCACTCTCAACCTCCCTCCTCAACCCCACTCCTCATCCTCAACCTCCCTCCTCATCCTCCCTCCTCATCCTCAACCTCCCTCTTCAACCCCTTCATCCTCAAAGTAAAGTAGTCAATATAAGATAACTCAATATTTTTCTTTTCTCAATAAACAAAAACAAAACAGTTTATATAGATAGGTAACATTTATAGTGAGTCTGTTCTCATATTTACAAATAATACATACCTAAATTATTAGTACAAAAAATATATAATAAATATGATAAACTGCGTTTTGTATTACATACAAGAGGAGAAAGTAATTGAGAAACATATATATATATATATATATATATATATATATATATATATATATATATATATATGTATACACATACAGTATATACAGTCAGATCCATAAATATTGGGACATCGACAAAATTCTAATATTTTTGGCTCTATACACCACCACAATGGATTTGAAATTAAACGAACAAGGTGTGCTTTAACTGCAGACTTTCAGCTTTAATTTGAGGGTATTTACATCCAAATCTGGTGAACGGTGTAGTAATTACAAAAGTTTGTATATGTGCCTCCCACTTTTTAAGGGACCAAAAGTAATAGGACAATTGGCTGCTCAGCTGTTCCAAGGCCAGGTGTGTGCTATTTCCTCATTATCCCATTTACAAGGAGCAGATAAAAGGTCCAGAGTTAATTTCAAGTGTGCTATTTGCATTTGGAATCTGTTGCTGTCAACTCTCCATATGAGATCCAAACAGCTGTCACTATCAGTGAAGCAAGTCATCATTAGGCTGAAAAAACAAAACAAACCCATCAGAGAGATAGCAAAAACATTAGGTGTGGCCAAATCAACTGTTTGGAACATACTTAAAAAGAAAGAACGCACCGGTGAGCTCAGCAACACCAAAAGACCCGGAAGACCACGGAAAACAACTGTGGTGGATGACCAAAGAATTCTTTCCCTGGTGAAGAAAAAACCCTTCACAACAGTTGGTCAGATCAAGAACACTCTCCAGGAGGTAGGTGTATGTGTGTCAAAGTCAACAATCAAGATAAAACTTCACCAGAGTGAATACAGAGGGTTCACCACAAGATGTAAACCATTGGTGAGCCTCAAAAACAGGAAGGCCAGATCAGAGTTTGCAAAACAACATCTAAAAAAGCCTTCACAGTTCTGGAACAACATCCTATGGACAGATGAGACCAAGCTCAACTTGTACCAGGGTGAGTGGAAGAGAAGAGTATGGAGAAGGAAAGGAACTGCTCATGATCCAAAGCATACAACCTCATCAGTGATAGTAGTCTCATGCGTGGGCATGTATGGCTGCCAATGGAACTGGTTTTCTTGTATTTATTGATGATGTGACTGCTGACAAAAGCAGCAAGATGAATTCTGAAGTGTTTCGGACAATATTATCTGCTCACATTCAGCCAAATGCTTCAGAACTCATTGAACGGCGCTTCACAGTGCAGATGGACAATGACCCGAAGCATACTGCAAAAGCAACCAAAGAGTTTTTTAAGGGAAAGAAGTGGAATGTTATGCAATGACCAAGTCAATCACCTGACCTGAATCCGATTGAGCATGCATTTCCCTTGCTGAAGACAAAACTGAAGGGAAAATGCCCCAAGAACAAGCAGGAACTGAAGACAGTTGCAATAGAGGTCTGGCAAAGCATCACTAGGGATGAAACCCAGCGTCTGGTGATGTTTATGCGTTCCAGACTTCAGGCTGTAATTGACTGCAAAGGATTTGCAACCAAGTATTAAAAACTGAAAGTTTGATTTATGCCTGTTAATCTGTCCCATTACTTTTGGTCCCTTAAAAAGTGGGAGGCACATATACAAACTGTTGTAATTCCTACATCGTTCACCTGATTTGGATGTAAATACCGTCAAATTAAAGCTGAAAATCTGCAGGTAAAGCACATCTTGTTCGTTTAATTTCAAATCCATTGTGGTGGTGTATAGAGCCAAAAAGATTAGAATTGTGTCAATGTCCCAATATTTATGGACCTGACTGTAGGTATATATGTTAAACGTCAGATCTATGTATCATTTCAGGAGTTTGTCCATTAGCAAAACAACAGTTAATTATCTCATCAGATAGGGAGAGCAAAAAAAAGTTAGTAATGTAATAGTAGAAGGTATATTTTGGACCTCTCATGCCCTACATACTCTATCTGAAATAAGAAGAGTTTAAAGTTGGGGAAAACGGCTAATAATTTATACCTATTATTTCATCAAAAGATCTTTATTGAGACTTAATTTAAAATGTCTCTGAAAAATATCATATATATAATTGTAGTACTACGGGCCGTTGGTAACGCTCAGGAATGTTGCGGCCCTGCAATGAGCGCCGAATGCGCTCATTGAAGGGCTTTGCGATGATCGGTGCAGGTGCTCATCGCGAGGCCCATAGGACTTTTAGCAATGTCCTTGTAGTTTTCTAATAAGATATAGGTCGATTGTACCAGTGATTGAGAGTATCATTTACTTTGCCCCTATTCCCAACCTTCATTCTCTAACCTATCTCACAATCTTCTGCATAGAGTTAGGCAGCTAGTGCTGGTGCTGGAGCCTTAATCTCAGCAGGTGATGTCACCTGTAGGTGACACTCATGCTATGTATCGGCATAATGTGCATTTCACTAGAGCGGCTTCTACAGAAGCTTCCTCAGCCATTTTTGGGGCTTCAGCATGTTGCTAAGCCTTCCAGTCAGGAGGTATAATCTCGGGGATCATAGACATTCATCACATATTGCCATCACATTATGGTCTCTCTAATCCAAACTATTGTATCAGTATAGTAAGAGTAGAAGCTGCTCTAGTGAAATGCACATTATGCCCATACATACCCCTTTTACTGTGACATTTTTGTCCTATATAATATATATTTTCCTTTCCTTTTTTTTAGTTACTATATGTACATTGGTATTACGAAACTGGAGAATAAGCATTTAATTTGTATGTGGTATAAGCTCAAGACAACAAAACTATGGCAGCTCATATCAGAGAATTCCACAAGTAAAGTTGTTTAAGTGCAAGGTTTACTAATCCATGTTTGTTTACAGTAATAAAAATGCAGGTTATCAGCATTATAGCATTTTGTCAGGGGCTTGGGCCGTTATTTGTTTACAATTGTCATTAAATACTAATTATATTATATACAAAAAATATAAAAGGGTTTTACATTAGAAAAACAAATATTTTCTGTTCTCTTATTATTGCAAAACATATGTGTATCACATATATAGTTGTCATAACTGCGGGTTGTCCAAAGTTGTTGCTAACGCTGCGGCCCCTTCGCAAAGCGAGGGCCACCGGGGCTGGCAAGGAGCGCCAAAGGCCAAAGGCGCTCCTTGCCAGCAACAGAGAACTTTAGGGCTGCAAATGCGGACCATTGTGAAGCGAGGGGCCGCATTTGCGGAGGTGGAGGCTCCAACCGCGAAGGACTTAGCATTCGTATATAGGAGTCGCGTGAGTTACAAAAAAAAATCTACGACTTCGCAAAAATATGACAATACCGCCCGAAACCCGCGAAGAATAAAACATTCAAAACACACAAAATACACAGAACAAACACATAAAAAGCTTACCCACAGCAAGGGGGAGCACCCAGCTCCTCTAAAAGTGAAGTTACAACGCATTTTAAGTCGAAATTTAAGAGTTTAGACGCCCGAAAATCCCTATGCGAGAGAAAAAATGGCCACTGAAAAAAACGAAAACGAGGCTAAGCATGCAAAACTACTACACTTACTCGCAAAAGACAAGTAACAATGCGGAACGTAACATACAGGATGCGGCACGTACAAGACCACCATTTATCATAAAACAGACA
This sequence comes from Discoglossus pictus, assembly GCA_027410445.1. Lineage (NCBI taxonomy): Eukaryota > Metazoa > Chordata > Amphibia > Anura > Alytidae > Discoglossus > Discoglossus pictus. The sequence continues at coordinate 154,697,050 of CM050167.1, forward strand.
ACTATTACACACAAAATGGCGGATGGAACGCAAATTGAACCTTGGAACACAAATTGCACATGCGTATTGCGTGCTAACGCTTTGAACCTCCTCAAAGTTTATAAATACTGCCCACTTTTCAGAAAATTCTACATTTCGCCTCAGGTGATGAACAGTGTTGCTGGACAGTTCACTGTTGCCCTTACTTTAGGAGAGAATTAATTCAGAATTTACTACTTTACAGTCTGCAAATTACAACAGAGGTACGCTATAATACATTTCAATAATTAAGAAATCCCCAAAATAAAAAGACTCAAAAATTACTTGCAAAAAATAAAAAAACAACTGCATTGATGTCTACTTTTTAAAGACACACATATGTCTATGTGCCCTATCACAATCACAATTCAACTGCAAAAAAATGCCAAAATAGATTCAACTCCCAGCCATTTCAAGAAATAGAATCATTTCTGCAAAATAAAATGTGATCAATACAGATTTTGCCTGCAGCTAATTACTATAATTTTATCTCCATTTTCAACAGACACTGCATCAACAGCGTCACTGAGGATTTTGCAGCGTGGAGTGTGAAAACAGAATTATTTCCAACAACACAAATAAAGAAGAAGAGGTAAGATACAAAAATACATTATATTCACTAAAACACCATGCTCTTACAAAACAACCACTAAATATATCACTTACAATTTACTTTGCTCTTTTCAAATAGACACTGCGTTAAGACTGGATCATCAACAATGGCAGCAGGGGACCCTCTGTCATTGATACACCAAGAAGACTTCAATCAAGGTATAGTATAAGAAGCACAAATGAGAAATGAAAATTTACTATTTCTTGCCCACCAATATGAAATTGAAAATAATAACAAACAACAAGCCCCAAATACTAATTACATCCAACACAACGCACTACAATTCCAAAAATAAGAATAACACATGCAAAAAAAAATTAGACATCTTTAGTAGGCAAAAAACTCTGACACAAAACCATAAAACAAATCCAAGTGGCGGACACAAAACAGGATATTACAACAAATACTGCTAACATATACAAAATAGAAGAGGTATTCACATTTAGCCTGCAAGAACCTGGAACCCTAAAGCATAACCCAAATTTTGATTAAAAAAATGCTGGACACAAACCAGGAAAGTAGAACAAATCTTGCTAACTCTAAAAAAATGCAACAACCACAATTCATACAATAACAAGAACACATGAAAAATAAAATTACACATTTTTAGTAGCCAAAAAAATAGCACCCAAAACCACATTTACCCTGCAAGAACCTGTAACCCTAAAGCATAACCTAAATCGAAAGACAAAAACTCGTGCACACAAAATACAGGAAAGTCTAAAAAATCTTGCTAACTCCAAAAAAATGCAACAACCATTGCTGTTTACTCTGCAACAAACTGTAACCCTAACCCACAACGCAAATTACTTATTTCAAAAGTGAGAGACACAAAACAGTATAGTATAACAAACATTTACAACACATACACAATAAAATAAAAAAAGAACTCCATTTTCTCTGCAGAAAACTAGAACACTAAAACAAAAACACTATTACAACTATGCTGTACACAAAACCAGATAATTGCAAGTGCTCAACCCTTTCAATAACACTAAATAAATGCAAGTGCTCGACCCTTTCACACACACTTTCAAATATGCACTCTTTTACAGAGAAACAAGCAAACAACTATGCAAATACATTAGCTTATAAAAAATAGGATGTTGTTGTTCAAATCAATATTTCATTCTAATTTATCTTCATCTTTTCCAACAGACACTGCAGGAACACTGTTGCACGAAGATTTGCAGAACCGGATACAGTGACAACAACAAACTGAGACTTACAATAACAAGGCATGGTACAACTGTTTGCTAAGTACCAAAGTCACCAATAAAAATTTTTAAAAAATAAGAATAAAACACTAACTAGAATAATACAAGTAAAGAAGAATCCTTCAACTAAATCTTTTAGCCCCAACAACTCATAACATTAAGCCCTATCTTAAATCTATTACCACAAACGCACTGCACACAAAACACGATCTAACAACTAATATTTGCAAGACATATAAAAATAAAAAAAATCTTCTATCGCCACTAAACTACAACATAAAAACCACAACCTAAAGCGATTCACAAATGAGCATACTAGAACAAATCTTAATAACTTTACCAAAATGCAACAAGCAAGTCTCTTTTAGAGACAACACCTTACAAGTCCAACAGTACTACCTAATACTTCAGTGACAACAATTGAAAAAAATTAGATAAAACAATATTTCTAACACTTACTAACTTAATGCAAATAGTCCATTTTCAACAATAGGACCATAAGCCAACCCTATAAATATAAAATTGAAGAAATAACAGCCCCCAAAAAATTACACCACTAAAAATACATACTACTAATACAGTTTCTCCTACATTAACCTACAACACACAACCTAAATCTCCAACAACACTGTTACACACAAAACAGCATACCAACAAAAGCCAACAAAATGAACTTACCGAAATAATTCTAATTAGTTAACAAGATAATAAAACATTGTTTTTATTTACAGAAAGATGGTGGATACTGACAAGACACAGGAAAAGAAAAGACGACAAAATAGAGAACGCAAAAAAAATGGGCAAAGACACCCGAGCAGAAGGAAATTCGCAGTGAAAAAGAACGCAAACGACTTGCCACCAAAAGACTAGCAGCTGAAAAAATAAAAACAACCCCCTAAGAAGGCAACAAAAAAACAAAAACATTTTGAACCTGTTGCTGAACAATCACATACTATTTCTACTGATGACTTAGACACTGACATTGACATATGTTCTTCAAATTGTCCTTTACTTAAGTCTTTAGCAGTAGAGGTTCATAATTGTGGTGAGATGAATATTTTCTGTCAGTTTTGTGAGGCGTATCCTTTTTAAACAGGAAAAACCCTCAGATGGACAGTTTATTAGTTGCTGTCAAAAAGGCAAGGTCAAACTTCCAGAAAGACAACAATTTCCATCATATTTACAAAGCATTATTACTGAACCTGCTTTTCCCAACTACAAGAATTTCCAAACAAACATAAGATCATACAATAGTGCCATATCCTTTGCATCTATGGGGGCAACATTAGCGGATAATGTGCCAGGACATGGCCCTTACTGTTTTAAAGTGCAAGGACAAATTTACCATAGGACTTCCCATTTACATCCAGAGGAAGGAGAGCCAAGAAAATTTGCTCAACTATATGTCCTAGATACAATGGAAGCTGTTGACCAACATATGCAGCTTCAAGAAAATAAAAAATGCTTACCCGTTTTTTTTCTAGACCTTGATAAAATTATGGCCAATAACCCCTACACTCAAACTTATAAAAAAATTAGCAGAAGTAGAAAAAGAACAACAACTTCATGCACAAATACATCAATTGCCAATCCCAAAGGTCAATATGGTGATCAAAAGAGATAGACATACTGATAAACGCTGTTATAACTTGCCAACATCAAATGAGGTTTCAATGGTGTTTCAAAATGAGGAAGGAGAACCACCATTTCAAAGAGACATTAGAATATATCCCAGAAATGAGGAGCAACCATTCATTAATATCAATATCTTAAGTACTAATTTAGATCCCATGACATATCCAATATTTTTTCCACACAGAGAACCAGGTTGGCAACCAAAATTAACCCTTCCCAGTTACCCAAAAGCTAAAGTGCGAGTAAGAAATAATATTTCCATGCTTGAATTTAAAGTAGCTCAAATTGCCATTTGAAATGGATTCAATCCAATTCTATGTGGGGGAAAACTAACACAACAATGGATTATTGCTTCCTATTTGCAAGTTGAGGCCAATAATTTAAAGTTCATTAAATATCAACAAGATAAACTACGTGTAGAACAGTATTGTGGATTAATGGATTATGTTGCTGAGACATGACAGCTGGCAAAGCCATCATTTTACCATCTTCTTTCCAGGGATCTCCTCGCAATATGCAAGAAAGATAGAATGATGCCATGGCTGATGTCACGAAATTTGGGAAACCTGATTTATTTATTACATTTACATGTAATCCACATTGGCCAGAGATTACACAAAATTTCCTAATTGGCCAAACTGCTTCCGATTGACCAGATTTAGTAGCCAGAGTATTTAAAATAAAATTAAATGAATTAATATGTGTCATAACCATCACTCAGTTATTTGGAAAATGTCTGGCTTATGTTTATACAATTGCATTTAAAAAAAGAGGACTTCCACATGCACACATTCTTATCATCCTTCAAGAAAAACATAGGTTAGATACTGGTGACAAAGTAGATTCTGTCATTATTGCTGAACTACCAGATCCAGAAATACATGGTAGACTAATTGAAACTGTAACTCATCGTATGATTTACGGACCATGTGGAGATCGTAATCCACAGTCACCATGTATGGAAAATAAGAAATGTACTAAGAGAAGGCCAAACTGCAATCATTTGCGGCAAAAAAGTCGACAACAGATATGTAGTCCCATACAATCCATATTTACTCATGAAATATAATGCACACATTAATGTAGAAGCCTGCACTTCCATAAAATCCATAAAATATGTGTACAAATATATTTACAAAGGCTATGATGCAGCTACTGTAGTTGTCAAAAGTGCAGAAAATAACGAACCCACTGAGTTAGTACATGATGAACTTACATCTCATGTAGATGCTCGCTATGTCAGTGCGCCAGAAGCTATGTGGCGTCTACTAAAACTTGAAATGCACAATCAATCACATGCAGTATATCGATTAGCTGTACATTTGCCACAAAGACATTTAGTCTATTTTCATGCTGGCAATGAAACAAATGCTTTAGCACAAAGTGAGCAGCGCCACACTACACTAACTGCATGGTTCCAATTAAATTCAACTGACTTAGAGGCAAGAGAATTCTTATATATTGACATTCCATGCCATTATGTTTTTGTTAATGGATTATGGCGAAAAAGAAAAATGCATGGAACTAAAATAATACCACCAATTTACACTGTAAGTCCAAGAGACCTTGAACATTTCTGCTTACGACTACTGCTTCTAAATGTTCCTGGTGCAAAAAGTTTTGAACACTTAAGAACTGTTAATGACATCGTATATGAATCTTTTCATTTAGCTGCGCGCCATATAAACTTCCTAGCTGATGACACAGAATGGGAAAAGTGTCTAGAAGAAGCAGCACTATGTCAAATGCCACGGCAGATGAGGGAACAATTTGCATGTATTTGTATTTTCTTAAATGCTCCAAATGCATTAGCTTTGTGGGACAAATTTAAAACTAATATGGCTGAAGATTTTTTACAACGATACAATGAGCCGATTGCACAATTAAAAGCATTAATTGAAATCCAAGAGGTCTTTTTAACTCATGGATTAAGTTGTGCAAGTTTTAATCTGCCAGATCCAGGAATTATAGACAACATCAACTTTGAAGACTATGACATGCAACTACAAAAAGAAAGAACTGAAGAAAGATTAGCAACTTTAAATACATTACAATTGCAAGCATTTAATGCTAACAAAAATGCACTAGATGATGACATGGTAAAAGAACGTTATTTCTATCTCGATGGACCTGGTGGATCAGGCAAAACTTATCTATATAATTTATTGGTGAGTTTGGTACGAGCACAAGGTGAAATAGCACTTGCATTTGCAGCTACTGGAATTGCAGCACTTTTGTTAGAAGGTGGAAGGACTGTGCATAGTGGATTTAAACTACCAGTCCCTATTTTAGAAACATCCGTGTCCGATATTAGAATGACATCATTACAAGGCAAAAAAAAAACAAAAAAAAAACAAATTAATTATAATAGATGAAGCTACAATGATGTCATGCCATGCTCTACAATGTATTGACCGTTTGCTTCATGAAATCATGGATAGTACTTTGCCATTTGGTGGAAACGTCATATTGTTAGTTGGCAATTTTAGACAAACATTACCTGTCGTTGTACATGGAAATCGAACAGATATTATCGAAACATGTATAAAGTCAAGTACACTATGGAAACATTTTACCCATTTTCAATTACAACAAAATATGAGATCAGAAGGAGAAAATGATTTCAATGATTGGCTTATTACAATTGGAAAAGGAAAAACTGAACAAATTGAAAATTTACCTGAGGACACTGTACACATTCCAGATTCCATGATTTGCAAACAAGATCTTATAGCTATATTCCAAACTTCTATAAATAACGACGACTATGCAGAACTTGCTGACAAAGTTATACTAACATGTAAAAATAAAGATGCATTACTCCTCAATAATGAAATATTTAAAACAATTAATGCACCACAAAAAAATTATCACAGTGCTGATTCTGTCCTTGCTGATGCCAAAGAAAGTCAGGCAAACTTTTCTACTGAATTCATAAACTCATTAACTCCTTCTGGAATACCACCACATATTTTGCAGCTAGAGAAAGGTGCAATTGTCATGTTACTGCGAAATATAAACCCCAAAAAAGGCCTAGGCAATGGGACAAGATTAATTGTTCAACAATTAAAGTACCATTTCATAGATGCTGAAATTCTAACTGGTACCGATAAAGGAGAGAGAGTTTTCATACCAAGAATAGATTTAGCACCAAGTGAAAGTAGCCTCCTTTTTGTACTTCAAAGAAGACAATTTCCCATCATCATGGCATTTGCCATGACCATTAATAAATCACAAGGTCAAACTTTCAAATCTGTGGGTATATTCTTAGAACAACCAGTATTTGCACATGGTCAATTATATGTTGCCTTCTCAAGGTGCAAAAACCCACAGGCTATTAAAGTTTACATTGAAAACAATAAAAATCAAGGTGATTTATTAGAGGATGGACGCGTTTTTACAAAAAAACATTGTTTACTATGAAGTACTCTAACTTTCATTGCAAGAAACCCAACATATCCATCACTAACTAAAACCAAAAGACAAAAATGACCGATACAACAATTTAACAGCAAAAAACAAAGCAAAAACATTCACAACTGTGCTTTGATTTTAATAAATACTTAAGAGCTCACTAGCAACCTTTTTACATCAACACTATTTCTATAATAAACTACATACAATGGCAAAACACATAGAGAACAGTGGTTACGCATCACGGACCAACTTTAATGTCTCGCGTTCTCTTTTTAGAGAACCACTCTTCCACATAGGAAACTCTATCTGCAATTTTCAACTATTACAACACCAACCAAAAAATGACAACCATTACAAAGCACCAATGACAGAATAGCTCATTCATCTTTCCTGGAAGTACTGTTTATACATGATTAGCCCCACAAACCACTTACCTTACATTTCAACAGAATTCAAGTTCAAACGTTAATTAAGTAAGCTATTGTTCAGCAGCTTACAAATTTTAAAGCAAAAAATGCAGTTGGTTAATTGTACATATTTCAAACTTTATGGTTACACATTGCAAATTTTGCATTTCATGTTAAATATTAATGCAGTGACTCATCCGATCGCCGGTTCATGTGGTCAGAAACAAATTCATTTTTTTACTCCTGTTATACAATTTCATACCTTTCAAAGATGGTTTTTAATGTTTGCCTTACAGTATATACTGTATATATTTTCTTTAACAGTTCATAATCTACAAGTTGCATGTTAAAAAAAACATTATGTCAAGTTTACAATACTCATTAAGCCAATGTCCAACTCTTAGTACATTCAAATGTTAACACTTATTAGCCTCACTACTTTGCAGTTTACCAAACATACATTTCAAATGTTAATTAACTATGTTACTGTTTACTAGGTTACAAGTTTCACAAATTCATCAATAAAGTTCCTTCACAGCACATATTTCAAAGTTTATGTTAACAGCAGAATCATGTTTTGTTACACAATGTTAATGTATAATTTCAGGTAAAATATTAATCCAGGGAGTAATCCGATCACCAGTTAATGGGGTCAGGAAGGAATTTTTTTTTTTTCCGCTTTGATACAATTGGCTAAGTTTCAAGGAGGGTTTTTACTGTTTGCCTTCCTCTGGATTCAATATATATTTCATTTAAGAATTCTTAATGTACAAGTTGCATCTTAAAAAATTATTATCTCAAGTTTACAATACTCGTTAATCCAATGTTCAACTGTTCTTAGATTATAATGTTAACACTGTTACCCAGAAAACAATTCAACTGTTCCTCAATCTAAAACTACAATGTTACAATAATCAACAGCTTTAATATAACTATTGTACTTCTTTAGACATAAGAAAAAGGTTACAACTGTCAATTATGTTAATTATCGACCAAAAAAAGCAAGTCGCTAGTATATCATAATTGTCATGATCCTCCTGACCACCATTTTTGGGACTTATGTGATCCAGTGGTGTGGTCTGTTTATAGTTATATTATGGTATGTTATGTAATGTTAATTACTGTATGTTATGTTATGTTATACTAATTACTATATGTTATGTTGCTTGCCTATGTTTGATTGACTTGTGATGTGTGATTCTGTATGCTGCATGTTTGGTTCATTAAGTGTTAAATATTTTAGAATGTTGTGTTGTCAGGCTGTAACTGTTAGAGTTAGCAGTTTAGATTCAGAGTTGGTGTGTCTCTGAGGAAAAGCCCGTTCTGAATGCAGTCTATTCTTGTTTATTGCCAGTATTCTATAAAATTACTGGTAATAAAACTATTAAAAACTACTGTTTTGCAAGTGGATTTACCTTACAAGAAAAGGCTGATAAATAGCAGAGTGCGCTAATTGTGTCCAGGTGAGAAGGCAGAAGAAAATATAAACAGGAGAAGGGGCGTACTTGTGAGCTTGCAAACATTTTCAGTATCAAGTGCAATTCTAGTAAAAGCGTAGGAGTTTAAAAAAAAGAAGGGACTTCAAAGAAAAGGGAGGGCAGATTTATAGTGCAAAGGAGGAAAACTTTATACAAATATATCACATATATAGTTTTGAGCATATGAGTTGTTGCTAATGCTTGCGGGCTCGCACAGCGAGCCCGCAAGAACTGCGTCCCTCGCAAAGCGAGGCGAGGGGCCGCATTTGCGGTGGTGGAGTATTCCAACGTCCCCGCAAATGCGGATCCAACGTCGGCTGTGTTTGTCCGCAAATGCGGACCCTCGCAAAGCGAGGGGCCGCATTTGCGGAGGTGGAGGCTCCAACGTCGGCTTTGTTAACAGACACACACACAAACGACTTTAAAAAAAAAATAATAATTCAAAGGCGCCTCACACCCGGTTACACACACGCAAGACTTAAAAAAAAAAAAAACTCAAAGGCGCCTCACACGCAGTTAACACACATACGCACGACTTAGAAAAAAATACACTGCGTCGTACACGTAAAAAACAACTGCGTCCCTCGCAAACAAATTACGGCCGCCTTGCAAAAAAAAATACGGCCGCAAAACGACCCATTCCCAACACGCAAAACCGGACGACAACGGCGCGCATGAAAACATCAGAAACACAAGAAATAAACACAACAAACACATAAAAAGCTTACTTACAGCAAGGGGGGCATCCGGCACCTCGAAAAGTTAATTTACACGTTCATTTAAGTCCAAAAAAACGAGTTTAAACTGCCGAAAATCACCTAACAAAACGAAAACGAGGCTTCAGACGTAACTATACTACAGTGACTCGCAAGACTGAAGTACATACTATGCGGAACGTACCACACTGATATTAACCACCATTTTGAAAACTACTACGCACAAAATGGCGGATGGAACGCAAATTGTAAGCTGGTTATAACGGTCTGAGGCACTTCAAAGTTTACTTTCCAGAAAATTCTACATTTCTACTCAGGTGATGAACGGAGTGACTACATAGTTAACTGCTGCTGTTACTTGAGAAGAGAATTGTTTCCTAATTTCCTACTTTACATTGTGCAAATTACAACTGAGAGGTAAGCTATAATATATTACATTTTATTATCAAGACAAGACAAAAAAAAAAAAGTTTAAGTATGAAAATGTGATTTATGTATAGTGACATGTGGCATGTACATTTATGTGTATAGACCCTGCAACAAACTAATCTTAATCCAAACTAATTAAACAAGTATATTTAAATGACATTACAAAAAAAAATGTAACTATTAAAATATGATTCATGTATAGTGATATGTGACACGCACATATATGTGTATCATGTATAGTCGCATGTCACACGCACATTTATGCGTGTAGGCCCCAAAACAAAGTAATGTTAATTGAAAGTAATTAAAGAAGTATATTTAAATGACATTAATTTATTGTAATTCAATATATAACCTAAAGATCAATCTTTCTCCTTTTTTTACTATTCAAACAGACTCTGCATCAACAGCATCACTCAAAAATTTGCACTGTGCATTGTGAACCACAATCCATTTTAAACACCACCAAGAAAGAAGAAGAGGTAAGATAGAAAAAAAAAAAAAGCACTCATTTGCACTGTAGAAAAACATTAAAGCTTCATAAAAAACACCTAGGCCCTCATTCAATTGCGATTTGGCCAATTGAAAAGGGCCTAAATAAGCACATAGCATTTTTTTTTTTAAAGACGTTTTTAGTTAGTAAGCATCTATCCAAAAGCAAGATTTTGACTAACAACTTTAAAAAAAATATATGCTATGTGCTTATTTAGAGCCCCATTCAATTGGCCAAATCACAATTGAATGAGGCCCGAATTAAGCAAATCAACTATGCAACATATGTTAGACACAAAATAGGATTGTACCAAAAATCACAGTAACAAATAGCACAGTAAATTAATATTTTTAATAAATTTGAGACCAAAAAAAGCCCTGAAAAAAACAAAGCATTTAGAACCTGTTCCTGAAACATTACATGACATTTCACCTGATGAATATGAAAGTCAAACTGCTATATGCTTTGCAAATTGTCCTTTACTCAAGTCTTTAGCAGTAGAGGTTCATAGTTGTGGGACATGACTACTCAATGTCAGTTTTGTGAGGCTTATTATTTTAAACAGGAGAGACCCAGAGATGGCCAATTTATTAGTTGCTGTCAAAAAGGCAAGTTCAAACTTCCACAAAGAAAATAATTTCCAATCTATTTACAAAACATTATGACTGAACCTACTTTTCCAAACTTCAAAAATGTTAAGACAAACATAAGATCCTACAATAGTGCCATAGCCTTTGCATCTATGGGGGCAACATTAGCTGCCAATGTACCAGGACATGGTCCTTACTGTTTTAAAGTCCAAGGACAAATGTATCATCGGACTTCCCATTTACATCCAGAGGAAGGAGAGCAAAGAAAATTCACTCAACTATATGTCCTAGATACAATGGAAGCTGTTGACCAACGTATGCAGATGGAAGAAAATAAAAAATGCTTACCCAGTGTTTTTATAGAGCTAAATAACATTATGGACAATAATCCCTACAGTAAAGCTTATAAAAAATGGCAGAAGTAGAAAATGAACAACTACTTCATGCACAAAAACATCAATTACTAATGCCAAAGGTTAATATGGTGCTAAAAAGAGACAGAAATACTGATAAACGTCGTTATAACTTGCCAACATCAAATGAGGTTGCAATGGTGTTTCAAAATGATGAAGGAGAACCACCATTTCAAAGAGACATTGGAATATATCCCAGAAATGAGGAGCAAACAATCATTAATATGAGTATCTTAAGTCCAAATTTAGATCCAATGACATAACCCATTTTTTTCCAACACGGAGAAGCAGGTTGGCAACTAAAATTAACACTTCCCAGTTACCCAAATGCTAAAACCAGAATCCAAAATAATGTTTCTATGCTTGAATTTAAAGTAGCTCAAATTGTTATTCGAAATGCATTTAATCCAATTTTATGTGGTCGAAAACTAACACAACAATGGATTATTGATTCCTATTTGCAAGTTGAGGCCAATAATATAAACTTTATAAAATATCAACAAGATAAACTACGTGTAGAACAATATTCGGGACTAATGGACTATGTTGCTGACATGGCTACAAGCAGAGACATGACAGCTGGCAAAGCCATCATTTTACCATCTTCCTTTCAAGGATCTCCTCGAAATATGGGAGAAAGATACAATGATGCTATGGCTATTGTCACCAAAATTGGCAAACCCAATTTATTGCTTACATTTACATGTAATCCACAATGGCTAGAAATTACACAAAATTTACTTCTTGGACAAAGTGCTTCTAGTAGAGCAGATTTAGTAGATAGAGTTTTTAAGCTTAAATTAAATGAATTAATACGTGACATCACTATAAGTCAGTTATTTGGCAAATGTCTTGCTTATGTATATACCATTGAATTTAAAAAAAGAGGCCTTCCACATGCCCATCTTCTGATAATACTTCAAGAAAAAGATAAATTAGATACTGCTGACAAAGTGGATGCAGTCATTGTTGCAGAACTATCAGATCCAGAACTATATGGTAGACTATATGAGATTGTTACTCATCGCATGATTCATGGACCCTGTGGTGACCTTAATCCACAATCACCATGTATGGAAATAAATAAATGTTCCAAAGATTTTCCAAAAGATTATAGAGCCAAAACCTATGCCAATTGTGATGGCTATCCACTTTATAAAAGAAGAGAAGGAGATAGTGCCATTATTCTTTGAAAAAAAGTGGACAATAGATATGTAGTACCCTACAATCCACATTTACTCATGAAGTACAACGCCCACATCAACGTAGAAGCCTGCACTTCCATCAAATACATTAAATATGTCTACAAATATATTTACAAAGGCTATGATGCAGCTACTGTAGTCGTCAAAAGTGCAGACAACCCTGAAAGTAGTGAGTTAGTACATGATAAACTTGCATCTCATGTAGATGCTCGCTGTGTCAGTGCGCCAGAAGCTATGTGGCAGCTTTTTAAAATTTGAAATGCATGATAGATCACATGCAGTATATAGATTAGCAGTACATTTGCCACAAAGACATTTAGTGTATTTCCATGCTGGAAATGAAATGAATGCATTGGCCCAAAGTGAAGATCATCACACTACACTAACTGCATGGTTTGAATTAAATTCCACAGATTCTCAAGCAACACAATTCTTATATATTGAAATTCCATATCAATATGTTTTTGTGAATGGATTATGGAGACCGAGAAAAAGCAGAGGCAATAAAATAATCCCAAGAATATACACAGTCAGTCCAAGAGATGTTGAACGTTTTTGCTTATGGATATTACTTTTAAATGTTCCTGGAGCACAAAGTTTTGAACACTTAAGAACTGTTAATGACATTGTATATGAATCCTTCCATTTAGCTGCAAGACATAGAAACTTACTATCTGATGATACAGAATGGGAAAGATGTTTAGAAGAAGCAGCACAATGTCAAATGCCACGGCAGATGAGAGAACAATTTGCATTTATGTGTATCTTCTCGAATGCTCCAAATGCATTAGCTTTGTGGGAGTCATTAAAAAGTAATATGGCTGAAGACTTTATGCAACGATACAATGAACCCATTCCCCACTTAAGAGCATTAATTTAAATCCAAGAAGTATTTTTAACTCATGGATTAAGTTGTGCAAGTTTTAATTTGCCTGATCCAGGTCTTATAGATGACATAAACTTTGAAGACTATGACATTCAACTACAAGCAGAAAGAACAGAAGAAAGACTTGCAACTTTAAATACCTTACAATTACAAGCATTTAATGCCATTAAAAATGCAATAGATGATGACATGGTGACAGAGCGTTATTTCTATCTTGATGGACCTGGCGGATCAGGAAAAACCTATCTATATAATTTATTAATGAGTTCGGTACGAGCACAAGGTCAAATAGCAATGGCGTTTCCCATTACTGGAATTGCTGCACTTTTGTTAGAAGGTGGAAGAACTGTACATAGTGGATTTAAACTGCCAGTGCCTATTTTAGAAACTTCTGTGTCAGATATTCGCATGACATCATTACAAGCAAAGAAATTGAACAAATGTAAATTAATTATAATAGATGAGGCCACAATGATGTCATGCTATGCCCTCCAATGTATTGACCGTTTGCTGCGTGAAGTCATGGATAATACTTTTCCATTTGGTGGAAAGGTAATGTTGTTAGGTGGCGATTTTAGACAAACATTACCTGTCGTTGTACATGGAAATCGAACTGACATTATCGAAACCTGTATAAAGTCAAGCACACTGTGGAAACATTTTACCCATCTTCAACTGCAACAAAATATGAGATTAGAAGGCCAAACTGATTTCAATGATTGGCTTATTAAAATTGGAGAAGGCAGAACAGAAAAAATACCACATTTACCTGACGACACTGTAGAGATCCCACCTCATATGATTTGTCACCAAGATATTATATCGGCTATATTTGAAGGTAGCATAATTAACCAGGAATATTCAGAGCTTGCAAACCAAGTCATACTAACGTGTAAAAATAAGGATGCATTAATCCTCAATAATGAAATCTTTAAAAAAATTAATGCACCACAAAGAAATTATCACAGTGCTGATTCTGTACTTGCCGATGACAATAAAAGTCAGGCTAACTTTTCTACTGAATTCATAAACTCACTAACTCCTTCTGGAATGCCACCACATATTTTGCATCTAAAGAAAGGTGCAATTATCATGTTACTGTGAAATATGAACCCCAAAAAAGGCCTATGTAATGGGACAAGATTAATTGTTCTACAATTAAAGGACCATTTTATAGATGCTGAAATTTTAACTGGTACCCATAAAGGAGAGAGAGTTTTCATACCAAGAATAGATTTAGCACCAAGTGAAAGTAGTCTCCCTTTTATACTTCAAAGAAGACAATTTCCCATTATTATGGCATTTGCCATGACCATTAATAAATCGCAAGGTCAAACGTTCAAATCTTTGGGTATTTTCTTGGAAGAACCAGTATTTGCACATGGTCAATTGTACGTTGCATTGTCACGGTGCAAAAATCCACAGACTATTAAAGTTTACATTGAAAAGAATGAAAGTCAAGGTGATTTATTAGAAGATGGACGTATTTTTACTAAAAACATTGTCTACTATGAAGTACTATAACTTTTCAGTAAAGAAATAAAACCCATGCAAAACAAATTTAAAAGCATTCAAAAATACAAAACAATAAACAATTAAGTCATAATTAATGGAAGTACTGTTTATGGATGATTCGCCTCACAAAACACTTGCCTTGCATTTTTTTTACAAATTATGTTAAAATGTTAATTAACTATGTTAGTGTTTCTAATGTTACAAGTTTGAAAACAATATTTTCAAGTTCTTTACTTCAACATATTACAAAGTTCATGTTAAGAGCTCAACCATGTTTTAAGTCACAATGTAAATATTGTCTGTTATGTTAAGATTACTCCCTGGATTAATGTTTATCGCCTGTTCGTGGGGTCAGGAAGGAATTAATTGAATTGGGTAAGTTTTAAGGAGAGTTTTTACTGTTTGCCTTCCTCTGCATTCAATGTATATTGAAGTTAACAATTATTCAGATAGAAATTGCATGTTAAAAAACCATTGCCTCAAGTTTACAATACTGATTAGTTTAAAGTTCAACTGTTTTTACATTCAAATGTTAATACATTTAATACAAAATTATGTTAAAATATGAATTTACTATGTTACTGTTTATAATGTTCCAAGTTGTAAAAATGTTTTTTCAAGTTCCTTAGTTACACAGATAAGAAACTTCAAGTTTCAAAAAATATTATGTCAAGTTTATTACGTAATATATTACAAAGTTCATGTTAAAATTGGGTACGTTTCAAGGAGGGTTTTTACTGTTTGCCTTCCTCTGGATTCAATGTATATTGAAGTTAACAATTCTTCAGATAGAAATTGCATGTTAAAAAACCATTACCTCAAGTTTACAATACTGATTAGTTTAAAGTTCAACTGTTTTTACATTCAACTGTTAATACTTTTAATACAAAATTATGTTAACAAATTAATTCACTATGTTACTGTTTATAATGTTCCAAGTTCTAAAAATGTTTTCTCAAGTTCCAAAGTTACACAGATAATAAAGTTCAAGTTTAAAAAAATATACTTTCAAGTTTCTTACTTACATATATTACAAAGTTCATGTTAAAATTGGGTATGTTTCAACAAGGGTTTTTACTGTTTGCCTTCCTCTGGATTCAATGTATATTGAAGTTAACAATTCTTCACATACAAATTACATGTTAAAAAAACATTACCTCAAGTTTACAATACTGATTAATTTAAAGTTCAACTGTTCTTACATTCAAATGTTAATACTTTTAATACAAAATGCTTTAAGAGTTATTGTTCACCAAGAGAACATTTTACAAAAATAAACATGTTTAATATCACAATACTTACAAGTGTCAAATATGTATATTAATAACTAAACAACTTTACAAACATGCACATCACATTGCCGTCATTTTTTGACGGGCAAGTCGCTAGTTATTTTATATTCTTTAGTTTTTCCACTGAAATTTTGTAGACAATAATAATAATTATGAGTCAGTCAAGTGGCAACCTCATTCAGTGTACATCCTGTCATATGTATGCAATACTGGAACAGATGATCCAGGGTCCATACCTCTGTGAGAGATGCGAGCATGTAGCAGGCCAGTTCTGAGTTGGCAAACACCAACAAATTTGCCAGATTGAATAAAACTGTTGGGGATGTCCATTCAGGAATGGCAATGCCAGACAGAGCTGTTCCCTCTAACCGCCGGGAGAACAGCTCTACTGGAGGAGAGAGAGGGCAGAATAGGCAAAGCAACAAATAGGTTTTGGTTGTAGGGGACTCTAATATTAGGAAGGTAGACAGGGTGATTTGTCCCCCAGATCCCAGCAATCGAACAGTTTGCTGTCTCTGGGTGCTTGGGTTCGTCATGTTGTGGATCGGGTTAGACAAATTATTGGGAGGGGCTGGAAATGAACCAGCGGTCTTGGTACATATTGGTAACAATGACAAAGTTAGTGGAAGATGGAGTGTCCTAAAGAATGATTTTAGAGAACTAGGTAATGAGCTGAAGGCAAGGACCTCCAATGTAGTATTTTCTGAGATACTACCAGTGCCATGTGCTAGCCCAGGAAGGCAGAAGGAGCTTAGGGAGGTTAAAGCATGGCTAAAAATGTGGTGCACTAAGGAGGGGTTTGGGTTTTTAAAGCACTGGTCTGACTTCTCACTTTGCTACAATCTATACAGTAGGGATAGATTGCACCATAATGATGAGGGAGCTTTTGTGCTAGGGGATAGGATGGTAGAAAGGCTGAAGGAGTTTTTTTAACTAGTAGGTGGGGGGAGAGACTAGATATAAGTAATGAGGTAGAAAGTGTAGAGGGTATAAGGGATGAATTAACAACTCATAGGGGAGGAGATGGGGGAGGGGTAGTATAGTCAATAGGGAGGTAGTACTAAGTAACTCAAGTACAGTGGCAGGCACTTCAGAACTACAGACTCATAAAATAAGGTGTATGCTTGCTAATGCCAGAAGCTTGACAGGAAAATCGGAGAGTTTTAATTATTAGCAATTAATGAAAAATGGGATTTAAAAGGCATTACCGAAACATGGTGGGATGAATCTCATGACTGGACTCTTAATCTGGATGGTTATAACCTGTTTAGGAAAGGCAGAGGCAATGGTAAATGAGGAGGAGGGATTTGTCTGTATGTTAAGCCTGAATTTAAGCCTATAGTCAGAGAAGATATTTATGGTGGAACTAGAGGTAATGTTGAATGTTTGTGGGTAGAGTAAAATAGCGGAGCAGCAAATTCCAAAAGAATATTAGTAGGAGTATGCCATAAACCCCCAAATATAGCTGAAAGTGAGGAAATACAATTATTGTTCCAGATTGGAAATGCAGCTAAGCATGGGCAAGTTCTAATAATGGAAGATTTTAATTACCCTGAAATAAACTGGATAAATGAGACCAGCAGTTCAGCTAAGGGGAAAAGTTTCTTGGGTACACTCAGGGATCATTATCTGGCCCAGGTTATATAAGACTCTACTAGAAATTAAGCTATCTTAGATTTAGTCATCACAAATAATACTGATATAGTATAAAAATGTCGGAAAAGGGCAGCTTTGGGAAACAGTGATCACAACACAGTCACCTTTGAGATTGAATTAAAAAAAACATTTTTTAAGGGGCCAACAAAAACCCTTAATTTTAAAAGGGCAGATTTTAATGGTCTAAGGGCAGCGATACAAAGTATAGACTGGGACAGAGAACTGTTAGGTAAAAACACTAAACATAAATGGACAACATTTAAATCCTTACTAAATATACATACACATTGGCATACACCATGTGGGAATAAAAGTAAAAGGAGTAAATTACATCCAATGTGGCTTAACAATGATTTAAAGATCAAGATGCAGAGTAAAAACAGGCATTTTAATTATATAAACAAGAAGGGACAGAGACTGCTTTATGGGAATACAAGGAAATCAACAAGGCTTGCAAAAGCGCTATTAGACTGGCTAAAATAGAAAATGAAAAATAAATTGCAAAAGAGAGTAAGACTAACCCTAAAATATTTTTTAAGTATCTTAATGGGAAGAAGGTGAGGAAGGAAGCTATAGGAACATTACAATGTGACACAGGCCATCTGAAAATTTGTTACCAGGAAAAGGCAGATGAGCTAAATAGGTTCTTTTCTTCGGTATACACAAGGGAGGTACCAGTGGTTGGGACGCTGCAACATAATGGGGCTACACTACCTTTGCTAAATAATTGGTTAACACAGGAAGTAATCCGAAAGAGTTTGGAAAAAATAAATGTTAATAAAGCCACGGGTCCTGATGGGTACTGAGGGAACTAGGTTCTGTAATAGCCAACCCATTATATTTAATGTTTCAAGATTCACTCAACACAGGGTCTCTACGAGATGACTGGAGAAAAGCGGATGTGATACCTATATTTAAAAAGGGAGCAAGAGCAAATCCGGGGAATTATAGACCAGTGAGCCTCACTTCTGTAGTGGGGAAGCTTTTAGAAGGGTTAATAAGGAATAATATACAAGAATATATCTATTTGAACAGGATTATAAATAGGAGTCAACATGGATTTATGAGGGATAGGTCATGTCAAACAAATCTAATTAGTTTCTATGAGGAGGTTAGTAGGAACCTGGTTCAAGGCAACTCAGTGGATGTAGTCTTTTTGGATTTTGCAAAGGCATTTGATACAGTGCCACATGGGAGACTATTGTGCAAACTAAGAGATACAGGAATTGCAGTAAATATCTGCTCATGGATTGAGAGCTGGTTAAAAGACAGCAAACAAAGGGTTGTTGTAAATGGAACATACTCCGATTGGACTAATGTGGTAAGTGGGGTTACTCAGGGTTCAGTATTAGGTCCTCTCCTTTTTAACATATTTAATAATGACTTAGAGGTAGGATTGGAGTGTGGTGTCTCCATTTTCGCTGATGACACAAAGTTGTGCAAGGTAATTAAATCACATAATGACGTGCTTTCCCTCCAAAGGCATTTACATAAAATTGAGGAATGGGCATCTAAATGGCAGATGAGATTTAATACAAATAAATGTAAAGTTATGCATCTGGGAAGGAAAAATAGCCATGCAATTTATAATCTTAATGGAGCAAATCTAGGTGTAACAGATAGTGAAAGGTATTTGGGAGTGCTTGTGGACAACCACCTAGGTAACAGTGCTCAAAGCCAAGCAGCAGCTGCAAAGGCAAATAAAATATTAGCATGTATTAAGAAGGGTATAGAAGCAAGGGAAGCAAATATAATTCAGCCACTATACAAATCTCTAGTATGCCCTCATTTGGAATATGGAGTACAATGTGGGGAACCACTTCATAAAAAGGACATTTTAGAGTTGGAAAAGGTACAGAGGAGGAAAACAAAACTAATAAGCGGAATGGAGGGGCTAAGTTATTAAGAAAGACTAACCAAATTAAACTTATTTTCTCTCGAAAAAAGGCATCTAAGAGGAGATATGATTACCGTATATAAATACATCCTGGGTCAGTATAAAGATTTGTCAAGGGAGCTTTTTGTGCCAAGAGGTTTTCAACTGACAAGAGGACATCCCTTGAGGTTTGAAGTAAAAAGATTCCACCTTAAAGAAAGAAAAGGGTTCTTCACAGTAAGGGTGGTTAATCTGAGGAATTCTCTACCAAGGAAGGTGGTGACAGCGGATTCAATAGATAACTTTAAAAGGGGACTGGATTTATTTCTAATTAAAAAGGGAATTCAGGGTTATCATGGATAATTAGAGAGACAGCGAGAAATCCAGGGAGAAATACGATCGCCAGTATCTTGTAGCAGGAAGGAATTATTTTTTAGTTTTTTTAAATGTTTTCCCTTTGAGATGATTGGCTAAGTTTCGCTTGTTTGTTTTTTTTATGTTTGCCTTCTCCTGGATTCATTAATAATTTAAAAAAAATAAAAAAAAATAATAATAATTGATTAATAATTAATTAACAACTAATTCATTAATATTTAATCTGCATATTGCAGATCAGAGGAGGATCTTAAAAGGTTGAACTTGATGGACTGAAAGTCTTATTTCAACCTTAAATACTATCAGCCTTATTAAATTGTGATTCAGAAAATTTAAAAGGCCTCTATTTAAGCACACAGCATATTGTTTTTACAGAAGTTTTTAGTTAGTGAACTTCTATCCAAAAACAAGGTCTTCACTAACTAAAAACTTCTGTAAAAAAATATGCTGTGTGCATAGAGCCCTTTTAAATTTACCAAATCGAAATTTAATAAGGCTGTATGTAACTATGTAACTATGTACATATCTCACTGTCCATAGGTTAAGTGCAGCAAAAATATAAAATATTCCCCTCCCTATCTTTTTATGGGATTCTGTTTTTTATAATAACTTCTATAGAAAACATAGAAAGTGGAGATATTAAACTCTATATAATAGCTACATGTTTTCAGATTTTTAGAATGTAAATAACATGTTTTTATATATTTAGGATGTAAAGAAAATATGTTAGCCTCTATTCATGGGCGGATCTACCGTTGATGCAGCCGGTGCTATACAACGAGGCCCTTTATATCCTGGGGGCCCCAGTCTCAGCTTCAGACTGCCCCCCCAGGCCATATCTCAGCAGCCCTAAGTCTCCTCAACCCCCTCCCACATACTGAGGGCGTCCAACCTGTTGCCTGTCTTCCACAGTGCAAATAGGAGCCCTGGGGGAGTAGCCATACTCCGAGGGAGGCTCAGCAGCAGGTGTGGGGGAGTGGACCATGCAAGAAACAGGTAAGTGATAGATAGGAGAGAGGGGAGGGAGGGGGAGAATGAGAGAGGGGAAGAGAGAAGGAGGGGTGAAGAGGATAGGGTCAAGAGAAGGAAAGAGGATGAGAGAGAAGGAGATAGGAGTGGGAGACTGAGAGGGAAGGAGAGGGGAGGGGGAGAAGGAGAGAGAAGGAGAGGGGGATGAGAGAGAAGGAGAGGGTAGAGAAGGAAAGAGGGGCAGAGAAGGAAAGAGGGGGAGAGAGGAGGCGTAGAATGAGAGAAAAGGAGAGGAGGAAGAGAAGGAAAGAGGGGGAGTGAAGGAGAGGGGAGGGGGAGAAGGAGAGAGAAGGAGAGGGGAGAGAAGGAGAGGAGGGAGAGAGAAGGAGAAGGGGAGAGAAGGAAAGAGGGAGAGAAAAGGAAAGAGGGGGTGAAAGGAAAGGGGAGGGGGAGAAGCAGAGGGGGAGAGAAGAAGAGGGGAAGGGGAGAGAAGGAAAGAGGGGAGAGAGAAGGAGAGAGGGGAAAGAGAATGAGAGGGGGGAGAGAAAAGCAAAGAGGGGGAGAGAGAAGGAACGATGGGGAGAGAAGGGGGGTGAGGGGAGAGAAAGGGGAGAGTGAGTGGGAGAGAAGGAAAGAGAGGGAGATAAGGAAAGAGGGGGAGAGAAAGGGGGGTGAGGGGGAGAGAAAGAGGAGAGTGAGTGGGAGAGAAGGAGAGGGGGAGAGAGAAGGAGAGGGGAGGAAGAGAGGGTCAGAGAGAAGGAGAGGGAAGGGAGGAGAGAAGGAGCGAGGAGTGAGAAGGAGGGATAGGGGGAGAAAGAGAAAGAGGGGGAGAAAAGGAGAGGGGAGGGAGGAGAAGGAGAGATATAGGGATGGGAAGAGAAGGAGAGAGGGGGTTGAAGGAGACAGAGGGGAAGAAGGGGGAGAGAAGGAGATGGTGGAGAAAGAAGTGGGGAAAGATGGAGGAGGCATGATAGAGAGAGATCAGAGTTGTCGGGGCTACACAAAAAAAATGTGTGTATATATAAATATATATATATATATATATATATATATATATATATATATCACATATTATAATTGTGGAACAACGAGACTTCAGTTTAGATTCAGAGTTGGTGTGTATCTGAGGAAAACACTATTCTGAATGCTGTCTATTCTTGTTTATTGCCAGTATTCTATAAAATTACTGGTAATAAAACACTTAATTTTTATATGGCACTAACACGCTAATGTCATATAATATAATACTATTAAATATGTCACTGTCCATAGGTTAAGTGCAGTAAAAATATAAAATATTTCCCCACCCTGTTTTTTTGTTTATGGGATGAAAGTGGAGATATTAAACTCTATATAAGAGCTACAATTGAACATGTTTTTAGATTTTTAGAAAATATATAGTAGCCTCTATTCACAGGCGGATCTACCGCCGGTGCAGCCAGTGCTATGCAACAAGGCCCTTTATCTCCTGGGGGCCCTAGTCTCAGCTTCAGACTGCCCTCCCCCACCCGCCTCAGGCTATATCCCGGAAGCTCTAGGGGGAGAAAAAGAAACAGGGGCAGAGAAGGAGTTGGGAAGGGGAGAGAAGGAAAGAGAGAAGGAGAGAAGAGGGGGGATTGAGAGAGAAGGATGGGGGAGAAGGAGAGAGAAGGAGTGAATGAGAGAGGGGAGAGAGAATGAGAGGAGGGAGAGAGAAGGAGAGGGGAAGAGAGAAGGAGAGGGAAGGAAGAAAAGGGAGAGAGGGAAGGGAGAGAGGGGGGAGAGAAGGAGAGGGAAGGACGAAAAGGGAGAGAGGGAAGGGAGAGAGGGCGGAGAGAAGGAGAGAGGAGTGAGAAGGAGGGAGAGGGGGAGAAGGAGAAGGGGAAGAGAAAAGGAGAGGCGGAGGGAAAAGAAGAGAGATAGGGATGGGGAGAGAAGGAGAGAGGGGGTTGAAGGAGACAGAGGGGGAGAAGGGGGAGAGAAGGAGGAGACGTGACAGAGAGAGAGAGATGTGTGTATACTGTATATATATATATATATATATATATATATATATATATATATATATATAAAACTATGTAACTATGTAATATATATATCACATATTATAATTGTCGAACTACGAGACGTTGTCACATTTTGCGTGGTGCGTACAACTTAGGCGATGAGCGGCGCAGGTGCTCATCGTTTATGAGCATCACAAAGTGAGGCAAGCCGTTAGCTCGGAGCACTTAGGCGATAAGCGCCAAAGGCGCTCATTGACTGCGAGCCTTGCTTATTGAGGCGAGCTGTTAACTTGCAGCACTTAGGCAATGAGGCGCTCATTGACTGCGAGCCTTGCTTAGTGAGGCGAGCTGTTAACTTGCAGCAATTAGGCAATGAGCGCCGAAGATGCTCATCGCCTGCGTGCCTCGCATAGCGAGGCGAGCCGTTAAGGCACTAAAACTTGCAGCACTTGAGCGATAACCCCCGAGGGCGCTCATCGCCTGAAAGCCGTTAACTTGCAGCACTTTGGTGAGGAGCGGCGAAGGCGCTCAT